>CM046725.1:11459328-11922700 GCA_025584915.1 Monochamus saltuarius | reverse complement strand
TTCCGACCCTCTGACGGCTTGCGAGTGGATGCCACTGGCATCAGCAAATTGATATTTTTATAAAGTAATTACCTAAAGAAATTCAGCCTGTTAGAATGACGGGTTTCCATTTTAGAAATATCGAATTTTTTATTTACCCCAATTTCCGACCCTCTGACGGCTTGCGAGTGGATGCCATTGGCATCAGAAACTTGATATTTTTATAAAGTAATTACCGAAAGAATTTCAGCCTGTTAGAATGACGGGTTTCCATTTTAGAAATATCGAATTTTTAATTTACCCCAATTTGCGACCCTCTGACGGCTTGCGAGTGGATGCCACTGGCATCAGCAAATTGATATATTTATAAAGTAATTACCTAAAGAATTTCAGCCTGTTAAAATGACGGGTTTCCATTTTAGAAATATCGAATTTTCAATTTACCCCAATTTCCGACCCTCTGACGGCTTGCGAGTAAATGCCACTGGCATCAGAAACTTGATATTTTTATAAAGTAATTAACTAAAGAATATCAGCCTGTTTGATTTGAATTTTAGTAGACTGTATGAATAATAAATTTAAAAATGATGAAATAAAACAAATAAAGACGACGGGTTGCAAAACGACTTACCATTGGTGCAATCGATGATGGTAAACGTTCTTAACACATCCGTCTTCTTTCTTGATAGTTATTGTAACGAAAATTTGCAATTGATCTGTACCGTCGCGAATCGGTTTTCGAAGTGTCGCTCGCAACCCTTCCTCGCGAATCAAAAAACTTGTAGAAAAGTAAAACAAGAAACCGCGACAACAAAAACTACCGACACAACAAATTTCTCAATAAAATATATTTATATCATTAATTACCTACACAAAAATACCTGTATAATTAATTATATATAATAATATGTACTTAAATATTAAATTTTGTTTTATGCGGACGCAACACTGTTAAAATGACGGGTTTCCATTTTAGAAATATCGAGTTTTTAATTTACCCCAATTTCCGACCCTCTGACGGCTTGCGAGTGGATGCCACTGGCATCAGCAAATTGATATATTTATAAAGTAATTACCTAAAGAATTTCAGCCTGTTAAAATGACGGGTTTCCATTTTAGAAATATCGAATTTTTAATTTACTCCAATTTCCGACCCTCTGACGGCTTGCGAGTGGATGCCACTGGCATCAGAAAATTGATATTTTTATAAAGTAATTACCTAAAGAAATTCAGCCTGTTAGAATGACGGGTTTCCATTTTAGAAATATCGAATTTTCAATTTACCCCAATTTCCGACCCTCTGACGGCTTGCGAGTGGATGCCATTGGCATCAGAAACTTGATATTTTTATAAAGTAATTACCTAAAGAATTTCAGCCTGTTAGAATGACGGGTTTCCATTTTAGAAATATCGAATTTTTTATTTACCCCAATTTCCGACCCTCTGACGGCTTGCGAGTAAATGCCACTGGCATCAGAAAATTGATATTTTTATAAAGTAATTACCTAAAGAATTTCAGCCTGTTAAAATTACGGGTTTCCATTTTAGAAATATCGAATTTTTAATTTACCCCAATTTCCGACCCTCTGACGGCTTGCGAGTGGATGCCATTGGCATCAGAAACTTGATATTTTTATAAAGTAATTACCTAAAGAATTTCAGCCTGTTAGAATGACGGGTTTCCATTTTAGAAATATCGAATTTTCAATTTACCCCAATTTCCGACCCTCTGACGGCTTGCGAGTGGATGCCACTGGCATCAGCAAATTGATATTTTTATAAAGTAATTACCTAAAGAATTTCAGCCTGTTAAAATGACGGATTTCCATTTTAGAAATATCGAATTTTTAATTTACTCCAATTTCCGACCCTCTGACGGCTTGCGAGTGGATGCCACTGGCATCAGAAAATTGATATATTTATAAAGTAATTACCTAATGAATTTCAGCCTGTTAAAATGACGGGTTTCCATTTTAGAAATATCGAATTTTTAATTTACCCCAATTTCCGACCCTCTGACGGCTTGCGAGTGGATGCCACTGGCATCAGAAAATTGATATTTTTATAAAGTAATTACCTAAAGAATTTCAGCCTGTTAGAATGACGGGTTTCCATTTTAGAAATATCGAATTTTCAATTTACCCCAATTTCCGACCCTCTGACGGCTTGCGAGTAAATGCCACTGGCATCAGAAACTTGATATTTTTATAAAGTAATTACCTAAAGAATTTCAGCCTGTTAGAATGACGGGTTTCCATTTTAGAAATATCGAATTTTTAATTTACCCCAATTTCCGACCCTCTGACGGCTTGCGAGTAAATGTCACTGGCATCAGAAACTTGATATTTTTATAAAGTAATTACCTAAAGAATTTCAGCCTGTTAAAATTACGGGTTTCCATTTTAGAAATATCGAATTTTTTATTTACCCCAATTTCCGACCCTCTGACGGCTTGCGAGTGGATGCCATTGGCATCAGAAACTTGATATTTTTATAAAGTAATTACCTAAAGAATTTCAGCCTGTTAGAATGACGGGTTTCCATTTTAGAAATATCGAATTTTTAATTTACCCCAATTTCCGACCCTCTGACGGCTTGCGAGTGGATGCCACTGGCATCTGAAAATTGATATTTTTATAAAGTAATTACCTAAAGAATTTCAGCCTGTTAAAATGACGGGTTTCCATTTTAGAAATATCGAATTTTTAATTTACTCCAATTTCCGACCCTCTGACGGCTTGCGAGTGGATGCCACTGGCATCAGAAAATTGATATTTTTATAAAGTAATTACCTAAAGAAATTCAGCCTGTTAGAATGACGGGTTTCCATTTTAGAAATATCGAATTTTCAATTTACCCCAATTTCCGACCCTCTGACGGCTTGCGAGTAAATGCCACTGGCATCAGAAACTTGATATTTTTATAAAGTAATTACTTAAAGAATTTCAGCCTGTTAAAATGACGGGTTTCCATTTTAGAAATATCGAATTTTTAATTTACCCCAATTTCCGACCCTCTGACGGCTTGCGAGTGGATGCCACTGGCATCAGAAACTTGATATTTTTATAAAGTAATTACCTAAAGAATTTCAGCCTGTTAAAATGACGGGTTTCCATTTTAGAAATATCGAATTTTTAATTTACCCCAATTTCCGACCCTCTGACGGCTTGCGAGTGGATGCCACTGACATCAGAAAATTGATATTTTTATAAAGTAATTACCTAAAGAATTTCAGCCTGTTAGAATGACGGGTTTCCATTTTAGAAATATCGAATTTTTAATTTACCCCAATTTCCGACCCTCTGACGGCTTGCGAGTGGATGCCACTGGCATCAGCAAATTGATATTTTTATAAAGTAATTACCTAAAGAATGTCAGCCTGTTAAAATGACGGGTTTCCATTTTAGAAATATCGAATTTTCAATTTACCCCAATTTCCGACCCTCTGACGGCTTGCGAGTAAATGCCACTGGCATCAGCAAATTGATATATTTATAAAGTAATTACCTAAAGAATTTCAGCCTGTTAAAATGACGGGTTTCCATTTTAGAAATATCGAATTTTTAATTTACTCCAATTTCCGACCCTCTGACGGCTTGCGAGTGGATGCCACTGGCATCAGAAAATTGATATTTTTATAAAGTAATTACCTACCCAATTTCAGCCTGTTAAAATGACGGGTTTCCATTTTAAAAATATCGAATTTTTTATTTACCCCAATTTCCGACCCTCTGACGGCTTGCGAGTGGATGCCACTGGCATCATCAAATTGATATTTTTATAAAGTAATTACCTAAAGAATTTCAGCCTGTTAGAATGACGGGTTTCCATTTTAGAAATATCGAATTTTTTATTTACCCCAATTTCCGACCCTCTGACGGCTTGCGGGTGGATGCCATTGGCATCAGAAACTTGATATTTTTATAAAGTAATTACCGAAAGAATTTCAGCCTGTTAGAATGACGGGTTTCCATTTTAGAAATATCGAATTTTTAATTTACCCCAATTTGCGACCCTCTGACGGCTTGCGAGTGGATGCCACTGGCATCAGCAAATTGATATTTTTATAAAGTAATTACCTAAAGAATTTCAGCCTGTTAAAATGACGGGTTTCCATTTTAGAAATATCGAATTTTCAATTTACCCCAATTTCCGACCCTCTGACGGCTTGCGAGTAAATGCCACTGGCATCAGAAACTTGATATTTTTATAAAGTAATTACCTAAAGAATTTCAGCCTGTTAAAATTACGGGTTTCCATTTTAGAAATATCGAATTTTTAATTTACCCCAATTTCCGACCCTCTGACGGCTTGAGTGGATGCCATTGGCATCAGAAACTTGATATTTTTATAAAGTAATTACCTAAAGAATTTCAGCCTGTTAGAATGACGGGTTTCCATTTTAGAAATATCGAATTTTTAATTTACCCCAATTTCCGACCCTCTGACGGCTTGCGAGTGGATGCCACTGGCATCAGAAAATTTATATTTTTATAAAGTAATTACCTAAAGAATTTCAGCCTGTTAGAATGACGGGTTTCCATTTTAGAAATATCGAATTTTTAATTTACCCCAATTTCCGACCCTCTGACGGCTTGCGAGTAAATGCCACTGGCATCAGAAACTTGATATTTTTATAAAGTAATTACCTAAAGAATTTCAGCCTGTTAAAATTACGGGTTTCCATTTTAGAAATATCGAATTTTTTATTTACCCCAATTTCCGACCCTCTGACGGCTTGCGAGTGGATGCCACTGGCATCAGCAAATTGATATTTTTATAAAGTAATTACCTAAAGAATTTCAGCCTGTTAAAATGACGGGTTTCCATTTTAGAAATATCGAATTTTCAATTTACCCCAATTTCCGACCCTCTGACGGCTTGCGAGTGGATGCCACTGGCATCAGCAAATTGATATTTTTATAAAGTAATTACCTAAAGAATTTCAGCCTGTTAAAATGACGGGTTTCCATTTTAGAAATATCGAATTTTCAATTTACCCCAATTTCCGACCCTCTGACGGCTTGTGAGTAAATGCCACTGGCATCAGAAACTTGATATTTTTATAAAGTAATTACCTAAAGAATTTCAGCCTGTTAAAATTACGGGTTTCCATTTTAAAAATATCGAATTTCTTATTTACCCCAATTTCCGACCCTCTGACGGTTTGCGAGTGGATGCCATTGGCATCAGAAACTTGATATTTTTATAAAGTAATTACCTAAAGAATTTCAGCCTGTTAGAATGACGGGTTTCCATTTTAGAAATATCGAATTTTTAATTTACCCCAATTTCCGACCCTCTGACGGCTTGCGAGTGGATGCCACTGGCATCAGAAAATTTATATTTTTATAAAGTAATTACCTAAAGAATTTCAGCCTGTTAGAATGACGGGTTTCCATTTTAGAAATATCGAATTTTCAATTTACCCCAATTTCCGACCCTCTGACGGCTTGTGAGTAAATGCCACTGGCATCAGAAACTTGATATTTTTATAAAGTAATTACCTAAAGAATTTCAGCCTGTTAAAATTACGGGTTTCCATTTTAGAAATATCGAATTTTTTATTTACCCCAATTTCCGACCCTCTGACGGCTTGCGAGTAGATGCCATTGGCATCAGAAACTTGATATTTTTATAAAGTAATTACCTAAAGAATTTCAGCCTGTTAGAATGACGGGTTTCCATTTTAGAAATATCGAATTTTTAATTTACCCCAATTTCCGACCCTCTGACGGCTTGCGAGTGGATGCCACTGGCATCAGAAAATTTATATTTTTATAAAGTAATTACCTAAAGAAATTCAGCCTGTTAAAATTACGGGTTTCCATTTTAGAAATATCGAATTTTTTATTTACCCCAATTTCCGACCCTCTGACGGCTTGCGAGTGGATGCCATTGGCATCAGAAACTTGATATTTTTATAAAGTAATTACCTAAAGAATTTCAGCCTGTTAGAATGACGGGTTTCCATTTTAGAAATATCGAATTTTTAATTTACCCCAATTTCCGACCCTCTGACGGCTTGCGAGTGGATGCCACTGGCATCAGAAAATTTATATTTTTATAAAGTAATTACCTAAAGAAATTCAGCCTGTTAGAATGACGGGTTTCCATTTTAGAAATATCGAATTTTCAATTTACCCCAATTTCCGACCCTCTGACGGCTTGCGAGTAAATGCCACTGGCATCAGAAACTTGATATTTTTATAAAGTAATTACCTACCAAATTTCAGCCTGTTAAAATGACGGGTTTCCATTTTAGAAATATCGAATTTTTAATTTGCCCCGATTTCCACCTCTGGTGGTTGCACTTGAGCTGTTGCTTCAAGATTTGGATCGACGAGTGATTTTTGTGAATTTATGTTGGATCAGGATATTAATTTTCACAAAAAAATTGTTTTTACTGATGAGGCTTGTTTCACTCGTATATGAATTACAAATGTTCACAACTTTCATGAATATTCCGATATAAACCCCTATGCCAATAACTCCTAGACATTTTCAGCTCGAGTTTGGGCCGGTATTATTGATAGATATTTGATTTACAGCCGTATTTACCATTCTTTCATTAACTGACTGATAACTTAGCAGAGGTATATTCTTAAACAGGGTATTAGGGAAAAGTTATATTCACCAAAAATAATTATAGATGCTTAGACAAACAGTCTGTTAAATAAAAATCACTAGACTTTTATATTGGCAACAGGAGATTTTAAATTAATCCATAGGTAATCCCCATAGACAAATAAAGAAATTTCTCTATTTGTATAGTATTTCTAACCTACCTATATACGAAGTTATTTATTATTCAATGTTTTTCCACATTTTCATGAAGTTGAAGTAGGTATATTTTATCCAAGAACTTGAAATTTGATAGTAGTTATTATAAGAGGTTATCATTTTGTAAGTACCTAGATAGATAAAATCAAGAACTTTTTCTGGTTTTAATTTAAACTATGGATAAAATGGAAAAAATGGACAGAAAAAACATCCAACTATACACAGAGAGAAAAAGAAATATTGCTTTCGTTAGTTGAAACGTACATACTTATGATTGAAAACAAAAAAACAATGCTGTATATAACAATATTTATAAATTCAATGTCATTTAATTGTTCATATAAATTATTTCGCACTATACGGTTTCTAACAACTTTAACTTGAAGGGGTTCTTTCTCATTATCTGATAATACATCTGACAAAATATTTAAATCAAGATATTAGATTTGTGCTTATAACCAACGAGTTTTGCTAACAAAATCACTGCTTTTAATAACAAGAACAAATCCAGGAAAATAAGGCAAATTATGTATGCCAAGTTACAAATTACCATAACCTAATTTGAAACATTTAACCCTCCGTTAAAGTTTTAACAGGCCAGATTTCTTCTGTTACTTTAACAGTCGTCTTAACAGTTTAATAAGGATGGTTAATATCAAAAAATAATTTAACCGACTGATAACTGACTTAACAGTTTGTTAGAAAGGTAACTCTTGTTGGTGAATACGGCTGTTAACCAGTTATTTTGCCAGATCGATAAAATTACGAGTTATTTGGAATTTCTGCAAAATTCTCTGATTTAATCGAAGATTTACCGTTGCAACTTAGACTAGAGTTTTGGTTTATGCACGATGGGGCACCGTCTCATTTTAATGCTACTAACATTTTCTGTGGGAAACATTGAGCATTTTGTTTATTCGTCGCCAATTAAATCCCGAGAAGATTTGTGGAATACGAATAAATGTAACGTTATAAGAAACGATCATTATTTATTAGACGGAGTAAATTTCAATTTTCGGCGTAGATATTTCAAAAAATGCCCATTTTAAACAATTTCTTTAGCTTTAATTTTATAGTTTTATTATTAACTGTCAAATTTTAAAGACAAAGCCTACTACTGATGACTTTTCGATTTTTTCTAATAAACACTATTAAAATCTTGTTTCAAATAATGCATTTTTTATCGAAAACCTTAAAGAGTAGAAAAACGTTCTAAATTAAATTCTGCACCTCATTCTTCAATGAACACCTTGTAGTGTTTCAATCTACTTGAACTCATAGTCAAAGAAGGCCAATAATAAACCTAACTCATATACCAAATTAGATTATTCCAAGTTAAAGTAATTCCAAGATATTAATTATTTTCGAAATACTTTGCCCCACTTTGAACATCTGTAGTTCCGCCTGTGTGTGCAACTTTGTATACAGGGTATCCCAACGAAAATTTGACCCCCCCTATAATTGGAAAACCGAATAATATTTCAAAATTCGCCGAGACCCGTCGATTTTTGTTCTTGGGGGGAGCTTTTTTGACAGTCAAGCCAACTCGATATGTTCATCCCCCTAATGCCTAGCAACCCCAACTTAAAAATTTCAAATGCAACTACCCCACTTGTGGCACATCATTTTAAAGCCCTTTTCATTGCGAATACAGTGACGTACCGTTTTTAGAAATCGGTTGAGATTTGACAGAATTATTGGTTACAAACGAAAAGATGACAAACCAACTTACGCGTAGTAATTTCTACACAAATGCCCACCACTAATAAGTTTTTCATCAACTACACATGACCGCATTATCTAATTGTTATTGATGTGTCCATCAGTTTACAAAAAAGGCAGAAATGAAATAAAAAAGCCGAAGCAAATAATAAATCAGATTTATTTGATGAATTGCTCAAAATGACCCCCGTTAACTTCCAAACAATAATACAGTCTGTTTTCAAATTCTGTTCGAACATTATTAAAGACATCCGCAGTTATTAATCGGCATTCTTCTACAATTCTCTGACGTAGCACTTGCAATGTTTCCGGCTGAGTGGCGTACACTCGTGATTTTAAATGACCCCACAGAAAAAAGTCCAAAGGGGACAGATCCGGAGATCTTGGTGGCCATTCGACGGGACCTCTTCTGCCAATCCAATGCCCCGGGAAATGGTCATCCAAAAATTGTCGCACAGCAGCAGCATAGTGCGGGGGCGCACCATCTTGTTGGAAGGTTATTTCATTTTCTAGTAAATTGTCGTCACTTTCTAAAATCTCTGTTATCCTAGGATCAATTGTCGCCCAAAATGCCTGCCCAAACATTCAATTTTTGAGGTGTCTGAGTATGAAATTCCCTGATTAAATGCGGATTAGTATCACTCCAATAACGACAATTGTGTCTATTCACTTTGCCATTCAACATAAATGTGCATTCGTCGGAGAAACATGTATTGTAGAGAAGATTTGGATTCAGTAGAAGTTGTTCACAAAAGTATTCGCAAAATTGGTTACGGCGATCAAAGTCATCTTCATGTAACTCTTGAACCAGCGTCATCTTAAATGGATGAAACTTGTGTTTTTTCAAAATTCGATGAACACTGGAACGGGATACGCCAGAAGCTTGAGACACAGTTGTAATCGATTGCTTATTATCCATCTGTACATGACCCAAAACTGCCACTTCAACTGCTTCATTTCGAACTGGCCCAATTACTTCACGTTTCTTGTTTAAAAGCGAACCTGTTGCAACAAATTTGTCAATCAGGTGTTTAACGTACTGGTGGTTTACATTTTTTTCAGGATGATTGGCATTAAAAATTCGTGCTGTAGCTTTAGCGCAATCGTGATTTCGATAATAAATTGCAACAATTTCTACTCTTTCCGCGATAGAATAAACCATTTCGAACACACGTTAATACTTTCAATAACGGCTGAAACTAACGATTTCTTGGTCACAAGCAAAAAACACCGACTTTTTTTGTAGTACTGATTTTTTGTTATTTTGAAAAGGTCTGAATTCCTATAAACTTCTTCCTATCTTCTACTAATAACTATTTTAGTATCTAGTTTTATTTGCTTCAGCTTTTTGTCATATTTTCGTTTGTAACCAATAATTCTGTCAAATCTCAACCGATTTCTAAAAACGGTACGTCACTGTATTCGCAATGAAAAGGGCTTTAAAATGATGTGCCACAAGTGGGGTAGTTGCATTTGAAATTTTTAAGTTGGGGTTGCTAGGCATTAGGGGGATGAACATATCGAGTTGGATTGACTGTCAAAAAAGCTCCCCCCAAGAACAAAAATCGACCGGTCTCGGCGAATTTTGAAATATTATTCGGTTTTCCAATTATAGGGGGGGTCAAATTTTCGTTGGAATACCCTGTAAAGATATGTTATGATGGTTAAATTGCAATATTTTGGGACCCCTACATGCATCTACTCTGTGTCCGTTCTTATGCGGAACACCCTGTATAATCCTCAATTCGACGCTGTTTTTATACTTTCCAGTTTGCTACTTGCTATTCGAACCGTTATAAGTTGTTTAGTCTTATTTATATCCTTACCAAAGATCGTAACTTAACAGTTGAGGATTAACTCTCAACCAATTATTTGAATGAACAGAGGAATAGGATTGAGTGTTATCTACATAGAGATGTACCTTACAAAATTTCAACAGCGTGTTGAGGTGTAAAAAAGCTCTAATCGACTTTGTTACATATCTGCAATCAAGACGAAAACCTCCTTTAATATTTCTCGTTGAAATAAAAAGAAAAACTAAGATTTCTTATATCTAGGTAATATTTTAGTTCCTAATTGTTGCAAGGCAAGTGCAATTTTACATTTTCTGGTAATTTATTTTCAAGGCCCAAAGATAAGTAGCAGCAGCAATAATAATTAACTAAATGAAGATAATTTATTACATTTTCATGTAGTTGGTTATACTACCAAACAATTATAAAAACGTAACATTTTTGGAAATCTACAATAAACATAAATTATTGAACTACAGCTTTGTTAATATTAAACATTTTTTCTTATGAACATAGGTACGATTCGTTTTTGTTTAGAAGTTACAAGCGTTTTAAAAAATATAATTTCATATTTCAATCAAAATAGTCTACTAAATGGACATGACGGTTGCTAAAACAATAATTATTATTTGTGTCATTTTGTTTATGAATTTGACACTTAGCGTTATAGTGCTAAAATAGCTATTTATGATATACGTGTTAAAAATAAGTCGTGAAGTTAAAAAACTCGCTACGCTCGTTTTTTAATCATCTTCACTCACAAAATAAAATCACTTTTAACACGTATATCATACACTATTTTTTCTACAAAACAATCGGAAGAACTTTAAACTCAATAAAAATAAGAAATCAAAAAATACCACACAGATCGCAATGTTTATGAACCAAAATTTTCGTAGCAACCAGTGCTGTTGTTAGTTACGGAAAAAACGCAAAAATATTGACAGCATTTTCTAGTAATATTATAAGTATAATGAATAATCTCGATAATGAGCGTAACGAATCCATCCCTGCTGAAATCGAAGAAGCCGCCAGTCGAGCAACATTGGAATTATTGCCGGCGAAATCAAAGGAACAGTACGAAATCGCTTATAGACGCTTTTCGGAATGGTGCACCATTAAAAAAGTCCCTAGGAAATGTAACGAAAGTGTTTTACTGGCATATTTTGAGGAAAAAGCCAAGATATGGAAATCGTCAACGCTGTGGTCAAATTATTCCATGATCAAAACTATGTTAAAAATAAAGCAAGATCAAGATATAAGCAAACATTATAAACTTATTGCTTTTTTAAAACGGAAGGGTGAAGGATATCAAGCAAAAAAGTCAAAAGTTTTGACGAAGACGCATATCGACAAATTTCTCACAGAAGCAGAAGACGAAAAGTATCTGATGATGAAAGCAGCAGAGCAGCATTAGTCTTCGGGGCGTGTCGCCGGGAGGAATTGTGTCAGATGACCATCGACAATATCGAATATTTGGGCACTTCGGTTGTTGTGACCATACCAGATACTAAAACGAAAGTGCCTCGGACTTTCAGTGTTGTTGGTGAATTCTATTTAAACTTTTTTAGAAAGTATATGGCACTCCGGCCACCCAACGCTGACCATAGACGACTTTTTCTTAAATATATGAAGAATAAATGTGTGAAGAATCCAGTCGGAATTAACATGTTTGGTAAAATGCCTGCCGACATTGCAGAGTTCTTGAATCTACCAAATCCTCAACTCTACACCGGACACTGTTTTCGTCGTTCATCGGCGACATTGTTAGCAGATTCTGGTGCAAATCTTACTACCATCAAGAGACATGACGGTAGCTGAAGGCTACATTGAAAATTCACTGGAACAGAAGAAGGAAATTGCGTGCCACAGATCGCAATGTTTATGAACCAAAATTTTCATAGCAACCAATTTACTTTTAACACTAGTGTTAAAAATAACTTACTTTTAACACGCGTGTCAAAAAAATGACATTTTTATTATCAAAAATGACAACTAAAAAGCCCACTTTTAACAGTTTTGTAGAAAATAGCTATTTATAATAATAATAATAATAATAATAATAATAAATGACTTTATTTAATGATAATGAACAAAAAACATAAATTTATAAAGTTACATCATGTAAAATACACTACAACATTTCACAAATTTTCAATTTTAACAAATACACATCATTATCAATTAAAAAGGCGGAGTTCAACTGCTCATTTTATGTGTGAGTAAAGATGATTAAAAAACGAGCGTAGCGAGTTTTTTAACTTCATGAACAAAATAAAGTAATAATAATAATAATAATAATAATAATAATAATAATAATAATAATAATAATAATAATAATAATAATAATAATAATAATAATAATAATAATAATAATAATAATAATAATAATAATAATAATAATAATAATAATAATAATAATAATAATAATAATAATAATAATAATAATAATAATAATAATAATAATAATGTGTCTTTTATTTTCCAAAAATTGCATATATACAAAAGAATACCTAAAAAGTTGGCGCCATTCGGCAAAGCCGCTCTTCCATGTAACCAACTGTAGTTTATTACAGAAATAAAAACAAAACAGAGTAAACATTAGTTTTAAGTTAAGAAATGTATAAAAACATTTTTCTATCGGCAAATTTGTTCTTGAAGTAAGTTATTTTTGATTTGTTTTCGGAATGACTCAATACTAGATATAGACTTGATATGAGGTGGAATTTTATTATATATTTTTATGGCATTGTAGGTAAAACATTGTTCGAATTCAGTCTTATTGTGTCTAGGAACACTGTATAGATCTTGACTACGTGTAAAACGTTCATGGAAGTCACCAAGTCTAATTAGCTTATTGTAAAGATACACAGGTATTTTAAATTTATTAATTTTATAAATTAAACAAGACATATGATATTCGAATCTTTCATTAAGTTTAAGCCACCCGGTACGGGGATACACAGGAGAAACATGGTCAAATTTGCGTAGATTTAATGAATATCGGAGACAGTTATTTTGAATTTTTTGCAAAGTACATCTATCATTTACACGCAAGGCAGGCCAGTAAACAATATCACAGTACGCAAGTTGGGATAAGATTAATGAATCGCATAATAATAGTTTTGTGGCTGTATCTAAAACTCCTTATGCATGTATAATATTTTGAGTTTATTATAAGATGTTTGGACCAGCTTATTTACATGTGAGGAAAACTTGAGATCAGTATCAATAACGAGTCCCAGATTTTTACATTCAGTAACTGGCTTAAGTACTTGATCATTTACTTTTATATTGAAATCATTCATGTTTAACAAGATGCTATTCCTATCTTTTCCAAAAATTAAAAGTTCAGTTTTGGTTTCATTTAAGATTAATTTATGTGCGTTAGAAACATGAGATATTGTTTTTAAATCGGAATTAATGTAGTCAGCAGCTATAACACTTTCTTCAGGCTTAAATGCAAAGTATAATTGTGTGTCATCAGCGTATTGATGGATAGCACAATACTTTAAGTATGAATAAAAATCAGCCGTATACACAGAAAATAAAATTGGACCAAGTATGCTCCTTGGGGAACACCTTGCGTAATTAAATGAACATTAGAGCTTTGATTGCCAATCCAAAATCACTTTTAACACGTATACCATACACTATTTTTTCTACAAAACAATCGGAAGAACTTTAAACTCAATAAAAATAAGAAATCAAAAAATACCACACAGATCGCAATGTTTATGAACCAAAATTTTCGTAGCAACCAGGTTACTTTTAACACTAGTGTTAAAAGTAACTTATTTTTACACGCGTGTCAAAAAATGACAATTTTAACATCAAAAATGACAATTAAAAAGCCCACTTTTAACAGTTTTGTAGAAAATAGTTATTTATGCAACAAGTACAAAAAGTAAGTGTACTTTTTGTACTTGTTGTTTTGTGTTTGATGTTATTACGTCTAGCTGCATTTGTATCATATTTTAAGTAAATTGACATTGGCGAGCTTTTTTAACGCATGATTTTATGATTTTGAAAATTCTCAATACGGCAATGATTTGCGTAACACTTTGTGTGATGAGTCAACGACAGGCGGTTAGTACGTAATTCAAATACCAATATATTTTAATTATATATTAGGTATAATAGGATGTTCTGTTCTGATGGTCATCAAGCAACAAGTTGAAAAAATCACACAAACTTGTTAGTGCGACTAAAAGTTGCCAGCTAATTGAAAATTCGTGTCTAGAAAATCATCGTAAATTCATGTCAATTTACTGAATATTTGCGATAAATATAATTGCTAAATTGCGGTCTAAAGACTTGAATCATATCGATTCAATTTCACGTCATACAGTAGAAACATAAACTGTTACAGTCTTAAAACATAAATATGCCTTATCAAAATACCATTTTAACATGTCTATTTGAACATAATAGGATTTATTACTATTATTTTTCTTTTAATTGGGCTATTACCACCAGTCAAGTAAGTACATGCATATTATCGAGGAACACATACAAAATGTTCTGAAATAAGTAGATTTCTTCAAAGGAGTAATAGTGGACATAAATATGTAGGATGTTTAAAAAGGACAATATTGTTAGGTCTGAAAGAACATTGAAAAATAAGTGGGGTTTTCTTAATCAACGTGTTCTAGAGCCAGTAAGTATAAAATAATTTTAGAAAATCAAATTTTGGATATATTTTTTAAAAGAACAGCATATTTTATCAAAATTCAACGCTGGTACGTTTTAGGTGGTGCCGAATATGCTTATGTTGTCACTTTTTTTTTTGTACAAAGTAGAGGGTGCTAGTTGGTAGCGTTTGCGCAAATGTTTTATTCTCTAACTTTTTTTAAGTTGGGGTTCTCCCATTCTAAGTCTTGTGATATTAATCTGTGTTTGTCAATAATGTCAATGCACCATTTTCAAGGAATATGCAAAAAACTATGTACTTATTACTGTAATATAAGTTTCCACTATTATTATATAGGTAGGTTACAAACACAGAGCAGAATAAAATATAAAAAGATATGGTATAAAGTTTACAATATTCTCTAAAAGAACAAATTACTATTCAAACTAAAAAATAAACAACATACTGGAATTTCTCTTGCATGTATAAAATATGATCAATAGAAGAGTTCGGGGATTGACATTTACACACTTGATAAATAAGTACTTTTAGAAGGATTGCCTTTATCACAGTTTTTCTTTCCATTTTTTTCGTAAACGGGGAAAAATTACAGTGTCAGCGGAAGTGCTAGAGCAACTAGCGCTCACTACTCTGTACAGAAAAACTTGTGTTCAGCATCATCAAAAACGTACCAATGTTAAATTTTGATCAAATATGCTATTCTTTAGAAGAATTACATTCAAAATTTGTTTTCTGTTTGTATTCTTGGCAATATTGCCATATATTTTTGTAACACCCTGTATATAAGCTAGTAACCTGTGGTCATTGCCATATTTTCAAAAAGAAGTTGAAACACAGCTGGAAATGAAATTAATTATAATATAGTACAATTGAACTACTTACCGTCCCTAAATCGATATCAGTGTACCAAAATGACTCGAAATGATTTCAAGGACCTAAGCATGCTTCTAAGCGATGGGGAAAAGTTATTTAGCATGCGCGACATGCCGTTACTCCTTGCATATTTGCATTCTAAACGCCTGCAGCAAAAATACGCTGTTATAGATTGACGTCGTCGATAATGAATGTTGGGTATAATAATATATATCCAATAAACACACTCACTCCGTACCTGTGACTTGAATAAGGCATTTTTAATTTTAAGTACAGTCAATCACAGCCGATGAGATATGATACGACAAGTCCATTTTTTATTATCAGGTATGAGCAATTTCTGATATTAAACTGTATTTTAAAGCGATTTTTTGCTTCTACGATTATATTATTAAAAAATAACCGCATCTGTTTAAGAATAAGTAAAATAAAAAACGAGCTCATAAGGTTCAATTAACTTCATTATTATTATATTAAAACGTGGGTCTTTGCACGGTTAATTCTTGGAAGCCAAAATGATAATTGAATTATCATTTATTTGTAATTAACCTAACGACTAACTTTTTTGTCATTGGAAATCGCTTATTCGTTTCAAAGTTCATTGTCTTTTTCAGATAATTAATTTACCACATTATAATATAAAAATACAATAAATAGAAACCAATAGCTATAATAATCTTCCTTGAAAATCAACCACATACTTTTTTTCGTTTCGCGTGTTTTAACACCTCATTTGCAAATCTGATATTGGTTTATATGTAGATACAATTAAAAAATGAATGAAGTGAATGAGTGCCAACTTTGTATTACGTAATTACATAGTGTGTTTGTTTTCTAAGAATTATCGTCAACTCATGTGTGATGACTGGTTAGATGCAAGGCAGCATTGCATAATGTATTTTGTAACATATAAGTATAGCAAAATTAATTGTGAGTATGTAGACTCAAAAGTGAAAGTTCATAAAATTATTATAATTTTTATAACGACCAGTTGGCTTTCCGTAATAATAGTAATTTTGTATTATTGAATTTCCCTGATTTTTTAATTGGAAAACCAGTAGATTTATCCGTGTGTTGTATATGTACTAGAGTTCTATAAAATGCGTGCATGCAGATATCAAACGTTCACAGTAATTGCGTAAGATTGCAAATTAGGTGATTCATAAACAAAGGGATTTATAAATATGACACAATTTTAATTTTCATAATTGATCAACGTACCCTACGGATTATTTTCAAACCCAATGTACAAATTTGTTCACGTAAAATTATTTTTTTAAAATATAAGGTTAAGTAATAAAAATGTATATTTAATTAGAAATAATATGTACAACGTGGAGGACAATGTTTCAAAACTATAGATATTGCTTGAGTGAAGAATCTCTATATCAATATCATTATTATTATACTATTTCTAAATTATTTATTAAGTAGATAGTTATTTCGGTGCTTGGATGGATAATATGTTTATATTAGTAAGTTTTGTTATGTTGTATAGATGGTCGTTTCTATGATGATTGTATACTAATAATGTATAGCATTGGTCATTAGTATATATTTAGCATATAATATGAAGTACTATACTTCATATTCTTCATAGTGGTTTGTGTAATATAGGCAACTATTTATACATGATGTATTTTTGGTTGCATGACATTATATAATAATAATATCTCTACCCCTCATTCTAATCACTGGAATTAGCCCAGAAGTAGGAGACTTGTGCGGGAGAGGGGGCGGCATATTATTATTAAGCAGGCCGCATTTGCGCCCAGGAACGACTTACGTTGGTAGGCCCTAACCACTATTCAGTGCAGGAATGAGGAAAACCTGGAAAACCTCATTAATAGCTCATTAAAACCAAATTAATAGGGGTAGTCAAATATCAACCGGCATCAATCTCTCACATTGACCCAAGCTAACATTATTCTACCCTACCATACCCGCAGAGAGGGTGCCAATCCCTCCACGAATATAGCTTTTATACGGTCTACCGGCAGCTGGGCTCGAACCAACTCCGTCTAGTCACCTCGATTCAAGTACTAACGCCTTAAACCGCGCGACCACTGACCGATATGTAAGGAGGTTTTATGATTGTCTTTGTAGGAAGCAAAACTCCACTGAAATCTGAAATATTGCCATACAGGGCAGCAATCAAAGTGATTATAAGACCACGTTAAGAATGTAAGCATGACTGAAATTAGTTATTAGTTTGCATGTTCAAATCTTAAAATTGTAACAATGAAATATTATGTACATAATAACATTTTACGACGTAGGAAGCATAAAAATCTTGAATTGTTAACACGTTCTTCAATCCAGATTTATTTAAATTCGGATGATTCGGTAATTATGAAAAAAATTACCTTTACAAATACAATTTTGTAAAAAAAAATGGAAAGAGCAGTTCGACAATGATTTAAAAATACACTTCTGCACGGCACTAGAAACTGGGCCATATAAAACCTGTTCTTGCGCAAGGCAAAGCATACAGTCGTGGACCGGCACGGCGGCAAAATGTAATAAAAAATGAACGGACAAAAAATGGAAAAAATTTTCCATAAATAAAATTTTATAACCCTTAGTTTCTATCAGAAATGTCAATTGCTTTTTCTGCTATTATTAATAAATAAAATTAATTTGCGGTTTTAATTAATTAAATATTGGACATACCGGATCTGTACAACGGGTCAAAATTTGGTCCACCGACGTGTAAACACATTTGGGTCCATCTTACCCAGTTTCTACGAACTAGCAAAAATGTTTCTGGCTGTTATGATATATTCGCGTAAATTTATCAATAGTGTCCACTTCGGTGCGATATACTTCATTTTTTAAATATCTCCACAAAAAGAAGTCCAAAGAATTTAAGTCAGGAGATCGTGGCGGCCATAGTACCGGTCCTCCTCATCCAATCCAAGTTATATTTATAATTGCTCTGGCAAAAAAATCATAGTTTGATGCAATTTTGGTTCGATGTTGGTATTCTGTATCCTCCTTTCAACGCATTGTATACCACACTGACTAGGCAACTGTATATACACAGGATTGTTTATTTGAGATTGGTTGCTCAAGTCGAAATACCTTAGCAACCTTATGCTAGGTAGTTATAAGCAACTGTTTTCTCATGCTAGACGCTAATGTTTTATCCATCGTCGGCTAAATCGCAGCAGCTGTGCTCATATTTTCTATGGCTGTGCCTGTTTAGCAAGGCGACGCGATTTTAGCAGACGATGCTTTATCTAGCTTGTTGCAGTGGTTCTCCGCGCGTGGCAGCACATTTTGCTACTTATGATGTAATTGTTGATCATTTCCATCAGCAATTTGACATTTCTTAGAAATTATGACAAATGTCAAAGATCTGTTTCTGTTTACGTATCATTTATAAATTAATACAATTTAAAATAATAAAACAGTGTGTTGTTCATGGTGAAAGTGAAGAAACAGTCCATTATTAATATCCAGTTTTAATAAAAATGTCAAATTTTAAAACAAATGCACTTTGTGTGGAATTCCTTTAGTACTGTGTCGAGTGTCTCATATTTTGAAGTTTTAAAATAGTAGATAAATACGTACTGTTAAAAGGTAAGCTATGTGTCAATATCAAATGTCAAATTATGACATTTATGACTTGGTATTTATGTTTCTAAATAGTAACACTGGAGTCACGACACTATATATGACATTACAGAATTCTATTTAGCCGATTCGACAGACAAATATTACCCAGGCGACGCAATTTAGCAGACGATGGTATACATACAGATTGATGTAGTAAATTATAATTGACGTTATTTCAACTTACAACAAGTTTCATTAACTTTATTACATTAAAACACAGTATTATGTTTACCATAATCGTTTATTAATAAACTTGAAGGTATGCATGTAGTAAGAATATAAAATTAACCTAGAAGTGACTAAGTATACGTACAGAGTACATTTTGCCATTAAACGCTATATTTACAAAAATAGTATAAACAAAACTTTGGTGTTCTCCAGCTATCACAAAAAAAATACACACATATAATTTTGAGACTTTTTACAAATTTCCTGAGCAACCTAACCTTTCTTCAAAATTGCCAAAAACAAAACAATATAACCACTATCATACACAAAAAAAAAACAAGATATGCAGTCAATACAACTAACATGAAATAAAATGTCCCGTTTAAATAAGTTATTTAACAAATGAAGAGTTTTTAACTTTATAAGTTATAATATAATATAGTCTTAAACAAAAACATATTAAAATACTTAAGAGAAGGAACTTTTGAAACTATAAATAAAAAGTGAGAATATCATTTATCTATTTTCTTTAATTTTTTGTAATGACAAATATGCCAACCTTTTTGGACTGCTTGTGGAACGGAAAATACCTTCTCCCAAGTGCACAAAAACTCATACCTGAACATTCTTTCTCATTCATCAAAAATAGAGAAATCCCCCAAAGAAACTATACACGCAACCATACAATATACAGTCTTCATCAAATATAACGATACATCTGAAAATATATGTACATTTTTACACTATGTACAAATCACAATGAGATCAACAATAACTAACAAAGATGCAGCATTCATACAGCGACGATTTTGCTAGGGTCTACTTTCACCCTTATGAACATGGTGTCATCCTTCATGAAATGCCTCTTTTTCAGCATTTCATGCGAGACAAACTTGGGAAATCCGAAGCCGAGAGAGTCGGGTTCTCGGCTAGGCCTCTGGAAGTTCTTCCACGTGGGGTCTGGGATGAAGCTCTCGACGATATTGCACGCCTTCTCCGGGCAAGTAGATTGATCGAAGAGTGTGAATGAAACGGAGTGAGCAAAAGGCCAGCGCAGCAAAGCGTCGTACTCGCCTGGGAGGATTTTTATATAGACAGAGATATGGGAATCTTCCCCAGCACCGTTTCCATTAGGGAAGAGAGACGCCTGTAAAGATATGTATATTAGTTACTGTTATCAGAAGTGGGATAAGTACACTTTCTTACCTGAAGCTTGTATCCATACTGACTAGTATAAAAAGGTGGGGAGACCAACTCCATGCCTTCCTTATTCTTAGCTTCGGCCATTTTCGCGGAGAAGTCGCTGATCTTCCAGATTAGGGTCCCGGAATAATTCAGTGAGAGCCTGGATAGAGCGCTCTTTAAAGAGCTGATCTGGTGCTGTTGCTTGGACACCACATTGCACATCAGAGTCAAATGTTGTTGGCAGTTCTCTTCCAGGTGTTTTTCCATGGCGTATCTTGGACCTTTGAACCTGCACCCAGCTTCCTTGAAGCTGCAACTATGCACCGAAACTGTACACTCTTCTTTCAAGTGAGTTTCGAGATCTTCTCTGGCTAAAACGTTCACGTCGCACCTGTTAGGGCACTGGATGGGTACCCTTCCGCACTTTATATGATGGGCGGCTAAAGTATCAGCCACGAATTCCTTAGTGCAGTACCTACAAGGCAAGAGCCTCTTGGAGCAGTCTCCTAGTTTGTGTTGGCTGAGGTGACGTCTGTGGACTTTAACTCCGCACTTGTTTTCGCAATAGAGGGGCTCGTAACCGCAGTTCCCCACGTGGTTCTACAAAGAAAGAAGTAGGATCAGTAAAGGTTTAGTTGTAAAGGATCAATATGTAAATGGAATTAAAAATGTTTGTAAACTTACTTCTAAGGAATGTCCAGTGAATTCCTTGTTGCAAAATTCGCACCTGGTTCTTCTTTGGGGGCAAGTGTACTTCAGGTGATCTTCCATCAACACTCTAGGGATTTGGGCGCCACACTTACTCGTGCAGGGTATGGCGTCGTGTTTGCAAGTGTTCAAATGACCCTGAAAAAGAAACAATGTATGCATTACTCTGTCAAGACTAGCAATATAATTAAGTTTTATTTTTTTTGTTGAAGTTTGTAACATTTGGAAACAAATTTGACAATATAGATATTGGAATGTTCTTTTCTTTTTATAAAGTTGTTCTAATGAACTGCAAATCGAAATAGTTCTTTACCTTCAATTTCCTGAGTTCGTCAGACCACTTGCAACCCTCCTTGTGATGGATGCAATAGACAACAGAGCTCATAATAGCCTTCTCAGACTCTGGGTCGGAATATATCTGTAACAATAGAAATAAGCTTATAGCTACAGTATAAAAATACTATTTGAATTACACACACCATATCCTTAAAATATTCACTAGTGTGATGAGAGAAAAAATGAATAGTCAGTCGTACGCTTAGCGCGTTCGGTATGATTCCTAGATTGGGAGGATGAGTGATTCAATGAAAATAAGGTTTATTTTATTCACGATTCATCGACACATGATGTAATGGTAATGGTGGTTTTCTTTTAATTCTTATAATGGATGCGGTGCACGTGAGTCAGTCGAGCATGTACGACGTGGTTTGACATTCCAGAGAGAGGTCCGAGTTCCTCGTAAAGCAATTTCCAAAGGAAGCCAGCGTAAAAATATATAAATTACACCATTTCTAATAATTTTGTAAATTCTCATTCTTATTATTAACACATAATTGGGTAATCGATCAGGCCATGACCAAAAATATACCAATTGTACCTGTTCCAATTATGCATACACATATTTGTATACAATGGTTATTATTATAATAACATTATCTTTTCGCTGACAGTGCTACTGGCACAAAAAATAGCGTTACTACTTAATTAATGTAATAATAATTCTTTCGGAACATCCTGTGGAAGTAATACAATGGTGGCGAGCGAGCAACTACGGTTTTTCGCTTAACCGTAGATGATGTTCTGGTCTTCCTCACATTACTCGGGTTGTTCACCTTCTCAATATCAGCAATGGACGGCGCCTGTGTTGCAAGTAGAGTCATCGCGCCGTGTCAAAGGATATTTACAATTCATGATCTCACAATAACGTATTGGGAGATTATGGAAGTCGTTTATATGCTTGCGTATATGTTACAAAAAGGATACGTTGCTATCAGAACAGTTCATTCATAGTTCAAAGCCGAAATTATAAAGTGACGTCATAAATCAAAATACGATTTTGACAAATTGTTAATCTGATAAAATGAGATTATGTATTATTTTCAAATATTACTAAATCTCGCGACAACATTTCACATCGGAATATCCATTTTTGCCAATGTTGAAAAAGTGCGCTTTTTTATTGAATAATTAATAATATCTTTAGAATATGCCTCACGTTTTCCTGTATTATGTTTATGAAAAATGAGTTATTAATTTTCACATTTTTATTAATTTAATAACTTATTAATATTAAGCAGATATGTTCAATAATTTGTTTAACCTTCCAAAATCATACGACTATGGAATCGCATTCTCTGTACGCCATACCCGTCGTGCAGGTCCACATGTTGAAATGTCACTATCTATAATTTTAATATATAAACGTATTTTGAAAGTTGCCAACACGTTAACCTGATTTTAATCCTAGAGATCACGTAGGAAATATCTGCAGGGTGTTAGGTATATTGAAAGATTGCTCTGGCAGCTTCAGAAGCAGAACAAGTCAAGGCAAAAGTTATATTGAAAAAAGTACAACGTTATCAAATACCCGAGGAAAAGAAGGCCGCCGCGATAACGTGGACATTTCCCAATTCTAAAAGCATTTCAGAGGCCAAAAGCCGCCTTTCGCAACGGACACCAGAACAAGACAGTCCAGCTAGTGAGATCATCGGCGAAGCGTATGATATGAGAGACTCGATTGGAACGGTACACAGTCTACTTTGACCCAGATAGAGAAACGCTTACGAAAATATTATTAACGCTTGCCCGATTAGTATGTAAATTGAAGCGACGAGGGACCTTCTTCGGTAAATTGCATTGCAGTACACACCTGTTCCTGTTCCACGACATTTAGAAAGAAACAAGCAAAAATGGTGTCCGAGAATGTCTGCGCGCTGTAGAAATTGTCAAGGACGTTTCGGATGACCTTGAGAAGATGATCGCTGTAGCACAGATAATACTGTATCTTAAATTGAAAGATGTATAAATATTTGGTGGCCTCCGACACAGTTTGTTTATTTGGTTGGGAGCAGAGTTCTGCAAAACGATTATTTACACATGTAAATCCTAAAGAGCACTTTGCTGTTTGGTATAGATATAATTTTGTCATAACGTATTATCCTAACATTTTCTTCTTTATATATTAATGATCCTTATAACCGGCTAAGATTGCGGTAGTGGCACTGTGGCCATTGTAGTGTGATTCGTTCAGTGGATTTAATTAAAAACAAATTTAAAAGTTTCTTGTTGGAATTATCCCTGAATTACACAATAATAAATTGTGTTTGTAAAGCAGTTTTGTTGGTTTGATGGAGTGTAAAAGACATATTGCAAGTCACGTGTATAAAAGAAATATATTATTAAGCTGCTGTTCTGATTACTTTTGTGATATGATTTTTATGTTGTGTGTGGCAAAAATTTCAATTTCGATTAATTTAGCAGAAATATGTATCCATCTAAGTGCAGCTGTTTACCCCAATACCATCGTTCTTGATCCATTTAGATCAGAATAAATTTATATGAAGCCTATATCATCAGTAACGATTACTACAGACAGGTAAATGAACAAAATATGGCATGTTGAAACGTGAATTATACCGCCTGATTAAGCAAAATATTTTGTACTTTTTCTATGAAATCAAAATATCATTAAAAAAGTCTCTTATAATGAAAGAATGACTACTATGTTATGATTTCAAATTTGTGAAATCAAGTAAGCCTTGAAAATCCAGAAAACTGTCAATATGTCAAATTCAAATGATATGCCTACTAAATGATTTCGGCAAGTAAAGAATAACATGAAATTATTAAAAGAAAAAATAATTGTTACACAAACAAATAGGTACCGTTTTTACTTAACTTATGACATTCTCGGTGACGTTACTCAATACATAATATTAGTGTCATTTATAAGTGTAGGAGTATAAGTACTTACATGCCTAAGCGTATAGACATATTATAGTATCTATACACATTACAGTACTATGAATTTTAATAATGAACACCTATTTTATCTATATTTATTATATATAGTAAAAGTACAATTGTGAAGATTTGCATCATGACAAATGCAGCTTCATATACGACACCAGATTTCGTCGTCTTTACCATTCTAGCCGCCTTTACCACCTCAGGAGGTTAATCAGCCACTTCTAATATACTATTTTACGAAATAAAGTGCTTTCTTGTTATTTGAAAATAAATTGCCACCCAAAAGATGCATTCAACACTTTCCTAGCGATAGAAACACTGGCTGGTCTAAATAAATAAGTCGTAATTCTGTCAGGGACTCGTTGAATGATGGCCCATCTTCACCCTCGAATTTTTCACGGCTATAAACTCGCAGTTGAGCATTATTAAACTAGAACACCCAAGTGGCCCCCTGCCCCTTTTGTATCTTGAAATAGGTTGCTGTAGAAACCGGATAGGGACCGATTGGCACAATGGCAACCTTTTCGCCTCCGATTCGGCGGAATACCCAGAAATCATCGATTGGATCCAACTAACTGATTCAATAGATGAAAATGAGTTGGAACTGTGATGCATTGAGTTTCATCGATACGTGTAAATCGATTGAGGATTAAACGGAATTTGGCACAAAACCTTTTTTGAAGGAAAAATGTAAATGAGATTAAACATGTTTACACTGCCGACATACGTAAAAGAACTGGAATAAAATTAGATAATTTCATTTACTTGACCCTAAAAAATGTAGTAAAGTGTAATATGTACGCTATTCCAAGCTATTTTGTGAATTTTTAAGAACCTTACCGTAATTAGTTTATCTTTAAAATGTTTACAGTTAAGATGTGCTTAACATATAACAATAAAACTTTAAACCCAGACCGTGTAAGCTCATAAAATTTAATTTATAGTTAAACAACTGATAAATTTGTTATCAGGTCCTGTTAAATAAATTATTTAAGACAATAGTTGCAAATATTTTAAAACACATATGAATATTAGAAACCCTTTAAAATGAACTTCTTTTTTTGGTCTCTTAACTCTCCCGATCTGATCTTTTATTAATGAAAATCGGACGCCGTTTTTGATATTCACTTCTGAATCTTACGCTTGTTCTTTAATATTTGACATCATTATTTACAACAAAATGTGTAAATTCCAGTGACGATTCGAGACTATGTAAACTGGTGAGGTAAGCAGGTTGGGACTGTTCCAAATACGAACCACAGAATCAACATTTTTTGAAAACTTTTTTTTAATCATTATGTATAGGTAAATCAGAAAATGCAAATACAGAATTATATGAAATTGCTTCACTTTGTTAGGTGAATAAATTCATTTAAGTAAGAATCTTTTAACTATGATGATTTTTTCTTTCAAATTAATAAATTTTTAATTTCTATTTTACGCGTTTTTTTAATTTTATTTATTTGTACCTATCAATGTTAATTTGCAATCTGAAAAAATACAATGAGTAATTTTATTTTAAAATATTACTAAATTTTGCAACCACTTTTTAAATCGGAATATTTGGCAATGTTGAATCGATTGAATAATTAATAATAATAATAATATCTCTACCCCTCATTCCAATCACGAGGATTAGCCCAGAAGTCGAAGACTTGTGCGGGAGAGGGGGCGGCATATTATTATTAAGCAGGCCGCATTTGCGCCCAGGAACGACTTACGTTGGTAGACCCTAACCACCATTCAGTGCAGGAATGAGGGAAACCTGGAAAACCTCATTAATTAGGGGGGTAGTTAAATGCCAACCGGTATCAATCTCTCACATTGACCCAAGTCAACATTCTTCCACCCTACCATACCCGCAGACAGGGTGCCAATCTCTCCACGAATATAGCTTATATACGGTCTACCGGCTGTAGGGGTCGAACCCACAGCGATCCAGTCACCTCGATTCAAGTACTGACGCCTTCAACCGCGCGACCACTGACCGATCCCAAATTAATAATATCGTTAGAATATTCCTCACGTTTTTCTGTACTTGGGAGCCTGGACATTGCCATTTCACACTGCACCACAATAAAATTGTGGTGCAGTACAGTGCACTGAAATTTTAAATATAATATATTAATAACGGAAAAAGAACCACGAAATGACCGTAATATGGCAAACTATATTAGTAGACTGTCTGTTGCACTCTCAGAGACGAGGCATGCCATCTCTTTCTTACATACATATATGTTGTTGGTATGAGGCATGCCTCAGATGCGTCCTTATTTATTTTACTGTGCTTATGAACGTATTGAAGATTGCCTATACACATTATTGCATATTAGTTATTACCGTTAATAATTTTGGATCCAAAAATCAACAAACAAGAAAATATTACTAGTTTAGACCTCGGTTAATTTACACATTTTAGTTTATTATAACATTATTGCTTATAAAGACGTAATTCTTACAAGAAATTGCATACACAGAATTGTATAGTTTATTAATAAAATTGTCTACAATCCTAACATACCAATTGGTTCACACATAATAAACGTGCCCACGTTTTTAGGTTATAAATTTTGAATTCAAAGAGAAAAGCATAATAAATCTTCATAAAAGCTCTCAAAAATGTTCCTACGCATATTTTCCACCGACAAAATGTTAATTTTTTCATTTTCTGAGAAAGACAAAAATGTGTTGCTATTAAAAAATTATTTCAATAATTATTTATGGAAATTAAGGACATTTACTGTTATATTATTGTTTTCGCAGTGTAAGAAAAATCCTTGTTGGAATTAGCCAATTGAACTACATAATAAATATAGTATTGTAACTAGACCATTGAAGAGTCCAACATTACTTTACAAAGGCTGTAACCGAGGCTGCACCATTGAATTAAATCCACTTTGTTCTATTTATATCCAGCAATAACAAATACTAAGAACGGAGAGTCGCGTCTGCAGGCAGCAAGCTCATTCAACAGGCGCCAAATTCTTCTTAATTGAAAGTCCCAATTAAAGTCTAAAAATAATGGAAACTATAAATTTATATTTGTTTTATTTCGGGATGGCTAATTGAAATGTCTGGGAACTGCCAAACATGTGAGACTCTTGTCTGCCACTCGAATAAATTTCAGACAGCCCTTCGCGATTTCAAGTAAGAAATTTTGGGAAAATGTAGCACGTAAAAACTTCGATCACTGATTTCGGACAGGTGTGCTACAATCCGAGAATAATTATTATGTCAAAGTCGATTTGAAGATTTTACCAGCGCCTACTTGTTTTCCGAAGGCATGTTTTCACATATCATTCCTTAAAATTTTGTTGAGGAAGCGTGGGCGATTTTCACGCTAGCTTGAGAATTGCTGTCTTAGATCAGATTATGTTCGTCAACATATCAAACGGGGACGTTATAAATTTTGTTTAAATAAGTGGGGCAATGATTTCTATAAAAATATTGACGATATACTCCTAAAATCAGATGTACGTTTTGTGTGAAGTCGAAAAAATCTATAGAAATCAATGAAATCTATAAAATCATGCAAATGACTGAAAATCACATTAAATCATGCGGCGTCTTGTCAAATCACCAAAATCTTTGAAATCAGCAATCACGTAAATCAATTGAGCAACTAATTTTATTTGGTGTATTTGTCATCCGTCAGAAAACTTTTAATTTTTTTAATATTACGTTGATTTTGTGTTTTTTCTTAAATCTTAGTTGTAACTGTCAGTGTTATAAGTTTATTGCAAATAAATTGAACTGATGTTCAAGTTTAGCTTGGTTTAGTTACATTAAAATCGCAAATGAACAAAATGTTATTTAATCTCCTGTACGTAATAATATTTCTTAAATAAATATGGTACCTAATTGAATAAAAAACGAAATTATTAAATATTATCTTATTGATTTTTTTTTTATTAAGTCACCTTTTCATAAGGTCAAATATTACAATATGCAAATTTAAACTTCCATCTCAAATTCCACCGTTATTTAAAAAAAAGTTATATCTTGAAACATTCAGAAAAAAATATCCAATTATTCAGAAAATATACTAGCTTTTAAAATTTGTTTTGAACTTTTCTTGAAATACCTACTAGAAAATGTCAAACAAACAAATTTAACATAAACATTAAATTTTTCCAACTCGATTCAATGCAAAGCTCGATACTTTAAAATCATCAAATTTGAATGAAATCTAAGGAAATCAGCGAAATCAAGTGAATTCATATAAAATCTGATAAATTCACGAAAAGTCAAGTAAATCAGGAATTCATGTCAAGTCTGATTTCTAGATTTTGCTGATTTCCATTAAAGTAATAGGGAATCTGAATTCAGGTGTACAAAATTCTTGAAAGTGTCACCTCCCTCGACGATATATGAGAGTTAGAAGAATGTTAGAATCAAATCTTGAAATCATGTTGCAACCAAACTTATTGGTGATAATAACAATAATCTTTTGTAATTCTCATTTCCTCAGGTACCTATTGTTTTGAATTTTACATTATCTGTAAATCTATATTGTCATAGTCGAGCAAATTCAGGTGCTACAGTTGTATTACTGAGTTCTGTGATTTATTTTAACTAAATAGTGATCCTGCATCAAAATCTCTGCTAAAATCTCAACTAAGGTGAGAGATTAACTATTCTCTTATTGTAATTTTGATACCGATATTATGGAGAGCATGAAACTGCATAAAATAGCAAAATTAAAGTCAATGTATTTGCATTAAGCGATAATAAGGCTAATATTTGTCTGCTCTGATAACATTCTTTCGTTTTTTATGTTTGTTTCTTTACAAAGTATCAGAGTTCAGACACCTTAAGCGCCAGTGGTTCTAATTAATACGTATATAAAATAACTAAAGATAATGTCCAATACACCCAAAGGTATAACTGCAGAATTGAAAGATGAAATATATAAATTAATTCTTCAAGCCAATCAAGTACAATCGGAGGAACTTAAAAGGATAGGCAAGCTATACTATCTACCATAAATCGTGTCTCAGATAAGATTGATAAAATTGTTGTGAGATGCGAACAACTGCAAAATAGGTGTATTACATTAGAAAGAAAAGTTCGAAAAATAATATAATCGTCTTTGGATTGGACATAAATAAGGATCAACTACTTGAAGATACATTGTTAAAGTTAAACACGTTGCTAGGAACATCTATAGCAGAGGAAAATATTAATAATATCTACACTTTTGGAAAAGGTGCAAAGCCCAATATAGTATTGAGTTTATATCATTCTTAAAGAAAAAAGAACTCTTTAAAAACGTGGGTAAACTAAAAGGCACCGGTGTAGTTATTGCTAATGATTTGCCATCTGAAGATAGGGAGGATTTTAAGTGTCTAAGAGCTCATCTAAAGAAAGCTAGACATCAAAAGCTTGTTGCTAAAATTAAAGGTAATTCACTTATTGTTGACGGGATTACTTACACCGTAGGCGATTTGAAAGAACTTGAAAAAAATGATCCTATTGGTCAGTCCGACGTAGATTCTTTTGATGATAGCGCAGAAGAAGAAAATAGTGAAATTGCAAGAAAAGATCTTAGTAAAGATAAAGCTGCTACAAAGCAAGATGGAATAAAAGGCGTTATACACAATGAATCTAGTTTGGAACACATAACAGCTACCGATGGTAAAGGGAAAGATATAAAGAGTTACTATAATTTAAAAGATAGGGCTGCTACCGCTGGTGGAAGTCGACAAATGAGGAGCCGAGTTCGTCAACATTAAGGGAATTAATGTATTTTGTCTATTAACAATACATGTAATTATAAATTATAAATTGTAATTTGAATAAATTAATTATACTTCTTTATTATGTACGCACGTGTGTGAGTGTTTGAGTTAGTAATTTTTGTATAATAAATTAGATTATTAAATATTAAAAATGAATGAATATTTAAACAATTTTAAAGTAAATAAAATTTCCACATATGTTGTTCCTTCTGTAACAGATTGTGACAATTTACTAAATAGTGGTGGCTGCAAGGATATAAGGGTTTTTCATATGAATATCAGAAGTTTAAAGAAAAACATAGATGAATTAAAAGTTTTGTTATTTAATTTTTCTAATGAATTTGATTGCATTGTATTATCAGAAACCTGGGATCTACCTGATGAATCATTATATAAAATAGAAGGCTTTGTTACAATTTATAATGAGAGTAGGATTAATCAGAATGACGGAGTGGTGGTTTATTTAAAAAATAATCTAGAATATTTTAAAACAATATATCATTTACATAACATTAATATATTACAACTTTCCATTAAAAAGAACAACAAAAATATAATAATCACCGCTTTGTACAGATCGCCTTCGTCAGATGTAGCATGTTTTATTGAAAATTTGTATACTTATTTTTCTCAATTTAATGCGAAATCGGATCTACATATGTTGGTTGGTGACATCAATATAGATATTTTAGATAATTCACAAATTACACATAACTATTTAAATGTGCTTCATGAATTTGGTTTTATGTCGACTATTAACAAGTATACAAGAATTGATGGAAATTCCAAAAGCTGTATTGACCACATCTTTATAAAAAACTCATCAACTGATACTGTTTATATCCCTATAGTTCTTCATAGTTGTATCACAGACCATTTTTCTACTATTTTGCAAATTGTCTATCCTGAAACAAAAAATACTAATATTAATAACTGTAGTTTCAAATATTATCTTAATAGAAATAAATTATTGGAAAATTTAAGGAGAGAAAACTGGGAGAAAGTTTATGCGAGTAGAGATGTGCATAAGGCAAGTGATGAATTTAAAAATATACTAAAGAGAAATATTGATATAAGTACGTCTAAGATAAGAATTACGCGTGATAATGTAAAGCGGAAAATATGGATAACAAATGGTTTGTTAAAATCAGTGAAAAAGAAAGAACAGTTATTTAAAAAAATGAGATGTAATCCATCCCCTGAAAATATTAACGAATTCAAACAATACAGAAACAGACTCACAGATTTAATTAAAAGTGCTAAAAATAAGTATTACCAAGGTCAGATAAATAAAAGTAAAAATAATTCAAATGATCTATGGAAGTGTGTAAATGAGATATGTAATACCCAGAGAAAGAAAACTGATATAAATGAAATAAGAAATAACCAAGGAGATAAGATAGTGAGAGAAGACGAAATTTCTGACGAATTTGTTAAATATTTTACAAATATTGGTAAAGTAGTTGAAAAAATAAATAGGTTCACCACAGAACATCAAAGGACTTGGATTTGAAGACAATTGAGGCAGAAGTTTTACAAACAATAGGAACTTTAAAAAACAAAAAGTTACCCGGATTAGATGGGTTTAGATGGGAAATATTTAAACATATCGCTGATGAAATTTCGTCTCCTCTAACTTATATTATTAATACATCATTTGAAAGTGGAGTATTCCCATCTTCCTTTAAGCTTGCAGTAATATCACCAATTTATAAAAAAGGAGATAAGCTGGATATGACTAATTATAGGCCTATAAGTTTAATATCATCCCTTGCAAAAATCTATGAAAAAATACTTAAGAAACGACTTTTAAATTATTTAAATAAATACAATATATTATCTGGGCAACAATATGGATTCAGAGAGGGAAAATCGACGCAGGATGCAATTCTAGCATTAACGGCTCAAATCTACAAGACACTTGATCGGAAAATACCTTCACTTTGTGTTTTCTTAGATTTGGCTAAAGCGTTTGATACCGTTAGTCATAGCCAGCTTTTAGAAACCTTGGAAGGAATAGGTATTAGGGGAAGGCCATATTCGTTACTTAGAAGCTATTTGACCAATAGAGAGCAGTGTGTTAGAATTAACAACACGTTAAGTAATTTTAAGAAAGTGGAATATGGGGTTCCTCAAGGTACCGTTTTAGGACCATTACTTTTTATAATTTATTTAAATGATCTTTTCAAAATGCCCACTGATGGTTATATAGTAAGTTTCGCAGATGATACCGCAATTTTATATCAGAGTGATAGTTGGGAAGACTTGAAGATATTGTGCGAGAATGATCTTAAAAGAATTGTAGGGTGGTTCAATAACCATTTGCTTACCATAAATTTCGAAAACATACTATATTCCTTTTACTTCCTATGCAGTTAATTTACCACAATATAACTACTTAACTACTTTTTAAATGACATTACAGTGAAAATTGATTCTGTGAATAGTATTAAATATTTAGGGGTATATATAGATTGTCATTTAAAGTGGAATGTTCAAGTAGATTATGTAACAAATAAAATTAGGACATTATTATACAAATTTAAATACTTGTCTCAAATTTTGACAGTGAACCAATTAAGGTTGCTGTATTTTGCATTAGTAGAAACGCATCTAATTTATGCCATAGCAGTTTGGGGAGGTGTAACAAACCATCATGTACAAAGCTTGGAAATAGTGCAAAAATATATTATTAAAATAATACATAATAAAGAACGTACTTACCCTACTAACGAGCTATTTCTTCATTGTAAATTATTTGACATGCGGCAATTGTATTGTTACTCCCTTTTAAAAATGCAATTTAAGCACAAAGATGAACTTCTTCCAGTTGATCATTTATACAGCACTAGATACAAGGAAGGAATGTATAAAGTTATGAGATCTGAAAAAGTAAAAATGCAAAGGTCTTTTTTGTACTTAGGGCCAAAAATTTATAATGTCTTACCTGCAGAAATAAAGAGCGCAAACTCGTTTAATATATTTAGAAATAAAATTAAAAAATGGCTATGTAGTACACCAAGATTGCAGGTTCATAGCTTGATTAATATTGGATATACCTAACTATGTGAATTTCCCTTATATTTTGTTGTTTTCGCAGTTAACACAAATGTTTAGAAGATTTAAGTAAATATAGTACTGTATGAGTGTTGTGTGAATGTATATGTAGTTTGTAGGAATTCATTTATAATTACTTCCCTATTAGAGACATTTAGTATTTTATTTTAGTAAAAGTAAATTTAAATATGATAAATTTGATTTGCTAGCAATATTATATTATGTTTAAGTTACATAGATTTTAGTCTCAACCACGCACAAGGTTCGCCTTTTGTGGTATTTCAATTTGTTTGCCGAATACATTGAATGTTAATGTATATTACAATAATGTTACTATGCAAATAAATTATTATTATTATTATTATTATTATATTTGAAAATATTTAGATTATTATTTTCATTCATTGTAGATACTTCAGGATATACGAGAATTTTGTAACATTAATTGTGGAATGCAGGCGTACATACACCGATTCCGTTGCTTCAAATAAAAATTCCGAAGGTTAGTAAAAGCTGTTGAAATGGCATTCTACGGGAGTCATGCTCATGAAAAATTACATTTTACACTGTTAAACTTGCGGTTTGCGCCTCTCATATTGTCATAAAAAAGCTATGAAAACCAAGTCGGTGAATGCTAGTCCCTACAAATAACCGCAAGCTTAGTTTTGGTAAATATTTATCGTAAATTGAGTTGTAAAAAATGCTACAGAGCACAGATTGTTCCAGACAATCGGGGTATTGAACCGATTCCAGTAAAAGTCTCTTCAATCTTATCTTGAATATATCAGTCGGTAAACATGTAAATCAAAGAGTTCCGTGGATTTTGATCAAACAAAAGGCGGTTTCGTTAAAAGACACAAAGCTTTTACCTGTGACATTTTTATAGATCCAGCCTACGATCAATTTCGTCCGTTGGAGAGTGAATCGGTGTATCAAACGGCAAATGTATGTCTTTATTCTTTCCTGCTGACCTTCCCAGCAGGAAGTGAACTGTTAAATATAAATTAATAGATTGCCGTTGATGTTGTCGACGTAATATTCTAGCTAGATAAGTCAAATAGATACCATGGAATAAATAGAAAAGATAACTTCGGTTGTGGCATCCGATTCTTGCTTTATTTGTTGTTGTGATTCACACTTTCTTCCGATTATTGGGAACTATCCACCTTATTCGATGACCGCATTTCGGAAAGTGTAACAGTTATCATGAATTTTAAGAAATATTCAATGTCTCATATGCTGCCAACAAATCTCAAATTTTGTAGATATGTACCTAGCTTCTTTTTTATCTAAACGGAATTAGATTTTTAGGAAGTCGCAGAAAATAATTAAATTTATTTTAATTGTTAGATATTTCATTATACTTAAGTCGTATTTACTAAAAATCAGGCAAAGTAGGTAGTTAATGAAATTTCTTATTTTTGAAAGTGAAATTAAACTGACAAACGAAAACAACAAATTCTACACTGATAAAAATGATTGTGAATTTACATGTTGTTGACTTCATACAATAATATCAAATCGATACTGTATTACAAGAATATGTAATTTCTAAAAATACATAAATAATAACGTTGTAAGATTACATGTCATGTGTTCAAAAACACAGTTTTACGATGAGAAAATGCATATTCATAAGTAGTAATTTTCCATTAGAGTTGTAACATTACATTCTGGTGTTATTTCACACTGTTGACCTAGGCAATAAATTATCAACAATCCATCGCGTAATATCGCTACAAATTTTTATCAGTGTAGGAATGATTTCGTATCGATTTTACTTAAATTATCCAAAAATGCTTCCTAATGAAGGTAGGGAGGGCTCTTTGAAGATGCTCCTTTCATGTTTTTTTTTTAATTGTTCAAATTTATTTAGATCAAACTTAGATTATGTGTTAACTCTTATACGGACAGCTTTTTGAAGTAAAAATGATCTTTTCCTTATAACCATAGGCGCCACATTTGGAAGGATCAACTGATAGGTATTGTTAATTATATATTTTTTATATGACTTTTTGGTATTTTTAATATCAAAAATCGAAAATGTCAGAGTATTCTAGATTAAAAATATATATACTCATGTCTTGAGTGGCTAGAGTACGAGAAAAATATATTTGAAATATTATGGTTACCTACAATTAAAAGATAATTTTTACATCAAAAGGCTGCCCATATTAGAGTTAACACTTAAGTTTGATCCCTCTAGATTCTAGATAAACAGAGATCTGAACAATTTAAAAAACAATGTCAAAGAACCAGCTTAGAAAGCATTTTTGGATATGACGGTTTATGACGATAATAAATCATGCCTAGAATTTGTTTTCTTCGTTTGTCGATTTAGTTTACGGTATTTCGTACCTACAGTAATCTAGAAAAAATGACAAGCAAGTCATATAGAAAGTGAGCACCAAATTATTGTCTTATTTGTTTTGTTAACCCCTTACTCGGTTTATGATTTCATAGTAATTTCGTTCCGTCTATTAAGAAAAAAAAAATACTTCACGCTTCGACAAACAAGTCGCAGCATTGCCAAACTTCCCGAAAGTAATATACGTATGTCTTTGCTCTCCCAAAAACCGATTTGTTTATTATTTTACACGGGCAGTACGCAGACTTGTCGGAACTTGCATGCTGCTAGCCCTACCTGCTACCTGCACCGTCCCATTTTGCATCAGATGCAGGTCTCGTATCCGCTCACGAGATAGATGTATTTTCATCGAAATCACAAAATTGATCATTCTGTCTCACTTACTTGGTTAACTTCAGTCAAGGATGAATGGTTGTTGTTCATCATGGTGTTAATTTCGTTGTTTTTCGACAACGAATTATTACTCAGCGTCGGAGTTATAGTAGGACTGACTTGGTGGATATTCACACCGTCCTTCGAACTCTTATTCGGCGATATCCTGGCGGGGAAGCTCAGCGTTTTCGTCCACTGGGCTAGACTGCGAACCATCTTATTTCCTTTTCGAACCCAGGTAATCCACAAGAATGTCACCGACAGAACGAACAGTGAAGGCTCCTGCGGATGGCCTTCGACGCGTACAGTGCTTCCTTCGACGCGACGTGAACTGAACTGTTTTGAGAATTCTTGTTCTCAATCGGCCTTCCGTGGCCTTTCCCCCACCGCTCATTCAGAAACAGCTGTTTGTGTGGATTGTGTACCGCGTACGGAGGTGGGAGGTATCCTCTAACGTATATTTTTTCGAAGGGGCCTGCGGCCAAGAGGACGAGGAATAACTATACTGGTCGATTCAAGAATTTGTTTGGTTACAACTCGCTGATATTCTAGTAACGGAAAAACGCCAAGTCAAAATCTGATATGTGATCATGTGTGAGGCGTATGGCCTACAAGACAACCAGGTCTGGGTCCTAGTAGCTTCTTTTTAAAAAGTGGTATTATATTGAAAATGTGGTAATTATTTACAGAACCCTCCAATCTTAACACAAAAATTCCTACCTCCCTATGTTCGAGGGTGATCACGAATCTGAAGTCAGATTTCAGCGCTCACATGTAGGTTTCGAAAATTGTAACCTCTATGTATATACTACATTAGGTTGACATTGCAATAACACCTCTGCCTTTTTCATTTCATAACGTCATAGTGTTGTCAAAATATATAGGAGTTATATTGCAACTTCAACCCAATATAATGTATACATAGAGGTTACAATTATTATGATTTCTTTTTCTCGAAAAGCACATGCGACCGTCGAAACGTGACTTCAGATTCGTAATCAGCACCCTCGAAAATAGAGAAGTAGGAATTATTTGATAAGATTGGAGAGTTTTACGCTGTTGTAAATAATTACCAACAATGTACAGGATCCTGTATAATATTTTGACTGAGAGGTGTAAAACAAAACAATTGAACATTGTATTGAAGAAGTGGTAGTTATTTAAATTAGCGGAAACCTCTCCAATCTCAAAAAAAAATACTAACAACCCCCCACCCCCTGTTTTCGAGAGTGCTGAACACAAATCTAAAATTAGTTTTGTGCGGTCGACTCTAGTTATGGATTTTTTTAAATTGTAACCTTTATGTATACCTACCTACATTACACTTGGTGGAAGTTGCAATATAACATCTATTTATTTTGACAAGTGTAACGACGTTATGAAATGAAGATGACAGAACTGTTATATTGCAACTTTTAACCTTATACATAGAGGTTTTTCTTAAATAGGACTCGATCAATTTAATAAATAGTAAAAATAATAAACCGACTAAGGGACTATACTAATTGATATGGTACTAGGTGTGGGTGGATACTTCATGCTACTACGAAATTCGTTAACTGACAACAAATATAGACATGAGTAAAATATACAGGGTATTAACGATAAACTTGGCTAAACTTCAGCGACATATTCTATAGATGAAAATGATTAGGGTGTGTTATATAGCAATTTTTAATTCAAAGCTTAATAAGGGAGTTGTAGGATGCAACTTTTTTAACAACTTACGTCAAAAAATGTCGTTTATAGGAGTTTTATTGTTGTAAGTATGCATGTTGTTTATTTTTTAAATTGTTGATAACGTTATTAAGGTTTGAATAAAAAATTGTTATAACTATAAACTATACTATAACAAACCTGAATTATTAGATCGATAGAATACGTCGGTGAAGTTTCGTCAAACTTATTGTTAACACTGTATTACAGAAAATAAATATAAAACGAACCTGTATATGTATGTTGTGATAATATGTGTTATTTTTCATTAAAAATTATTATAAAATTAGTTAAACTGTCAATTACGAGTAACTAATTTTAATATGTCGTTTATCTCTGGAAGTATTGTTGCATTATAACGGGTTTACACATACATGGATTTAATGGCGCTAGTTGTTACTGATGGCGCGCCAGTAAAATAAAATTGCATGTGTAAACCTCTACTGGCGTGCCTTTTTATCAGTGCTAGCACGAATCAAAAAAGTTAGAGCATTCCAACTTTTCAATGCGCCAGTAACGACTCATCAGTTTGTGCAAAGAAAGTTTGCAAATGTAAACCTATCCATGCACGCCGACGCCAAGTATTTATGCACTAGTATACCAGATCAGGTTTTGTTTAGTATTTGATTTTACGTTCGTTTATAATATTATACAAAATGTGTAAGAAGTGAAATTCGGAAAAATATCGTTGAATTTTTAGAGTATTACAGAGAATGTCCTTGTTTGTGAGACCCAATTCTTATAAAAATAGAAATGTAAGATAATATGTTTATGAAAACATCACAAGAAACGTAAAGAGTGATTTTTTAAATTCTTCTGAGGTTAAAGCTAAAATATGTTCTACAACGAATACATATACCTTGCGCCAGCAAATCATTGCATATGTAAACGCTCCTTCATGATGGAGAATGTCTTAGCAGGCATTTATTTTTATTCCTTCATGTGTTTTTTTTTTAATTATGTCAATTACATACATGTTTATTTTGTAAATTATCCTTAAATGAAGTTAGAAGATTTGTACGAAATGCGATAGATGACCCTTCACTTACTTCAAAAGTGATCTCTTTTATCACAAACGCTATTTATTGATTTATTGATTCACTAAATTTATATAGAAACTCAAAACATATGGAGAAGATCAAAATAAACGTATTTTGTTGTCAACAAGTAAATAGAGAATATTTAAAATAGCTTTTGTTTAGAATTCATATAAAAATTTCACTAGGATCAAATCTGGTTAACGTGGTGGCCATGCCATTTGTATTAATTAGAAAAACTCATTGTTCAAGGGAATAGTTTATATATTTCTTCAAAACCTGTTAGAAAATAATAAACTTTTTCATTTTTTCTTCAAATATAGAAAAAGGAAAATCACCAAACAGGTGTTTTTCAAAAGTTGTCGTTCTAATTATAATGGCGTGGCGTGATATGGAAAATTTAACAATTGCCGATAAGGTTCAATGAATTCCAATTTGCAGACGAGTTGCACGTAACGGTTTTACTTCACTATACGTTTCGTTTCGTTGCATTGGCAAAATAACTTTGCCTCGAATTATTGCTGAGCTCTATAAGGTCGCAGGTTTTGCTTTTGTAGCTTTTTGTGCTTGTCCTGAGTGTTATTACACGCATCAAGTTCCGCAATCAATTTGATTGTCTCTGCGAAATATAATAATTAATTCTGGATCTAGAATAATTGGAAAATGAAATAGAAATTTCAAATCAGTCAACAGAGAGGAATTCTCATTATTTTACGAAAAGTAAATGTTTAATTCTTTACCTTCGCTGATGTTACAAAAAGTATCACAAATACAGTGTCGTCTATTGCTACGAAAAAAATGTCTGATGATTGAATAGACCATGATAAATAAGTTCGTGTCTCATAAGCACGAAATTGGAAACGGTAAACCTTCAAATATTGACCATAAAGGCGAACAAGAAATCATGGCCTCTTTTGTTTTATTTCCATTTTCGTTAAATAACTTCGTTGGTTGTGATCCTGCTAGACAAAATATTTTGCTAGTTGTGTACGAAGTGATCGATTTAACTCAATATATGAGTTTTTCACTGTTTGGGCTGGCAAAGACTTGAAATTGAGGTAGATAACGAAACCATAACCAAACGACGCATTTTTTTCTCAGTATAGGTATTATTTCCTTTACGGATATTGAAAGAACTTTGCATTTGTTTTTTCCAAATAACTTTTTCTTGCGATTGTAACGATTCAATATACAGGGTGTTAGAGGTTTGACTGCCATAATTAGCAGACAATAGTATACATCAAAATAAACAAAAAAAGTCCTGGATTCTAATCACAGCCGTTTTCAAGAACACAATTTTCAAAATATCGGGTTTGGTGTGCAAATAGTTACGTAATTTAGGAATTCCATAATTTTCTGCATAGAATATCATGAAATGCAATGTTTACCATTTCTGTTATTTATTATTTTTTATTAGTTTTTATTATTTTTTTATTTTAGTGATAGCATAATTTTTTTCTTCATCGATATAAACTTTTTTCTTTATATTTATATATTTACACTATCGCCTGTTAAAATTATGACAGCCAAACCTCTAATACCCTGTATACAGGCCACTTATTGTGTAACAGGAATGTTTTTTTACCACATCAACCGTCTTTTGATACATGGTGATTTTCCGGGTTGTTATGCCGTGGCCTCGGTAACTGGTAGCTGCCAGAAACAGAGTTAAAATGCACATCCCTAGCATTAGCCGGGATTCTTTTACCTGCCCTGGTTGTTCTCGGGCTAGGCTCTGTGAGGACAGACCCGCTATCGGTGTCTCTGGGTCTGTCCATATATTGATTTCGGTTCCTATTGTGGGTATTACGACTGCTACCGCCGGAACCGTTCCTCCGCCGCGACTGAGCAATTCTCAGTCGCGGCGAAGCTTTTGCAGTCACCACTGAAGATGCCGACAGTGAAGAGCGGCGAAACGTTTGGAAGCATGGGATGCGACCAGTTACAGCGGCGGCTACGGAACGCCTCGGAGGACCACCATTATCCGAGGAACGGTTCCGACCGTAGCAGTCGTAATACCAACAGTAGGAACCGAAATCAATATATGGACAGACCCAGAGACACCGATAGCGGGTCTGTCCCCACAGAGCCTAGCCCGAGAACAACCAGGGCAGGTAAAAGAATCCCGGCTAATGCTAGGGATGTGCATTTTAACTCTGTTTCTGGCAGCTACCAGTTACCGAGGTCACGGCATAACAACCCGGAAAATCACCATGTATCAAATTACAGCACTGGCCGTGAAAGCCTAAAAACCACTACATCAACCGTCTATTTAAATCAGATTGGCCTTGCAAAAAGTGTAGGTAGTGTTTTAATTTCGTTTTATTTTAACCCCAATTATAGATATCTGTATAAAGTAGCCTTTGAAGAAAGCAAGTGAGGTAACTTGCAATAGTAGGTATAAATGTAATTTTATTATTGAAAATTATTAATAAAACAAAAATAGAAGAATATATAATAAATTAAATAATAACAGGAAAAGACGCAGATAAAAAAATGGCTTGAGACGGAAGAATATGTATATCTATGTATTAATAAAAACGTGTAGTATAATAACATTGTAATCTTTATTGTTGTAATTAGTGTGTTTGTTGTTATTTTTTAAAATTTTTAATACGGTAAGTATGTTTATTATCTCTCAAGATATGTCAGTCACTAACACTACTGGAATACCTTCTTTTTTGACAGTAATTGATTGGAAATATAAAAAAGTGTATTATCTTGTTTTAATCCTAATTAAATATAAAGAAAAAAAAGCAGTAACTTGCAACAATATAAATGCAATTATTGACTTCATAACACATCCCATAAACAAGCAATAATGAACTTTGTAACAAAAAAATTAACTACATCAATTAAGAAATCTTAACTAAAATTGAAGAACGTTGCCTACTGTTTTTACATAGCCAATTTGATCTGAATTGACGATTTATGTGGTAAACTAAATATTCCAGTTACACAATGGTCTGTATCTTTTAAAAACTGTTACAACCGCAAGAAACTTGTTTGAAAAAAGTTTGAAATGAAAAGTTTTTTCGATATCCGCAAAGATGGTTTCGTTATCTAACTTAATTTCAAGTCCTAGACTTCCTATTGAAGTAAAAATGTGTAAACATAAATTTTGAACACTTGCAGGAAACTATATTCAGCGTGATATGCATAACAGGCTGAACGCTCAATATTAGTCAATTTCTAACGTATCACCGGCCTCAGACGTGTGTATACAAAATAGTACAATTAGTATAAATAAAGTTACCGTGTTTCACCTTAACACAACCATTGTGACATCTGGAACAATGGGCAGACTAAAAAAATAAGTAATTTAAAAACAAAGCGTCGAGTCGTCGGAGAATCCATTATTATGTAAAACTAGACCGTAAATCATCGTATCACAATGGCGGCTAAATGTAATTTTAATTAGATAAAGGTTGGCAAACACTTAATTAGGCTAAACGAAGAAAATAAGGACGCGTAGTTGACGCGGATGAGGATTTTGTGCAATACCTGCAAAGAATAAGAGAGATGAAACACTGATAAAAAAATATATATAAAATGTTAGTTGTGGGTAATTTTAAAGGCTAACTGGACTCCAAGTTTTTGGGATCAACATCAGACAGTATAAAATTCATAGAACGGCCACCTCGTTCTCCCGATATAAGACAATTGATTTTTTTACAAGTTCGAATGTTATGCTAAAAATTTCAGACAGTGTGACGAAATATTTAGATTATTAACCGAAAGAAACATATTTTAGAGGAATTTTGAATTGAATTAAGTATGAAATAAAATGTAGCATTTGACATATATTTTAGTATTCCAAACCGTAATGATTCACCAACGGCATCTGTCGAATTCTCTCATTTCATAATTAATAAATTGCTAAAGTATGAAGTATGCAATCATAAAGGTTATCTATAGAGATTGTTTTATACAACATTATACTATTTAGATCATTAATCTGGTATCTGACATTAATTTTTAAATGCACTGAACAATGTGGACACAAAGAACACACGAAAAGAAATGGGAACATTTCATTTTTTATTTAAATTTAGTGTAAAATAAATTAATTCAAATTTGCTTTGTAAACGTGCCTTTGAAAAATTTATTTTTTAACTGAATATTAAACATTTCACAAAATCCATGTGCCAAATTTAACTCAAATCATACAAGAATGCATTTTTTCATTAAAATCGGCTGGCGTAATACTGATATAAGTAGTTTTTTAATTAGCATAGACTACAGTTTGCTATTGGTTTGTTTATCAGAAGATATAGTTATGTAAGCATTTGATGTTATGCTTTGGCAAATAGAGACAACAAAATGGTAACGTTGTACGTGTACAGAGTGTAATAACTACTTTCTTACCTCACCGTACAGCTTTATTTTAGGTCATTAGTGTTATTTAATGTAAACAATTTTTATCACGGAATACATAATTACATAGATGTGCATTCTGGGTTATCGCTGTTTTCTTTTGCCTCTATGGACGTTACGATAGTTCCGATAATGAATAAACAAATTAAAAATACCGTCATTAATATTTGATTGTAACCGTTTGTATCTTATTGGAGTATCTGTTATTCTCAAAATTACACATATCTGTAATATTATCGTCCACAGATTGTATCTCAAAAACAGTAAAAGGTACTTAAGTTTTGTTAAATATGTTTCTTAGTGTAGTCATATCAATATGAATGGTTCAACAAATAGAAAAGAAAAATTATAGCTCTAAGTAGAACGTAGATTGTGAGATGACTCCAAAAATGTTATGAATACAATGAAAAATGTGTATTCCAAAAATTATACTACAGTTTTTCCACAGTTTTTTAATTTGTGACAAAAATCCATATTTTGACTTATTCCAGTATAACCTAAGCGAAAAGTATTAGTTATTAAAATATTTAAAGATATTTGTGACGGAAAAGGGTATTTTACAAGAGATAAAAAATAATTTTAAATGAATTTTGCATCAAAAAATTATTTAGATAACTCATTTAGAACTTTGACCGTTTTCGAGTATTGAACAGTGAAAATTAAAAAACTATTAAGAAAACTATAAAATATTTATTTCAATTGTCTATTTGAATTTCAATTTACAATACAACGGAAGACGTCATTTTCATAGACTACTTTAATAATTGTAATTTTAGATCGTATAATAAATAGCTTAAATACTATTTTCAATGTTAAATAACTCGAAAATAGTTGAAGATAGGAATATTATTGATTATCATGTATTTTTGAAATCACAAAAAAGAATATTTTAAAAATTCAACAATACACAGGCCGTTCCATTAAAAAATACTATGCCACTGTACTTCCGTTAACTTATTAAAGGGGTTCAGTTACAGCCCCACTACTTTTATTCGAAACTTTATTTTGTATCTCTAATAATAACGACAATAAACGGTGGCCTAAAAATAATCGGTGATCATGGAGCGGAAGCTGTTAAGAAACACCCTGTATATCATTTTTTTGCGTATTCTAGTAACATGTAATATCAAGTCAAATGTCAAATCTCGAGAAATGAAACGCGTGGAGCAAAAGTAATATCAAAAATAAAATTATTGTCCACTTTTACTATTTAAATTCTCCTCAAATAATATAATAACTTTTAAAATGCATTTGTAAGAACACATTATTTTGCTATTATAGCCCCACATTTTAACATACTTATAAACAAATGTGAACAATCTTATATGCAGACCATGTAAGTTTATAATTATAACAATATTTACAACTACAGTTGAATTTAAGAAAATACGTATTTTAAAAAATTATTATTATTCAGTTCCGAAATGTTTAAAATTTCATTATTTCAAGAATACGGCGGTTTTAAATTTATGAGAAGAGAGAAAAAACACCATTCTATAAATATGGTATTGACTATTCTACAAGTGATTATGGTAATATGGTGATATATAAAAATATTTGTTACTGCGTGTTGGAATGGTTGATGATATTCTGTTTTTAAATACGAAACGTCATAAAATTTTTAAATTAGAAAACCCTAGTGTCATGTAATTTACCTTGTACCAACCCTTTGTCAACTAAAGATACGATTTGATGATGATGGTTTGACATGCACGCATGTTTTTTTTTAATGCAAATTACTTGTTCATTATCAAAATAAGTGGTAAGCACGTCGCCATGAACTTTGTATGAATGATTCCAGAACAGTTTTAAATAGTCACCCATGGTTGTTTTTACATCTATATGTATGTTGACTTTTCTTATACATCTTGTAGATTTTTAAAGAATAAAAGGTTTTTGAATTTTGAATGTAGCGCTTGTTATTTCCATACTATTTTTGTTATTACGTATCAGTTCTTTTATTTGTGTTCGTTACCACAGTTTCGCATTGCTTCATTGTCTCTACCCCTGTAAAACGCTCATTTTGAATTATCCACGCCTTTGACAAAGACTGGATGCAGCAAAAACTACATTTAAGAGTTGATGATCTGACCCCGGACCACAAAAAGAAGTAAAACCCTAACCGAATCTCTTTTCTCACGTCTTTATATTGATGCTGGCTGATGGGCGACCCTCGTCAGAACCCATAGCCAAACATAATTATCAGTGAGTCATTCTTAGTGTGTTGCCCCTTGGAGCAGGGTTCGGTTTGGATACCGGTTTAAATTGCGCACTACTACCACTTCGTCCATGATGGACAAGTTTCCACTGGGGCACTGGACGTTGGTCAATATGGGATGAAATGAGAATGAGAAAAGACCTCACACTCACAGAATTGCCAGTCCCCCAGGAGGTCTAGTTTGAATATATTAAAAGAAAAACGAAAAGAGAATATAAAAAAAATCAAAAGACGCCGAAACTAACTCGTGGTATAGAGTGGTGCAATATAATTTTTAAGCAAGTGACAAAAATAATTAGAATATGTGGATATATGCATAATATATTAAAACACATCTATAGAGGATGTCCATTTTAGTCATCTAACTCGATATTATTCAAAGCGGGGTGGTTATTAAACAAATATTTTATATCTCGTCGTCAATCAGTATTATTTTTACCCCTACCGAACCCACTGCCCAGATATAAAAACTTATATCGGAACGGCGACTACAAGCCGTTATTTGACAAAACAAGGTAATGTATTTCTCTGCATTACAGAAATGGGCCCTTATCTTAATAAAATTTAGTCTTGTAACAGGTATCAAATATGTATATATGACTTTTTTTATATATATTTTTAGGTATTAACAATATTGTGTGAAACTAACTACTCTGCGGACTAAAGCCCCGATCAGCGTTGAATTACACCCACAATATCTACCCATATATTCTTTATTATTAGCTTTTGTAACATTTTTTACTGTATTAGAAAGGTATTTTAAGCTAATATAAATCAAATCTCCTACAATTCCTATCAATGAAGTCATATGTATGCTCTCTGATACCAAACATCTAGGTATGCTAATAAACAATTCCACAGACAAAGCTCTATTCAATAATTATCTAAAAAAATTAATCTAGCTAAATTTACTAACCTGGTTTAATGAAAACACTATAAATATCTAAGTTCACTTTTGAAACTGTGGGAACTCGAAAATTCAACCACAATAGATGAGATCTGACCTATTTCTGCATTTTTAGGATTGCTTCTTCAGGTGGCCTCCTTTAAGTTGAGTCAAATATCTAACTATAAAAATTATTATACCAATAAATTAAAATTATTTGAAATTAAATATATCGGCAATGTCAAAAGTGACTTTATATAAAAAATGATTACATAAAGGGTAAACATTATTTAAGTAGTTATTTGTCATATTTAAATTAAAATTTATTGACAGGTTAAAGTCTGTCTGGACGATTTTTAGAAATAAAAGACGAGATAAAATGCCATTTTTACAGTGTAGTGACAGAAATCAAGATTAGTTTTAGATGCCAAATTTGGTGAATAAACCACGAAACACTATGTATAACTCTGCCAGCACGTAAAGAGAATAAAAATGGTATACAACCCTACTGAGAACAAATTACCTGATTTTCGGTATGTTTAAAATTATAATACCAAACGCTTAAATAGATTATAACTTTGAAGTAGATAAGCCATGACAAAAGTTAAGCTGCATCATAAACTAACTCGATTGGAATAATTTGAAATTTTATAACGATTTAATCCGATCAGAGATTTTAGACGCTGTAGATACATTGGCAGGTATTCTAGCAGAATAAATAAATAGCATATATTTTTCAGAATAATACAATAAAAAATCACAACTGGGTATCTATACTAGTTCATTCAAATTGTTTTGAAAATAATAACCTACTTCCCATTTGGAACAGGTAGATTTTCAATTGGTCTTAAGTCTTCAGTTTTAAAAATATATTTAACTTTACAGTTGCCAATTTACCGAAACGTACAACGAACAATGTGTATATCTCGAACTCTTTGTTTCTGTTTTTAAATAGGCTTCTTTGATAAGATGTTAATAAACATATTATCTGGGCAATAAAATTGCATTAGGAAATGTATTAATTATATTGTTTTTAGTTTGCATTTACCTATGACGTACAAAATAAATGTTTGCATATGTTTAGATTTAGTGTTTTACGGTTTTATTGAATAGCAAGCAATAAAATAATATTTTTATAAACAAAATAAAAGTGGCACTGTTGTAGATATAATTTCGAATATTATGCATTATTTATCCTTGATTTATAATTTTTTATAGTATGTATAAGCTAACTTTCGCATGTTTCTCTGTTCTGGCGAGGTACATTTGACTTTTGAGTTCACTGACGTCCATGTAGGTTACTCATGGGCGTTTTTTTCTAGCTACAGACCTTTAGTACTGTATTAATTTCAGTACATAATAATATCAATATTTCCGTAATTGTTACATGTGAATTAACATGTTAGCGTTTTTGGAATTTTATTAAACAAAAAATCATCCATGTATTTACCATAGGGTGCATTCCACTAAGCGATCGCAACGCCCAGAACGACCATCGCAATTTTACCCGTTCCACTAGGTTACAACTGCTCTTGTGTGCATTGTTCACGGATGTGATTTGAATCTAGTGGAACAGAGTTGGGATCCATGTTTGTTTATGTTTGTCAGTTATTAGTTTGACAGATGGTTTGACGGTTAGGTAGAAAAGGTAATTATATATAATTTTTATATATTCTAGATAAAAAAAGTTAAATTGATGTTACTCATAGATTTTACTAATATAACTAAGAGTGTAATGTATGAATATATAATTCTAAGCTGCATATGTGACTTATTTCCTCTTCGAATGCCCTTTCAACTACAGATGATGCAACGTCTTTCACAATAGATTCACCAGAAAAAGAATTTGACTCTTGTTGTAAAGCAGCATTCATTAATTTTGTTGCAAAGGCAATATCTATAAGAAAAATGAATACTGATAAAAAAAATAAATATAAAAGCATAACTGAATTACATACCATCTCTTGCACGTCTTGCCTGAGCAACTGGGACCTCGATCTCAATAACAGTGCCTGTTTCACAGTTATATAAAGTTATTTTTTCTCCATCTCAACCATAGATCTTAGACATGATATTGGGTGCATTCCACTAAGCGATCGCAACGCCCAGAACGACCAATGAGTCGTTCCACAAAGGGACCACGGGCGTTACAATTGGGCTTGCAACGTCATGAGACGTCATGAGTTGACGTCATCGCAAACGACCGCTTCGAGCTCACAACGCCCACGGTCTTGAGGTGGGTCAACACATCATTTGTCATAAATTGCGGGAAAAGTCAAATAAAATATTTAAATGTCAAGTTTAAGATCTATGGTTGAGATGGAGAAAATAAGTTTATATAACTGTGAAACAGGCACTGTTATTGAGATCGAGGTCCCAGTTGCTCAGGCACGACGTGCAAGAGATGGTATATAATTCAATTATGGTTTTATATTTATGGTGAATCTGCTAAATCTATTAAAGACGTTGCATCATCTGTAGTTGAAAGGGCGTTCGAAGAGGAAATAAGTCACATATATATGCAGTTTAGAATTATATATTCATACATAACATTCTTAGTTACATTAATAAAATCTATGAGTAAAACCAATTTAACTTTTTTTACCTAGAACATATAAAAAATATATATAATTACCTTTTCTACCTAACCGTCAAACCATCTGTTAATAACTGACAAATATAAACAAACATGGATCCCAACTCTGTTCCACTAGGATTCAAATCACATCCGCGAACAATGCGCGCAAGAGCAGATTTAACCTAGTGGAACGGGTAAAATTGCGATGGTCGTTCTGGGCGTTGCGATCGCTTAGTGGAATGCACTCGTTGTGAGCTCGAAGCGGTCGTTTGCGATGACGTCAACTCATGACGTCTCATGACGTTACAAGCCCAATTGTAACGCCCGTGGTCGCTTTGTGGAACGACTCATTGGTCGTTCTGGGCGTTGCGATCGCTTAGTGGAATGCACCCATATATTGATTATTTGTAACTCATAAGTGACTTTGTCATTCAACTTTCAGTCATTTTTAGATAGGTTAAAGATCATAAAGATCACTGATCATGATTTGGAGATAGAGTAATAAAAGCAGAGCAGGAAACATAACCTCAATATTGCCAGTTAGGTATTTTAATTTTGTTATTTCACTTCATTGAATAATATCTGGAAGGATCTGAAGTAGTGATAAGGCCATGAAATAATTATAAATACCTAGTCATCGCCACTAACAATTGTAACAATTACTTACTTTTCTGTTTTTGTAATCCATATTATTCAGTTTGAAAATAAATTTCTTCTTATAAACAGAACCTCAACATCGGTAGTGGTTTCTTGTTTTATCTTCACATGATCTTGACGTTCTTGATGATATTGCTCTAAATTATATTATTTGTCAAAAAGAATTTAAACAATCGGCTGCTGTGATTTGAGCAATACTAATGAATAAACCTAATGATTTTTTTTTATAGGAGTCAAATTTGTACGAAAGCTGTCTTTAGAAACATGAAGGTATCATACGTTTCTCAAATTCAGTCATAAAAACTATTTTTTTACCAATCTCATAATTTACAACAAATGCTACTTGACTGGTATACTCAAGTCAAGAATTCAGACGTCTTACGTCACGGCTGACGTTACACATTTGTTTTTATTGTCAACGTAATTTTCGATATTTGTTCGCGTTAAAAACAACCGTTTTTTGCAATTTAGTGCAATACATAATGCAAACTTTTAGTGTAGTATTGAGTTTTAGTACTATCAGTAGTAGTTTCTTAAATATTTTGATGAAAATATAATGAATTATTCATTTGTTCGTATGACGTAAGACGTCTGAATTCTTGTCGCGAGTATAGTGAATTTATAATTATTTTAGAGATGCAATATAAATATTACCACTTCTTATATTTGCAGGACTTCTTGCTGTAGCAATGTTTCTTGTCTGGTCTCGACTTTTTTTAAGTCTTGTCTTGTAATTCGAGATGTCAAGTCTTGTCTTGGTCTTGTCTTATCTTGCGAAACCAAGAAAAGAACAAGATTTCTAATTGGATTCCAATAAAAATTAATACTTTACTCAAAAATATCTATTATATTACCTATTTGATTTTAAAAAAATAATTTTATATTAATATTCTCGAGAACACGTCCTATTACCTCACAAAAAACTGACCGCTACTTAAAGTAACACCTTGTATATTTTTTAATGCTGGTAAAATTACTGCATGAAATTTATTATTAGCATGTTGTATTACCGATAGAAATTTAATAAATTTAGCAATAAGGAAGGAATGTGATCTCATGTTTATTTAAATATCTTTGTACTTAGGCGATAACAACAAACTCATAATAAAAGTTGCACAAACAAATTTTTAAAATAATATACCTATTCATTTAATTTTGAAAAATTCCCTCAAAAATCTTTACCATCGATATCTCGTCTTGATTCTCTTCTATGCCTTTTCATAGTCCAATAATAGTAATGGTAATTAGAATCGGATACATTTTTCTTACTTTACAAAGCAGACACGCTCATTTCTTTTGGAATAAGTGTTGTATTACAACGAACGATAATTATAAAAAATTTATTTAAACTTGCGCCTAATACATATTTATGATATTATTGTAGTTCTGGCTACAGAGGAAGTGATTTCATATTCAGCTGAAAGCTCCTCGTCAGAGTTATGTACTTAAAACTACAGAAGCATAAAAATTTGTAAGCAGCCAGCGTAAGTCATGTTTATGGTCATAGTCTTCGCTCTGATTGTACTCGAAAGAAGAACATCTACTTAATAAATGCAAATTGCAACTAGATTTCTGCCAAGAGCAGCGAAAACAATATGTTCATAAATGAATATGAATTTATTATAAAATTGAGTTAATGAATGTTTATTCAAAGGAGTCATGGACAATAGGCAAGATCAACAGTTAAACAAGTTTCAGGTTTCATTAAATAAAAATTGAATTTTTTACGAGACAGAAAATAATGTCATTTAGCGCTATTAGGTCAGTAGGATCCAGTATATTATGTTCGTTTCATTCTTGTATTCAGTCTTACATGATTCTAACAAGCGAGATTCAGGAACCTGTGGAAACATGTCCTGTAACTGTTGGAACCTGCTTGTTGTACGCTGGGTTTTGCTGAACAAAGGATATATAGACTTTTGAAGGGCAAAGGTAAGAAAGGCGATCATAGCTTTGAAACAGCTTCATTGCCGGTTCCTGTTCAACTAAAAGTTACCTTGCCGCAGGCTCTAGCCGTTCTGAAATCTTTTATTAACCTACAGACCCGATACCTACTATATCGATTATCAAAAAACTAATTTCCAAATAACGATTAAGAAATGTAATTGAAAATGTATAGTTTTCGTACCTATAGACAAACTTAAGTCAAACGGAAACGGTCAAAATGGATATGTAGTAATATTGGTATATGAAATTTTGGTAATATACCGTGTGTACCTTATCTCACACATCAGAAGGTAAGACATAGTTGGTTCCTTACGCACATGGACACACTATAGATATTACACTTCAAAACATTCCGATTTGATCCAACTTCTCTTAATAAAATGTTGATAATGAGAAAGATTCAGGGTGTCAAAGTTGGAATTTAAAAAGTGACGTAAATGAGAGTGTAACTTTTTTGGTCCTAATGTTATCACGTTTTCTATTGAAAAATCTTAAACTTACATTATTTTTGAGGAAAAAAGGTATACTTGTCATTAGTCTTAGATATTGACCTTTTTGGAGGTAATAGCTGTTTCACAATTAGCTACATGGTTCCTTGTACAATGTTATTAGACAAAATATATGTTTAGTCCAAAAATGTGATTTATTTCTTCAATTTTCACACCCTGTTTCTTTGTTATTATTGATTTTGGTGGATTTTTTGATATTTTTAGGATAAGCTAAAGTAAATCGACTTATTTTGGTCGCAGTATTATGCTGTTACAGTATGGCCCATTACTTACGCAACAATTTGACTTTACTTTTAGATAAATTGCATGCATCATGAGATTTAGATGCGTTTTTCTCAGAAACCATTGCTTCTAGCGACATCAACAAGGTGTACCTTTTTTAACCAGAAAAGATAGGGAAGAAAATTTTTCCAGTCCAAAATGACATACAGTGTAGCACAAAAAGTCGTAGCGATTTAAAGGGGTCCAAATTGTTGGTTGCGCCCTCTAGCAGATACACCAAAATCGTCGACATATTCGAATTTCTAGTTCCAAGAAACCCCTCTGTACCAAATTTCATAAAATACGGTCGATGCTATCGAAAAATGTGATTTATTTTTTCAACTTTGACACCCTGTAGCTCCGTTAGTATCAACTTTTTGATTAAGGTAAGTTGAGTTAATTCAGCTTATTTTTATCCAAACTATCTACATCTAAAGTTTTGCCCATTCTTTACTAATCACCCTGTATAGGTATTTTATTTTTGATGAGCATTAGACGATTTTTGTATCTTTTCAATTAGGTAAGACATAATTTTCACCAATTCAATTTCAAAATCACATTCACATTCTACTTTTTTATATTTCGATAAAAAGGGAAAATATCAAAACCAACGATTTTGAACATCCTGTAATTGCAAAACGCAAATTATAAATTATCCATGCTGGAATTTTTTTTATTTTTTTGGTTTCAGATCTAAAGCCTGAAGTCTATACATTGAAATTTTGCCTTATTTTTTCATTCTTAACAGCTTAGCATTTTTCCTTGTCAAACATGAGTCCAGATTACTGTTGTCGCTTTTCAGATTTTTTCTTTTCTTAAATAGAGACTTCTATTTTAAAAACAAGCAATTATTAGGAATAACATTTTTTCGGAAAACGAATAATCCAGGATAATACATAAATATAAGTAAATTCAAGAATCTTTGCTTTCCATGCTTAAAATGCTTTTCCGCAATAGCTCGCCCACTCTTCTAATAATTGTGTAAACAGTTAATCTTAACAATCAATTATTGTCGAAAGGGTCAGTTACGAATACGGTTGCATTGCATATACAATTTTATGAGGATAACAATGATTTTACAAAACAAATCGGTCAGTTTCTTCATTTTGTCCCTGAGTTTTATAGTCCATTGACAGGTAAATATCTTAAACTACAAACTACCTGTCGTAAATTAGTTGTTGATGGTCGTCAGGTGTACTTGCTTACTCACACAGCTTTACAAAAGAGGATAATCACAGAAATAAATACCAGGGTTGTAGTCGGATTGGTTTCAACATGCTTCAATCAATATACATTGTTCTATTTAAAGAGGAGTCATTTATAATGTAAAGCTTCAGTATCATTAGTATTAATTTAATTAAGAAATTGATACGAGAAGAAAAATACTGCACATTTTTACAAAATTTTCCATATTTAAGAAGTTATGGAACAGTTAAAAAAAAATAAATTCTTAATTAATCGTATGGGTGTAGTTTTTTTCGATATTTGCAAATATATTAACGTTTTTTGCTTCAAACGTATTGTAATCGTATAGATTATACAAAGGCAATGCGTGCAGTAGAAAGGGTTAATTATTTTACTGGTACAATTTATATTAATTATTTTTCTAAGAAAAAAACGTATAATACCCATGGTAACGAATGTTAAAATCATGTGGGTTTAAGTTTCCTTAAACTGTCAGTGATAAATTTGACATTTGGTGTTAGTTGTCAGATAAAGATTAAAACGAGTGAAAAAATTCAGTGCACTCCATCTGAGTTACGAAAAATAGCAAATTCGTCAGTGGAAACAGCACCTCCAGAAAAATCCAGAAAAGTTTATGACCATGTGTACCATAAATTTGTGAATTGGGCGAAAGAAAATAATGCAATTGTTTAGGTACTCCAAAAATGTAATGATGGTATGTATTTTACATTTCTATCACAAAAACTCCATCATTATGGGCGCAATATTCTATGGTAAAATCTAAATTAAATGTGGAACACAACGTAAAGATTGATTATTATTTTAAATTAGTTGCATATTTGAAGCGACAAGGCGATAACTATAAACCGAAAAAGTTTGACAAATTCCTCAGTATCCTGTCGTCGTAGGTACTAATGTTTGGAATCACAGAAGCATGTAGTCATGTAGATGGCAATGAATTTGTTCAATTAAAATATAATGATATAAGAAATTTAGGAGACTTAATTTTAGTAAATATTCCCAATACTAAAACTAAAAAACATCGTTCATTTACTATAATTGAGATTTTTATTTGAATAATACAGAAAATATGTAAGTCTTTGACCAAAAGACATAGGAATATTGGCGATGAAAATATTTTTACTCAAGATTTTACTGTCAATAATGATACAATTCTAAGAAATGAATCTGACAACCGAATGACTTGTAATGTGTCAGTTAATGACAGAACTATCAGTCTTGACACAAAAACAGCTAGTAATGCTTTAAATCTAAGTAACTAAGCAACAACCAAAAGAAGTTCCGAAAATAGTCAACATATGAAGAAAACGCGAGTCTGGTAATATTGCAGTAACTTAGCTTTTACGAGTTGGTTGCACTAACGGGGTAGCTTTACACTAATGGGCTGGAATTACAAAATATGAAAATTTTGCGTCAGATTCATAGAAATATATGATTGTTATGGTCCAATTACAAACATTCCGTTTTGGTTTCAATTGTATTCTGGGATTAAAATGCAGTATAACCAACAGCTTATAAGATGGCTGCTTTCTAAGGTCCTCCACAGTCTGGCTATTTTTGAGTGCCTAATGTAAAGGCCTTTAGTGTTCTATATATTTCTATGGATAATATGCCACCGGTGTATGTTTAAGGATACCGGAGAAACATGAACAAATAACTAGAAACTTATACTAGGTACAGACGTGGGTATCAACATTTGTCGACATTTGTATCTAGATTACTCTACTCTGGTATCTCTAGGTCCCGTGGTATCTACAAATATGATTATTTCGTGACGATAAATACGACCTTAAAAACTCTTCAAAGAGTCTTTACTTTGATTGACATCGAGTAGATCAAGAACCATTATTAAGTTTGTTCAAAACCAGTATGTCGTAAATCCAAATTAAAGTTTTCAACAGTTGCACTTTTTCCTAGATAAGATTCCCATTCATGCTCATTCATTAATAGATAAATTTCATAAGTATGTAATTCAAATTATGAGAATTTCCAGTTCAGTGACCCAGTAATGCTGACAGCACACCCTCTCATTAATTGTTTATATACAAGTTCTTAAGTGTCGCTTGGCTTCCGTTCTCGAATCATACGGACACTTTTTATAATGTCTCCGGCGTTTCTCAGAATTACATAAATAGTAAAACAATGTTTGATTGATCGTCCTGACAAAGGAGGCAGTGTTGTCGACGCTCATAAACAAACATATTTGTTATTGGGTGACATACTTTCTGCGGTTAATTGGTACTTTCCATCTATCTGTAATCGAACACTTTACTACATGATGATGTTTGGTGTCGCCATCATGGGCGCGCTACGGGGAAGATATATTGGTAGAAATATATATATATATACAGACTCGATTTAACTGCAAACGTTTCTGGCGTACAATAAGAAAGAAAGAAATGACCTCTTGTGTTAAAGTATTAAGACAGAGACAGATTGTGAAGACTTGGCAACATAGCAATCATTGTTTATCACACAGGACATAAGCTTTCCGGGCCTGTAGATAAAACTAGAACTATGACGTAGAAGTTAACAAAAAATATTCAAAAACATAATGACTAAAACTTATAAAATGCCAAAAATTAATATTTATTTTATTGAAGAAATATTTCACTTTTAAGAATAGATGTTAAAACTCAAATCACTGTGTCAGTGCGGGATTGGAGATCAGCGCGTGCTCATAACTACTGTCACTATTTGTATTTTTTTTGTTAAATATATTATGCTAGCATCAAGTAGTACCTATCATCTTTTCTTCATGTAGTGAACACAAAAGATTTGTATAGGCTGCTAAAAGTACAGTAGTAGTTTATTCTCACCGATTGATTATAGGAATTTGTTTCTGCCAGAATTAGCAATAATGATAGGATGATAAATGAAATGTTTAGGTGGAGGAGGGTACAGCATATTATTATTATTATTATTAGCCTTTTAAGGTGCATAAGTGAGAAAACCTAGATAACCAGTTATTGTGAAGCGAACAGAAGGATTTACCTACTGATCTCGATTTAGTGAAATGGATAGCATTGAGGCACGATCTTTCTCCATATCGCTGTTCCGAGAACAGTACTGCGAGTGGCCAATTAAAAAAGTTAATCCGTTTTATATCGACGTCGATAAATCAACGCATGAATGAACAGATGACTGGCTTATCTGTTCCCTTCGATGTACGTCTCTGTTGTTAATGGATGCTCACGGCAGCTCCGATGAGCATCGGCGATAATGAACAGTTACTCGTAGGATTAAAAAAAGACATAATGTGTGATGGCTAGTTGCAAGGCAGGCTTTCCAGGTGGTTGTGGGATTTTTGCCGTGGAATGCCGGCACAATTGTGGGAATACTAACGCTTTTTGTGCATAAACAATGCAAATTATTTAAATGGGAATTATTCCAGTGACTTTATCTTCGGTTGCTACGTTCGCGTAGACCGCACTCAATTAGCATTTATCAAAAAAGTTTGTAGCGGGTATCTTCAACCTCAAAGAAACTAGGATTTATTTGCATTGTTTTGAAAGTATGTGAAGCAATTTTTCTGAAATTTCTACATCAGGGTATGGCAGTAGATGAATCCGGACAATACAGAACATTTTGAAAACTAAATATTGTCGTGCTAGATATATAGTAAGACAATTTAAAATTTAGACCGTTATAATTTTATTTCTGGTAATATACCAGGATATGTTGAATTTATCCGTTTTATGGTATGGTATAAAATATAGACATAACCATATTCTAGTAGACTGTCAGAAAGAGTTCTATCGGTATTATTATGAAAATAGAAAATTGTATTTATTTTTTTTCTAAAACGACGATATATGTATAAAGACAATAGCCGTATTTAAAAATAGTAGAGAGTGATTCATGTTATAAACCCACTCACAATTTATAGCAGTCAACACAAAGAGAAAAATTGTATGTTGCTCGTATTTGCCAGATCATACCCGATTACACAGCTTCTGCTGCAGCAAATACGCATGCGCCACATGATACTCGATCTCTATTGGTTATAACAAATTGATTGCTCTTCCATCTGCACCACTACCACGGATGTGCGCGTGGAAAAATTAGCGGAAAGCTAATTTAATTGTGATTGTAATTAAGAATGGAGAATAATTCAAGCTCTACAGTGTTCTCAAAATCAGTTTCGAGACTAAAATATGACTGTAAGTAATGATACAAAATACTGTTAACGGAAACTCACCTACTTTTTTAGTTTGTTAATTATGTTCCTATTTGCGTTAGAATTTATATTTGTAATAGATACCTTTATTTTGACGTTTTCCAGAACATTCTTGAAACCGCGGAAACTTCGGGTACCCTAAAAATAAATTGTAAGCAGATCGGTTTTGCAGCCACAGTTCAATTTATCTTGCAAACGCGAGTGACAAACGTCAAAATAAAGCGTTGTCAGTTGGTAAAATTTATTTGAAGGATATTTGTTGTGTAATCAAGTGGTGACAATAAAGTTTATTTTTCTACGTGACGTATTTCAAGTTAATGTAGAGGTTACGGAATTTGTAGAACAATTCATGGTATTTTAAAAATGAGCTTCCACAAAAAAAAATATTAGTTTGCTATCTCAATAAAACTTTGTCTAGAATATCTATAAGGGTGGCTTTTGCGAATTATATACGACATAAATTTTCGTTTTATAGAACGAAATTGTATGCTAACAGAAAAAGATAAAATAGTGATATGGTAAAAAAAACTATTTAAGCTAAATATTTAGAAGGTTGAAATATGAATGGAAGAATATATTACACTAACGGAACATGGATAAATGAAGGCAGTACGATGATAAAAGTGAGGCACTCATTTTTGGTAATTTTGTGTTTTTTAACCTTTCTCGAGTGGCACGCCTATGGAATCTTGGAAATGAGTGAGCCATACTTCAAGTCAAATATACCAACGTAGATCAAGTTACCATACTACAATTATACTGTCATAAAAATGCATTTGCAAACTATTTTTTTATTTAACTGAATTGAGAAAACTCTACTCCTATAAAATTTCAATGAAATTTGGTATACAAGGGTGCAGCTTTGCAACATAATTATAAGCTTTTTTATCTAATTGACATACGCAGTTTTTTGTTTGCTTTTACTATTGTTTTTATTTGAGATTTGGAGAAAATAGTAATTTTTTAAACATAATTTGTAAAAAGAGTACCTACAATATATTTAAAAAGAAACATTTATTATAATTTCATTGCACAAATACAAATTTTAACAAATCTAAACTGATAAACCATGTCTGCTATATTTTTGGTGGTATTCTGGCGATACTGCCATCCCCGTATTTCGACTGGTTGAACTATTCGAGTGTCGAATGCTATTTTTTTAGCTCTAATTAGATCAATATGTGACTCAGGCTTCGTTAGTCTACATCAAACATCCTCAGTGATTTCAGGAAATTCGGCATTGTGTATCTCAAAAAGGAAGTATTTCAGGTCTAACCCTAGCCCATTAATATGGAGCAGACGCTTCTGTATTTAATTTTTAAATACGGGAAAACAATAAAATATTTATACAGTATCTGAAAATCAAATTCACAAATATCCACGGGAAGAGAATTACGTACGCGTTCGACAACCCTGAAACCATTACACGTTCCGAACATGTACAATAAGTAAATTCTGTCGGCGTGGGCGTGCCAATATCCCTATATCTCCATCTCAAGTCCCAGTTGCAGTCTGATAAAACAGGTATTAACCTGTTGAACAGTTCTGAGGCCCGCCAATTACGCGGAATGCAAGATACACTGCACGAAACAAAGTAGAGCATGCACGGTAGAAATGAGGCACAGTAAGGCCCAATTCTCTCACCTCTTGATAAAGTTGCTGATAACTATCTTGCAGATAGATGTATCGGATTGTTTTAACCAAAAGACAAATCGTAGTACAGTAGATTCTGTGAGTATCAGATTTTTATCTCGCAGTCAACACGCTCGTTTCATAGCCTGAATATTGGGATTTTTTAAAATTTCAAAACTTCAAGCAAAGTTTTCTTCTATAAAGACTGGGCTACTCAGGTCAACTTGTAGCTGAATTTTGTCTATGATGTGTATACTTAATTCCCGCGAAGCATGAATTTTTAACTCTCGACAGTTAAGACGCTAGAGTCGATAGAAATTCACGAAAAATGACTAAAAAACACTTATTTTCAGCACGCTGCTATTATTCAAAGGGATCGTCCGAGCCAATTATCTTCATTTACACTGAAACTACTATCTTTCCTACTCTGAATTCCGTCTTGATCATTCAAATATCTTCAAACAGAAAAATTTGACAGCAAAAATTAATAAAGCTTAAAAATAGCAATTTTTAAGAGTCTTTATTTAAATAGGCGGAAACAAGCGCTTGTAAAAATCAAACTCGTGTAAATTTTGTTGTTTGAGACCCTAGAGTAGAGTTTTTCAAAGTTACACCAAAATCTAAAATGGGTCGGCAACAATTTTTATTATTTTTAGACTATTTCAAATGGAATGACCCCGAAGTAAAACAAACAAATAACGAGAAAAAGCAGTCTAACCAATAAATATTTGGGCACAGAAATCTTTAGAAGTACATTTTTCTTTAATTTAACAATAACATAAATTTACTTAGTATTACTTACAAATAAGATTGTTCACATTTATTTATAAGTATGTAATAATTATTAAAATGTAGGATTACAATAAAATGCACAAAATAATGTGTATGTTTTTTTTTCAAAGTTATTATTTTATTATAGGAAATAAATAATACATCAAAAATTTTATCTTTCATGTTACTTTTGTTCTACATGTTTTAATCTTCGAGATTTCTATACCTAAAACACCACAAATTTGATCATTTTACGACGAGAAATACGATGACTTAAAAATGTATCGAAAAATATTTTCTGATTTTATTATACTCAGTCATATTATTTTTTTTAATCTAATTTGTGATACTGATTACTCATATCTCCGCTTTTGGTCAATTTAGAATTGATATTATTCACTTATATGACTCTTTATTCGGGTATATTTTGTATCACATTTGGTTTAAACATCGTTCAGAAATTGAAAAATAATATTCTCTATAAATTGTTATAATAGTCCTGATTAATAAAACCAGGACACCCGGTATATTAAGAAAGCTGCTGGCTGTAACCGATTTAAACATAAATTTATAGCTCCATAAAATTTCAAAATAGACTATAGAAGGCCAGAATTCTGTAAATATACGTCAACTTATGTCGTCCTGATTGATGGTTAAGTAAGATATCTTCTAGAAAGGAAGTTACGCATGTGATATTTCATTTATTTTATTGCCTAGAGACAACTTGCCAACTAAGGCTTTAGAGTTATATGTGACAGTAATGTATGTTTAAGTAATTAAAAGGTAACATCGTTGCATTAGTTTTCCAAATAAGGCTGTTAGGCAACTAGAATGAATACAAAGAATATCTAGTTTAAAATTTTTTCTATAGCTAATGTTAAATTTGCATTTCATCTATCAAAACTCTACTTTAACCGTAAAGGTAGAAAAATGATACTGTAACACCAAGGATAGATAACGATCTTTATTTTTTACTTATATAAATAATTACCTACTATTTTTGAATACAATAGTATATTATGCAACGATCATGTAATGATGGTTATTAATAACCATTACATGAGTGTTGCATACGCTATTTTTTCTACACCCGATAAATAATCAAAAACCATAAATTATCGAAGTTTAGCTAGGTATCTACGAAAATTTAATACGTACTGATTTTGACATCTAAAATAATTACATAGGAACCTAGGATAAACGTCAAATGCACAGCATGCTTGATTGAAAAATTATGGGTTTCTATTGATTAAAAATCTGTATCGTAATGAAAAATCTGTATCGTAATGGGTATCATTATGAAACGGATTATGGGCATATAAGTGCATTATTATAATACGGGTGTAGAAAAATATTAATATAACAATTAACATTGCCATAAATATGAATGGAGAGAATCTTTTTGTTTTTGCGGCGACTAGGATTCCTATACATTGGCGCCAATGGTCTGATTTTCTACGCTGTTAAGTATGCAGAGATCCCTCAATGTACCTATGTCTCTGCTACCAAGTCCTGTTCCAGAATTTGCTACCATCGCAGCTGCAAAACGGCGGCAGCAATATCCAGTATACATTTCTGGATTTGGCGACCTTAAAAATCAGCTATCTTCTGTGCAATTTTATAAATGGTGTTTAATCCCACATATTGAATAGTGCATTTCTTCTGTCGATAGTTAGTTAATGAAGAATTTATTATGGGTCAATCTTCAAGACGCTGTCTCTACATTTCTTATTCGTATACAGAACGACTGGTCTTTCTTGGTTTTGGTATCGAGAAGAGAAACTCAGTTCATCCATACCTTTAAATATCGATATTTTTATTAACCAGTATAGTACTCTTTGGCAGCGACCATAAACTTGAGAATTGTATTTTCTTTGGTTATTCCGATAAATTTGATAATAATTAATTTTTTGCGATTTTCCATTTTTGAATTTTTTTATATTCCCTTTCAAAGGTCATTCAGGATTTTGATGGTAATAACTTGGCTATGGCCTCTGACGCCTTATCCCAAATATGAGATGGTAATAATTCGTCTTTTATATCATTTTCAAATATTTCTGCATCCAATAACCACAGAAAATGACACCAAAGAAGAAACAAATGTTGACACCACAGTGCCGCACAATGATGACCCAAAGGGACGACTTTGTTGACTATGTAAACTTTTCCCTAATTTAAAACCGCTTCAAATAATTTATAAATTTTTCCTCATGCCTAGAAAACGAGTCCATATTTGGGTTATAGAAAAAATATTGTTTTACACAAGACAATAAAATTTCATTATCGTCTCCCGAAATTAATTGCCCCGTTTCGTTGCTCGTGAATTTTAATCTTTTGCGGTTGACGAAAAAATAACATTTTATCGTATTAGTCAGCCAGTCGAGCTTGGGAGTAAAATTAATAGATGGCGATACTTGATAAATAAAGGTGACATGTATTTTAAAAGAGTATCGCCATCTATTGTTTTTACTCTTAAGTTTGATTGGTTGACTATATTATATGTATAAACTAAATGGTATAATCCATCCGAGACATACGAACTACTTTTTGCAGAAGAAGGTAGTTTCGATGTAATTTCTTAAACAAATGATATCGTCTACCATTAATAAAGGAATAGCAAATAGAAAAAAGCTATTTTTTATATTGTCGTCAACAGTTAAGGGTACGACATAGACCGTGACAAAAAAACCAGAAATGTTTCGTTCCTAACTCGTGTAGAAGAGCTTACTACCATGTATCCGCCAAATGCCTCGCTGTTGACGTCACCCAGATGGGTGCCCACCGGCCTTCCACGGCGACTCCCGTTGTCGATGATTCTCTTTGTCACCTCGGTATTCCATATCTATCATTCCGAGATGTCGTTATTGTCATGCCGTAAATCGAGTAGCCTTGGTGTCCGAACGGCGCTCTTGGAATGTTAATGGCGGGGATCGATGAGAAATATGCGACGGCTTATATCGGCGTTCCGCGAACTTGTCGTTACGCAACCGCGGGTTCGCGACCCCCGAGACATTTCTCGATACGGGAATTTAGTGGAGCTGTAGACACGAACTGTTTCCCACTTAAACGTATAGGGGGGTTCGGGGAGGTTGGGTCGGGAACTTTTTATTGTCCACAACTGGGATAGAGTGCTACTAATCGAGTATTTGCTGTATCTTTTCAATTTTCCTAACGCTGCAGGTTTATACAGAAGTTAACTGGTATAGCGGCGATGTTAGATGGTCAATACGGTCAACTGTGAATTATATTACTGCGATCGCAGTTGAGTGAGCAGTAACTGGCATGGCAGTCAACTGTGATCAAATTAGACTATTTCACATAGATAAAGAGATTACAGAGTAACCACGCCCATCTAACAGTCGCTGCGATCACAGTCGAATGCTATGTGAAACTGTCACTTTAGATAGGCGTGGCCATACTGTCAGCTGTGAATTATATAACTGCCATCGCAGTTGAGTGAGCTATAAGTGGCATGGTTAATTTCTAATTCTTCTAATTCTCTTCAACCAAAAAAAAAAACCTTAAATTTCAGTGTACTTCAACAATTTTAGTTTAACACTATGAAATGTTGATTCAAATATTTAGACTTTTTTACTTGGGCCTTTTTCGTAAATGGTGCCGGGGGCTCACCTCTACAAGGCGTCCGACTGTCCGGTCCTACAGCGTAAAAATGTGGGTGAAGAGAGATAATCGGGATAATCTCTCTCGGCCTCGCACATCCGACGTTATTTATCCTGTATAAAATATTCGCGCGCACTATAACGTTTAAAATCTGTTAAAACAAACACAAAATTTAACCTTTTCGAATGTTGCATTAACAATATAATGTTTATATAGAACAGTTTTGTAATTGTTGTTTGAAATTATTATTTCAGTTAATAAAATCAACATCGTGAATTAAATTTCTAGGTGCTTCTAACCAATACTTTTACATCGAACTAAAATAATAATGGAATATCAATTAACGAATATTTGTTGGCATTTTTAAAAGGTTAATAACCGTGAAAACTTAATCTAACATTTTTTGAGTAAATATAACTATTTCTTTTTCTCGGTGTATTTGCAAAGTACGCATGAGCAAGAATACAGAAATCCTTAAAGAGTGAACCAAAACAAAGCTCCATTTAAATAAAAACATGGTTAATGATGTTTTTATACTGTATAAATTGGCAATAAACATCAAATATTTTATAAATATAATCTGAATCATGACCCTCATCTAACGAATTTGGTTAAAACGACCTTTCCAAAGATTTGGAGGTTGCGAATTTGAATATGAATGAATTCAAGAACGTACTTGTAGGACCAACTTCCTGTTTTATAATGGTCTAAAAATACAATTATTCTACCTGAATAGCAGCTTTTGTAAAAGATTGCATTTCACATTATATTTCTTTTGAAATGATATTTGATATTTGAAAGCAAATAATTACCTGAATAATGTTTTACTATAATATCAGCGTTCACAAAAAATATTCGATACATGGTAAGATTATTACTAAGTATTAATAATAATAATAGGACTTTATTTGCATCAATAGAAATACAATAATAATGTATATAACATGAACGTCCAAGTCCAAGTAGCAACTAAGCTATATATATGTCCATTAAAACCAAAGTATGGTTGCATGGACAATATGCCTGTATAATATCGGTAACGTACGCAATATACACATTAAAATTAAACTACATTTATGCATACAATATTACACATACGCTAAATATACACACATTTTAACATTATATGACACAAAAAACGAAAATATGACACATGAATGTCCACATAATGCAAACACGCGGAATGCTGGGGGAAGAGAAAGATCTGACTTAAAAGAATTCTATTAGGTTTCTGGTCTCTGCCCTACCTAAAGTAAGTATATATTTTTTAAATATATTTTTTATCAAATTTACTGAGTTCAATTTATTTAAATAAGTTTTGTACATATCAGGTAAATGGTTATAAATTTTACGTGACAAGTGGGTGTAGCTGCGTAAACTAATATTTTTTTGTAAAAATTCGACTTTTACATGATTATTTTCTTTATACCTAGTACTATAGTCGTGATTGACGTTTTGAAATGATTTATTCTTATAAATAAAAATAATAAGTTGTAGCACAAATAACTGTCTCAGGTCAAGTATTCCAGTTTCATGAAATAATGTTTCAGACGGGTAAGTTAATTTTTACTATAAATGATTTTTAGGAAACGCTTCTGTAATATATCAAGTTGTCTGAGATGACAATATGCTGTACCACCCCAGCTCAATATCGCATACCGCAATCTTGATTCCACTAGTGCATAATATAATATTTTTAGATGTGTTAAATCTAGAATATTTTTTAGGTGTTTAAAACGGTAAAGTAGTTGTCTTAAAGTTTGGGTTGTATTGGTAATATGAGCGTCCCATCGCAAGTGAGAATCAATGGTAACTCCAAGATATCTATAATATTTTTTAGAATTTAATTTAATATTATTTACTGAATTCTTTATTGATAAAAACTAGTAAGTATTAATTTTAAATATAAAAATTAGGAATTCCGACGCTCTTACTATATGCGAAATCAACGTAGGCGTGAAATTAGTATCAAAACTACAATATCCATATCAGTATATCATAGGAGATAGGAGCTACCAAGAATTCAAACGTCATGTTACTTTATTTTTTGTACAAATAATTTATAATACGAAACAGGCAATTTAATTTACGTCCGCATTAAGCTATGAACGTGATCTTTATACAGGGTGTACGAAATATGAGTGACGTAAGTTTAAGGGCTTATATATCTGAGCAAAAGCAATAAAAAACTCTTATGAAAAAATGTCTAAATCGAATAATTTGTCTACAAATATATTTTGAAAATAAAAATACATCTGCAATAATATTATTATGCAAAACTATGTTACGAAATTACAAACTAAGGTACAATTAAGGTTAAGTAAAGCATCTGTAACGTAAATTGTTCGTAATTTGATTTTTGGATTAGTATTAATGAAGTAAACAATTGAAGTTTCCGAGAAATTCATAAAAACTGTAATGTTCAAAAACGTTGCAGTGTCAGGCTGCTACTGATAACCTGAAAGTAATATTAGTCATAGTGGTGCATATAACTAGTACGTTTCATGTTTAGGTGTACCCATTCTAATTATTATGTATGAAATACACAACAATCCGTAGTATACGACATATTCAATACCTGTTTGCTGTCGGAATTATGTTACCGTTGGTTTAGTATAACTTATTATATGATAAAATTTAGGTACTCATATTCCAGACACCCTGTATAATAGATTACAAACAGTGTGCAGTCCAAAAGTGTTTCCTTGTTTCCACAAACATGCTTGCAAACAGTTGTTTGTTTGTGAGGCAAACAATTTATATTTTGCTTCGTTTTGCTGGCGACCTCGTATTGAAGATATTCGGTCTCCTATTAGAAGGTTAACAGCTGAGTTATTTATTTATCCTGTGCGTTTAGCAATATATCCTTACCGCCTGGGGCAAATTCTTTTTTGATAAATCAACAACAACCGACACCAGCTAAAGAACACCGCACCTTTTTAACGGCCGTATATGGCTTTAGATTTACCAGTATCGACCTGTTTTACTCGCCATGAATAAAAGATGTGTTTTAATTATGCGTATATTGTCATTAGACGAGATACATGCTGAAAACAAAACAAAATGAGAGACCTGTAAGAGAATCATCTAATTGGGTAATAGATGCAACCGGGAGAATATTGAACGGGTAAATATAGGTACAATTTGATCAAGATTCTTCAACGCATGACTGGAATTTTCGAACCACCACAGTTAACTTTACGACGCTAGTTTTCTACAAAATAATTTCAAAAGTGGAAGCAATAACAAAGCAATATTAGTAGGCCTAAGTAAATAATTTTTAGCCTCAAAGTCTTATACTGAAATATAGCAGTGATGGTCTACGATTCTTTCCCTGTAAGACATCGAAGTAAATTCTAATTAGATATGGCTAATAACTTTAAAATTCCAATTTACAACAGGTTTGGGAATAATCAATTAAAATTTTATCTTTAACAAATAAATTATTAATATTAGCAATACTAATATTAAAATTAACGGAAAGATCTTTATTTATGTTTGCTATGATTCAGCTGGAATTTGGATACAAGTGTTGTTTTGTATGCTGTTAAAAAAATTGCTCGTGTAATTAAGGATGCTCGCGGCATAAGTTTTGTATATTTATTAATGTTAACAATATTTGCTAATTGCAATATTATTTTATAAATACTTTTGTTAAATGTTAAAAAATTGATAATTTTCAGTCATTGCATATAATATATGCTGTATGTAGAAATTATGTATGATGAGGAGGTTGTAACAATTGTTCATTATGATAACAACGATTTTTTTATGATAGTCAACGACTTGTTTTTTCAAAAACTACCCCTGTTGAACGGATACGTCTTTTTTAAAGTCACTATGGGCGTCACCAAAAATTTATGATTACGATTATTGCTAAAAGTAAATACAATTTATTAGCTCTTTAAAGGGCTGTGAATTCTTTAAGATTCATTTTTTTTACAAAAATGTTTACCTTATGTATAAATTATTACCCGAAATTTTAAAATGAGTCGATTTAGATAAATGGACTAAAAATATTTGCTCGTTTATTTTTTCCAATTTGAACCGTCGCCCTTTTCACAACTTAGAAGAATGCAGAATAATAGTTACACGTGTTCAAATTACTATTGCTTGCAAGAAGCGTTTACCGTACAAACGTAGCCAGAGTTTTGTTTTTTGTTTATGTACACACAAGTATCAAAGAAAAACTAGAGAACAATAAGCCGCGTCATTACTTTTAGGTTATCAGCAGTCTGACACATTGCAACGTTATCAAACATTACAAAAAATAAATTACGAATAAATTACGTTACAGGAGCTTTTACTTAACCTGAACTGTACCTTAGTTTGTAATCTCGTAACATAGTTTTGCATATTATTGCAGTTGTATTTTTATTTTTGAAATGTATTTGTAGACAAACTATTCGTTCTACACTCAAATTAGTTACTAAATGTACAACTTTTCGAAACACTATTAACAAATTTTGAATAAACAACGACTTAAATTTTCCACTTTTATATGTATTTATTCAAATGGTACAATCTGTTCCTTCTTTTATCTTGCCATTCGTGTTGATATACGAAAAATAAAAATGTATCCATCTATATAAATTTTTTCACAATAAACATTGTCTGATGGTCATTTCTAGACTCATTGATTCCGAATGATCGAGGTGTTCTCGTACTCGTTCAGTCAGTTATCGTAGCAATTAATAAAACTATGCAGGCATTTATTATGCAGAATTTAGTTACCCTAAAATTTATACTTACAAAAATATTTGCGCGCCCAAAAACACATATATGTAATAAACTCAAAATGGTCAAAATGTGACAGGTTGTTTCTGAAATAAGCGATTCAACTACTTGTATTTTACTTTTGATATATTTTTTATAAAATCAGTCACCAACTGGATCTTTTCAATTACTTAACAGAATTTGTGACACACGAATCTATCGTTGTTAAAACTTAGATACCTGGGAACTTTCTCTGCGAGGCAGGTTAGCCATTTTCCCCGATATTTAATACTTGTTTACGTGTCGGTAAGTCGGTACAAATACGGAGATGGCAACGGATAGCCATGAAATTGTCTATTGACCTGAACTACTACCAACCGGTCGACCAGCCACAAAGAGAATTTATAATTCAAATTATCGGTGCAGACAGTTTCTGACACCGCGAATTATGGTCATCCGTCCGGTGTTGCTGCTATGTGCCGACTTTCCGATGTTTACAAACAATAGCTGCGAATTAAGGTGCCTACGTTCGAAATATAAGCACTAGATTTGTATAACTGAACATCGAGAAAATACAGGTCTTAATGTGAAGAGATTCTATGATCAATATAAGGGTATTCAAACAACGCAATTTGAAAAGGTAAATAGGTTATAAATAGATAATGTTCGAGTGGGATTCATCGCCTACGTTTCAGTATTATTTTACACCATCTTCAGGGCTCGAAATTTGATGTCTTTCCAAAATTACAATCCTAAATATTATGAAGATGATATCTAGATACTTAATCTTCCTAATAATTAGGATTGTAAGTTTGGACAAGAGACATCAAATTTCGAGCCCTGAAGATGGTGTAAAATAACACCGAAACGTAGGCGATGAAGTAAATATCGTGTTTTTTTATTATTGATCTTTATCCCACTCAAACATTGACTGGTATGACTAACCATGATCGTTAATTTTGGGAAAATCATAGTTATAATTAATAGAGATCAGAGATTCGCAGTTCTTAACAAAACTGACTCAGTTTTTTTTTACTAATGTGAATATTAAGACGTTGACAGATTATAAAAGTAAAGAAGATATATACGTACTTAACACTGAAAACATTCCGGAAAAGTTTAAAGTTAAGACTTTTTAAAAGTTTTCTGAAGAACAAAATGATGAGAATGCAAGGGAACATATAAAACTAATTTTGTTTGCAAGATTATACAGGATGATGTACCACTGGTACTCTGGTGGTAATTTACTGGTGCTTTATGCCATATGTGCCAAAAGTATATCAAGGAGTTTAGAAGTTATGAATTTTATATTGATTTGGAAACTCTGTATCTCAAAAACGACACTCTATGCTTATTTAACTAAATTACCTTTATTTTAACTATAGAATACAGCCCTGGATTTTTTGCATGCGATTTGAAAACACTGCATAATATTACTTTCTATGTTTAGAGATAATTTGTTTGGACATGTGCCAGCAACTTTCCTTAATATTTTCCAAAATATACATATTCTCTTTTAAATTGTTATGTTAGCGATAATTTATGTGTTTGTAATTTCTTTATTGGACTAACGAAAAAATGCATTATGTCTATTAGAATAACATGTCCACAAATTTCAAAAACAACAAAAAACATAAAAAATTGTCTTAAACGTATGTTTTCCTACTAATACAACCAAGCTATCTGATACGTATTTTTGAATACCAAACTTTTGTCAAACAAACAAGTTGTAGCAAAAAATAACTTAGGGGATGCTTATTTCAAGCCCTCCAAGAGGCAGAAATTTTCGAAGAATTGTTGAGAAGTTGCATATGCATTACTATAAAATTTGACTATTATACTTTTTTTAGTTATCAAATTACAGGCGCTATTTTATATTTTTTTAGAAACTGAAGGGTTGTATCTCCTAAGGGGTGAATATTTTAGTAAAGTTGTTTTTATTCAAATGTGTTCTTTTTAGCTGTAGATCGAGCTGTAGATTCACCGGTACCATTTGTTCTACTCCTACATCTACACAAAAATACATCTGCAATAAAACGCAAAGCTGTCTTACGAAATTACAAGCTAAGATACAAATAAGGTTAAGTAACTGCTCCTGTAACGTAATTTGTTTTTTTCTATCAGTGTTAATGAAGTAAACAATTGACGTTTCTCACAAAACCCTCCGACAACAATATTGTAATCTATCACCTGCTGCTATTAACCGAAAGGTGTTATTAGTCATAGTAGTATTGTGACTAGTGCGTTTCGTTTTTCTGTGCTTACATGATATTTGTGAGTGTATATAAAATTTAAAATTGCCATGATCAGCTGCATTACATGTTAATTTATGGCGGATCTAGGCAAAACTCTATGACTACGAGATATTTGTATGGTAAACGCTTTTCGTAAACAATATGTCAATTTGAACACTTGTAACTATTTCACATTTTATTCTGTGTTGTGAAAAGAGCTCTAAAAAAACCGTTGACAGTATGTTTATATGCATTTATAACTATTATGTACAAACACCTGACAACCCTGACATGGCATGCGAACGACGTTGTAACATATTCAAAACCTGTTTGCTGTCATAATTATGTTACCGTTGGTCAGAGAAAAAAATTGTTAAATGAAATATGTTTTGTTTGGTACAATCTATCACACAGTAAAGTAAAGGTACTCTTATTCCTGACACCCTGTGTGTATCACTGAAGATAGTTCTTGACAACATATGTATTCTTGAAATGCAAGTGATTTATTGAAGAATGCCTTTCCGAATCCCAACCTATGACAACCAAACTTTAGAAATAATTTGCACATCCCGATCTAGTAACCACATGATATAGGTCGCAAGCAGCATCTGGTGCATCATTCAAAGCTAGGCATCTTAAAGGCCGCCAGTACTTGTTCTACAAGCCGCATGATTATTTATTTTAGCATTAGAATATAAATGGGTTTGGCAGAGTATGATACAGTTTCTGTAACATAATATACATGTGTAACGCAAGCGCTTGCTTTCCCAGAGTCATACAGGATGTGAGTGACAAATTACTGTTATCTGGCAATGTTGAATGAAAGTCTAATTAAAGTTGTTTTCGAATTGCGTGGAACGCCGCTTAGTTTTTCTTAGTCTTCCGATGCATTTTTTTGTATCATAGTTTACTAGAGCAGTCGGAAGATAGGAGGAAGTCGAAAAGGAATGTATGTAATTAATACGTTCATCACAAGTACAATACGGGTACATTGTTAGATGTATAAAAACTCTTTTTCCCACGGTACAGGAAGTTGATTTTCTTCAGGTCAAATTTTGAATACATATTCAAGTTACTATAGTAAGAAGTAAATGAAAAAATAACCGAAATGTAAGCTTACCAGCTGCCACTGTATATTATTTATGATACTATGATGTCACTGTGTGATTGAAAGAAAATACACTCAAAGGCATTGATATATAAGACAAAGTAAGGCTTCACTTTTGGCCACAAATTTTGACTGTAGGCCATCCAGATCCAGAGGGCATTGTGATCGACGTCCTCAGATCTAACAAATTAAACATTGATACTTATTATTTACTATATTAATAGCATTAACAAAGTGCATCTTTTTCTGGTATAGGTCGATAGATCTATTGATGTTGATCGCAATGCTGCTGGTTCTGACGGCTCACAAACGTCACAAAATTGGTGAGCAATATCAACAATTAGATAGAGCCTCTTGTTTCTATACAGGGTGCCCCGAAATTAATACAACATAGAGCAAGACTAGATCCCTAGCAAGGTTTGATGAAACAGAATTTCCAACAATTGGTTTCATTCGAAGCACAAAGACTTCATGAAAGCATGCCAATCTTCTTGTAATTTTGCACGCTGTTATAATTTACCGTTTTGAATAACATTTTGCTGTATTTTCAGCGGAAAAAGCTCTTTACTTGAAACCAAATCAGTTTCTACTCGATGCACTGAATATTTCAAATAGGATTGTTTCAAAAACGGTTACTCCTAACGATTTCAGCAAGGTATACCTTTTTCAGATAAAAAAGGTAGGATAATAAACTGTTTCAATAGTGAGATGGATACACTAAGCCTGTCATTTGAAAAAAGCATGATGTGCCATAAGTGGCGCCCTCTAATAGTGACGTCAAAATTAGAAATAAATTAGAATTTCTCGCCCTCATAATCCCTCGATCTCCAAAATGTATGCAAATATTTGGATTTTTTAAAGATATTTACAAATATTAGTAACATAATATATATTGTGATCAGTCTCAATTTTCGGGTAGTAGCCATCGAGTTTAAAAGAAATGTAAGTATGTAAGAAATTTTTTCTGGATATTCCCCAGCTTATTTATGGCATTTGAATAATACGGACTAGAAATTGTTCTGCCGTATTCCAATTTGGAATGAACAAAACCACAATATAATCTAAGTAACACGACAGTCGGTAAAAGAATGCGAATAATAAATTAATAGCTGAATGTTCCAAAAGCTTTGTTAACGTGTTCTGTAAAGCTCAAACTCGAAGTAAAAAGTAGACTTATAGATCTCGAATCTCAGTAACTCTAGTTAAAGGGGAACCATCAGTAGAATAAGTAAATATTATAACATGACATTTACTAATACTAAGAGAAATATTGTTATCTGTACTCCAAATATTTGTTATCTAGCGAAACCTGAAGTTTAAGGACATCGCGACGTGAATATTTAAATTATAATCGTATATAATACAGCTAACGAGAAGTGATTGAAATATATCGTTGATGGAAATAATAAAGGGCAAGAGTCCTAAAGAAGATCCTTGAGGAACTTCTGACGATAACAAAAATTTTGAAGATTTGCGACTGCATATTTCCACAAACTGCGTGCACAATGAAAGACATGATTTAAGTAGACTAAGTCTTAAGCCAGAGGAAACGTTTGCACTGTCCCACTTTGTATGTGTATGTCAGTTTAACAGATGAAATTTAACTACAATTTAACTAAATCGAGGTTAGTTGCTTGACAATGTTATTCCTATAGCTTGCTACAGACTATCCGCGAATTCGCGATTCGTTATGCGTGATTCGTGATATGCAAGGAATTCGCGAACAGTGTGTAGCAAGCATAAGAGATGTAATTAAGTCCAGAGCAAACTTTCTTTGATAAATCGACAATTAATTTTAAAATTGCCACAACGGACCATGACGAAATCATAGGAACTTAGTTTTCCATTAGGGAAAGATAGTCTACACTCGCACATTTACCTACTTTTGAAACCTCTATTTTATAGAATCATCCATAACTAGGTAAGTTTACCAATAAACCACTTCAGAACGATTAAGTCTGATGGAAAGCCCAATAAATATCTTTGTGGCGCAAGGTAGTTTAGTAAAATTGAAACCGTGTTTCACAATTTTAACGCAATTTATATATTTGGAATACGCAGTCTTACGATATTTACATTTTTTTCCCATAACTTTCCTACATATGCAATTGCTAGAATACGAAACCGACCACAAATATCTAATAAAATAACTATAAATTATATAACCTATTAGAGACCACCTAACAAATTGCAATTGCGATTGCTGTAGCAGATAGTTAACAGCGCAGTTGCGTGTGTTTCTAGTTAAATATAGTTATATTAATCGTGTATATAATGGTAATAACGTTAACATGGCAAACATATCTAAGGATGATGGTAATATTTGCATAAATGTGTCGCGACTCGTTCGTGAGAAGCTTCAGAGGAAGGAGAAAATAAAAGTAAGGTTAGTGACATCGAAGGTAATTGAGAGCCAAGGTGACTTTACAAAAGGTAAAGCCATGTAGCGATTGACGTTGGATCAGTTATTTTGCCACTTGAAATATTTGTTATTGCATTTTAACAAAAACAATCAATAAATCATTAAAAAGTTAAAAGAAAATATGAATTAATATTTACAGGCTGTTTTCTATATCCATGCCGAACTTCAGAAGATTCTTTCATGGATAATTTTAAACCAAAAGGCTTTGGTTCTAGAGTTACTATTTTCAATATACAGGGTGTGAAAATACATATCGCTTTGTTTAAATTAAATAATAAGTATATACGTAGGTATATATACACTGATAAAAATACATATGTGAATACCATACATGTACGTACATCTTTTAGGTAAATTATATCATTTTTCTAAAAGTCGCTAATAATTTTTATCAGTGTATCTAAGAATTTAAACTTAACCAAACTAAAAATCAAGAATAAATTCTACACAAGTACAGATTTATTATAGATCTTATTATACAACGCTCCTGCGCTTCGCATTGAAAATGCAAGGAAAGGATAGCGAGCGCAACCCGGCATGCTATGGGAGACAATGACGTCATACGATTTACGCGATTCCATGTTCTAAAATTATTTTAAAGGCATCAAAAAATAGTAATTTTTTGCTCTAAAATTACAAAATCATCCAGAAAATGCAATAAAAAAAACTAAATGACCCCATTTGAATTCTGATCATTTATATCAACCCTAAATTTGCTCACCTAGCACCGAGAGGTTTTAATTCTATTATTCGATTACCTATGCACTATGTTACTATAGTATTGTTACTCATACTTCATTTTGTGATGTTTTGGAAATGTTCATTATCTACTTGCAAAACTCAAATATTATCTACAGCTATAAATAGCACTAATTATACCTCACTTCTTGTACATACATGGTTGTACCTCAAGGGTCAGTATTGGGTTCAGTGTTTTTTTCTGATTTAAATCAACAACCTACCAGTTAATAATGATGATAGTACATGTATCCTATTTGTTTTATAAAGCTACTAGAGGAGTGAGTATGGATTGTTTAATTGTTGTAGAAGATGTTATTTGCTCTACTATTCTATTGTTGCACATAAAAAGCTAAGAAATTTAACCAAACATTGTAATGTAAATCAGCAGTTTTGATATTATCAACACAATAAAATGTTTGGTAAAACGTTTCAGCTTAACAGCTTTGTTAAAAACAACTTCTCTCATTGCTTTTTAAATTAACGACTTCACTTATGTGTTAATATAACATTATTTGATCTAGTATCGTGACTGAATGAGAATAAACTTTTAACAGATATATTACTCAGTAAAGGCAATTTAGAACTGTATATTCTGACATGCAAATAGCAAAATCGAACGGTCTCACCTTTTCTTCGTACACCTTGGCTAACCCAGAAAAAACAGAACCACTAAGTGCAAAACATGACCGACAGGTATGTATAATGTTACTTTTCATTCTGCCTCCTCACCAACACATTCACATCTAGTCCAGCCCAGCATCAGTTAGACCAACGGCCTTGCCTGCCAGTATGGAACAGGTCCGAGCCTCCACATGACCTCTGACGCCGCATCTCGCTAATCAGGCTCTAATCAAGCGATAATTAGGTTAGCTCTCGTTCGCGGCACACCGCGATTGTTTGTTCGGCGATTGCCAACGAGCCGAAAAAGGTGAACGTCGATACCGACCTTCGATGCTATTCGGGCAACTCAACTCACTCCATCATTCACCATTTCGGTACAATATCTATCAAATTATAAACATTCAAGGATCAAAACCTACCTACAATGATAATAACGCTGAGAATACTTCACGTACGGTCAATTGAATTCATGTCTGAAAGCTATGTGGGCTAATCTATAAACCAATGTATTGTTGTACTCACAGTATGTCGGTTTTGAATATCTGACTATTATATTATTAAAAAACTCAGCAGTAAACTTTAAGTAACTTCATAAAAAATAATTATTAATTACTAAAATTTAAACTAAATTATAAATATTAGATTATTTGGAGCCTGCAGGGAGAATTATAATAAAACACCAGAGTTGTTTTAAATTAGATTTTATGTCCTCTTTCTAAAATTGATTGTCACAGACTATCTTAAATCTTAAGCTATATAGGTATGGTATACATACAGGGTGGGCCATTTTAATCAGTACAGTCGAATATCTCGAGCTTCGTGAGTGTTACGAAAAAATGACTCAGACAAAAGTTGCTCAAACATCTGAGGGCCAACTAGCTGTGCATGCAGATCTGACTTTGACATTGATTTTGAAGGTTATTTGAAGGTCAAAATCAAATTTTTAAATAGAAACTCATATTTTAGAAGCCGGATTCGAAAAGAACAAGAAATCTTACGTCTGAAGCCACTTTAAAAAAATGTTGCTTGTTACTTTTAGATCGTAATTACAAGGTGAAATACCGGGAAGGCTGCAGTCAATCCTGTAGCTACGTAACTTGAAATCGCATTTAGGCTAACTTCCCATAATCTAACCCAGGTAGTTAACTAGATAACATCATTGGATCATGTTCAAAGCCCAATTGGAAAATTCAATCCGCATTTGCATGTGGATTGGTTTTAATTCTTGGAGCAGTTATGTGGTACGCATGATACCTAAGAGTCCTAAGAATTCTCAATAGCGTTCTTCGCTTTCATGATGTTATCCAGTTAACTACCTGGCTTAGATTATGGGAAGTTAGCCTAAATGCGATTTCAAGTTACGTAGCTACAGGATTGACTGCAGCCTTCCCGGTATTTCACCTTGTAATTACGATCTAAAAGTAACAAGCAAAATTTTTTTTAAAGTGGCTTCAGACGTAAGATTTCTTGTTCTTTTCGAATCCGGCTTCAAAAATATGGGTTTCTATTTAAAAATTTGATTTTGATTTGAAATCAATGTCAAAGTGAGATCTGAATGCACAGCTAGTTGGCCCCCAGATGTTTGAGCAACTTTTGTCTGAGTCATTTTTTCGTAACACTCACGAATCTCGAGATATTCGACTGTACTGATTAAAATGACCCACCCTGTATATTATTTTGCAGTAGTTTCATTTTTCACATGGACCTAATGCTTAATCTTAAAACGTGATTATTATATAAACATAACAGAGGTCCGAGTTGGGAGCGTATTATCAAGTATCAATTGATTTTTGTTTTTATATTTAAACATTCAATAATAAAAATTTTAATTCAGGTAATTAAATTTAAAAAAAAACTTTACGAAGGAGTAGCCAGAGAAGCTTTATTTTTGACGTAAAATATTGAAACTTGGCTAAGGACTTATTTAAGAAGTACGGCGACCTTAACAGAACTTTTTTTCTTATTTTGGCTATCCCAATTCAAATTTTAAGATTAATCGTGAGACACTGTGTATTGAAACACAAATCCATAAAAACATCTTTCACATTCAAAAATATATTTATTAGCGTACACATTTAGAATAAATGTATTTAATTAATCTTGTTTTATTTAGTAGTATTGACAGGAAATATGTTTTGTAACATTTTCTAGAATTAGCTGATATCAGTAACCAATTATTTTTAAATATAAAAATATCTAAATTGGAGATAAATTTGTAGAACATGGCTATAATTCATAATATGTATTTGTAAATCAAACTATCGCCAATGGACATCGAAATGAGTACAAAATTTTTATTAAAAAAAGACACCATCGCATTGAGATGTTCAGTGTTATTATTATTATTATTTTTTATTGAAAATCGTATCACTGGAAATCAAATCTCTTAACCGCAACTCATCATACAAATGCCAGATACATATTCAACTAACGCATTTACTAAAGAATACTAATTCAATTCCAGGTTCATAGACCTCTGGTACGAGGCACATAACACAGTCATAAATACATAATAAAATGAAAGACATCCGATACGATCAAAAGTAACCTAAAGCCCTTAAATAAACATTTCGGCGGTGCACGCTGTCTTTGACAAAGGAGTGAGGAATCTGTTCTGATTCCTTTGTAAAAAAAATGCAAGGCATCCAACAGGCATCAGGCTTTTATTATTTTTGAAATCATTTGAATATGAAAGAGAGATGCAATTGATTTGGAATGCATGGCTTCAAGAAAAATACAATAAGACTAAAACATGAAAACAGATGTGAAATATACAGGGTGTTGAAAATTAGTGGATCAAACTGTTAACCACATATTCCTTGGACCAAAATAATGGGACTTTCCGTATGCCACTTTTCATTTTGAAGCTTTTTTTTCAAAATACAGTGTCAAAATTAAAATTTTAAAAATTATTTTTATTGATAACTGCGTTGATTTTAAAGATATTTGTTTGAAATTTGACAAAGATTATCAAAGCGTGAATGGAGAAAAAAGGAGTTGGAGTACCCACAGACTCTCCAATTTTTTTTAACACGCCTATGGTTTCCCCCCATTTTCTCCATTCATTAGATTACACAGAAAGTGTGTCGATTTAAGATAAAAATATATGCCAAATTTCACACAAATATCTCTAAAACCACCGGATCAATAAAAATAATTTATTTAAATTTTATTTTGACACCCTGTATTTTGAAAATAGGGAACCGAAGAATGTGTGGTTAACGGTTTGACCTACTAATTTGTAACACCCTGTATAACGTAAAATGGAGCGATATTTATCCTTCCTTCCAGTATGTCTGTGGCAATTACATAACCAAAATACAAAAATTAATCTCCAGATTTTTTTTTGTTATATATTAGTACATGTAAAAGTTAACCACTTTGTTGTAAGAAAATATACGTTCTTTATACAAATTGATGAAGATATAAGGTGTACCATTCACTAGTTTTTTGCACTACATTTAAACTCGTCTAAGATGCCACTTCCATAAAAACAATTTGCTTTTCTTACGCCATGTTTTAATGTCTCAGAGTCAATGACATTGGCCTAGGTTAAGTGAACTTCTGCTATGATATGCCAACAGAATGGTATACACGTAAAAAACAAACGACTAACGTTAATTTGTCAAGATGTGAATGACAAAATATGTCCTATTCATTTTATTGCATTTATTTTAGTTTTCAGTTTATCAGTTTACGGATTTTGCGACTTTTTGTTAGGCTATTTTAGTACATATTTTTACCCAGGACACTTCGATATAAAATGAAAAGTCTAGTATTTATTTACTTATTTATTTATTTATCAGTACAATATCCAACGAGCAAGTTGCCCAGTTACAGGATAAGAGAAGAAACAAAATAGTACAAAAAATAAAGCAATTACAGAAACAAAAGGCGCATAAAACTTGAACAATAAAAGTAAATTACAAACATGTCTGTACCTACTTGAACAAACAAACAAACAAAACAAATAACTAATGTATGGAATACACAAGTGAACATTATGAATAAAGATAAAGAATGTGGAATAATGCCGCGTTGCCCATATTTTGATAAAAACCGATATGATTTATGGATGTTACTTTGAAAAACAAAACATAACAAGTTATGGATTTTGTGTAAAAAATGTATGAAATAAGTATATAAAGTAAAATTTTACAAGAGTATTCTAAGTGAAATTTAAGCACTCTACAGGTACAATAATAGACGCAAATTGTCTACTCAACTCAACTCAAAAGCTAGGTTTTGTTGCAAGTACCTGGAAGATGTACCCTTATTTCTAGATTTCTCAAATAATTGACAATTATTATGTTAGCCCTTTAATGAAATATTTCTAGTATTTAGAAAACGTTAAGGAATATTATTATTAAATCTGCATTGCGTTTTTTCCACGCACTGCAAACTTTGTTAGCACGCCACTGTACGTTTCCCCTCTTTCTAATACTTTTACTTTCCACTACTCTAATGCATCACCTATGACTACCACTATCCGTCACCGTCCGCCACAACAGTGAATACTCGTAAAAAAAAGAAAACTTATAAATATTAAGCTTACCGATGCTAATGACCCAATTGAATGCATACCCGCTCACACAAAAGATTCCGTAGATCGACTGACGATACCCCTCGCGACAGGAGACCGAGATGCCACCGATGTGAATCACCATACACAGGAATAATTAGTTCGGCCAGAGTAACCCACTTACGAATTGTTAATAATTAAATCGCCCAAAGCCATCCGTCGGTACGCTTAACTAGCCGTAGTTTCGAATACGACAAACAGTCGTAAAGATAACCGACGGAGTGACCCCCATTAACTCGGCGACAATGACCCTTCCGTTGGAAGAGATGTTTTGGCGCGATAATGGGGATGTGGGATATCTGTGGGAAAGCCAGTAAAAAGCGAAACGGATAATTTAGTGGCCGTTATATAGGGTTGCTTTGCAGAGAAGTTTACTAGAATTAGGGTTACACCTAGAATTGCTTGTTAAACATTTTGTTGACCGTAAAATTCCTACTGGAGGTTTTGTTTTTTCTACGACTTTTTTCATGCTTCAGAAGAAGACAATTCAAAATAGGCGCCAAAATTCGTTGTGCAACATACTGTTGAAACCAATGAAAGGGAGTTTCTAGCAAATATTTTCGAGTTTTATGAAAAAATTATATAACACAAAAATATTTTACACTAAATTATGCACAGAAAACATCTGTACAGTTTTTAAACTTGAACAGTACTATCTAAGCTATAACTTCGTGAACGAGTGAGCCAGAATCTGCGTTTAACGCGTCACACCAGTACAAGAGAATATCTCGATCGTTGGGAATCAATGAGTCTAACTGATCACCGGAAATCAATCACATCAAGGTGGAGTGGTGTTGGTAGTTTGCAGTTTCCAGTTTTCTTCTGCTTCTTCATTATTCTTATCTCATAGTTGAGTTGTAGGGAAATTCTCCAAATCGTTGTCAATGGGTTTATCGACATTTCAAGTTTGACCTTCACAAATACTACAAATCAATTAAAAAGCCAACCCAAACATACGACAATTAAAAAACTGGAGAACGTGAAGAATTTAATTAGAAATTGTATTGATTCCTGTATTTTTTTCCCTAAAATTAATATTCGAAAACCTACCTTTTATTTGTTTGTACAATATGTTAAACATCAAATGTTGATGCTCATTTTCATTTTTATTCTTCTCACGGGTATAAACATGTGATAAAAAAAATAAGCTCTGATGCCTGGATTAATTATCAAGGATAATTTCTTACAGGAAGGGAAGACATAAGGGGAGAGGGGGGTAACTAGTTGATATGGCAGTTTCCGTCAATTCAATTTTAGCCACATTACATTTCATCGTAATTTTATTAAGTTTGGACTAGGAACCAATGATTCTTATTGCAGTTTCATAACTGAAGCGAACAAGTATATGTTACTGATGATTTTGAAGGGTGTACAATCGAAACATCTATTTCAGATATTTATCAAAGGTTTTCTTGAATTTAGATGCACCCTCTGAACCTTTGAAAGAACCTTTCATCTCTTTTGTAGACCCATGGTTTTATATTCCGAAGAACGTTTTCTTTTTCCAAAATTGATAAGATATTCACCACTTATTAAGGGATTTCAACTTCAGTTGATATTCAAATACACTCATCAGCAACTGGACTGGTTCTTCGTGCAGTTTCGTTTAATCAAAACCATCAGAATTATGTGAAGAACGATTCTTCAACATTTTATCTAGATTCAAAGACTTACCAGTTACGTCGAATTTTTGTACATATCTTTAAGAAAAAACCTTTCCATTAGTTTGTAGAGGAATACTTGTTTCATGTTGTTATTATTTAATATTCACTACTTCTAGAAAATTATTTCTTAAAATGGAGGATTACCTTTCATTGGTATCCCAATTAAATTTGAAGTGAAGTCTAGTTGGATTCCAATCTATTATTAGTTAAGTGCAGGGATAGTAGTAATCTTCCGTAAAATTTTTTAAAGTTGGCTCCTCTGGTGGGTTTAGAGGTCCAAATAATAAAACAACTGTTGATCTGAAGCTTACGCTTCGAAAAATGTATTGTTTCTTCTTCATAACCAAAATTCATCACCTTGTTTCATTGTCTAATTTATGCTGCTCTCTAATAATTTCCATTTTTGATGTAATAATATTGTGTTACTGACAATGCATAGGGACTATAAAACATTAACACATTTTGACACAGAACAATATTTGCAATAGGTGCTTAACATATTAAAATCTACTTGGAATTAGATCACATTTCGAAACAAAGTGATCAACAAATAAAGTAAGTATACCATGTTTTTCGAGTTGTTATGCCATGGCCTAGGTACCTGGTCGCCGCCAGTCACAGAATTAACGTGCAGGTCCCTAGCCTCAACTGGAAATCTGTGACCTACTCTTATTGTTCTGGAGCTTAGCCGTGGGATCAGACCTCTTATCAGAGGTTTCACTTCGATTCCTATCAGTTGGTACTACGGCTGCTACGTTTGGAACTACTCAGAAAAACATCTCTGAGACGTTACGTAATAGTATTTGTATCTACTCGCATCCAATGATTTAATTCATGCTTCAATTGTTTGAGCGGTCACTTACGTTAACAGCAATTTATCATCTCTAGCCGTTGGACGTGGATCGTGGGCACACTCGAGTATTAAATTTAGCTAATCAACGGACCCCAGAGGTTAATTTTACGTTAAGTTGTTTTCTCCTCTACCCCTCACGAGTTCAGATTGTTCCCATTAGAATTACTCGTAAGTGCCATCAGGATAACGGCGATTACGGATGATGCCATGCCTCTCAATAAAGGAAGGGGATTAAGGATAATATATACAATAAATTATAAGAACAAACGCAAATAGTAGCGGAAATAAATATTATGACCTTGGGATAGATGGATAATGTTAGTATGCAGGGTGTTCGTTAATGATATGCGAATATTTAAGTGGGTGATTCTACATCGAAAATTGATGATAGTTTGCTTTATAAACTATGGTCCAAAAACATAATTTCTATCTTTAATAGTGACGTGAACTTCAATATTTTTAAAGAAAAAAATGGTAGTACGCCAATGGTTTTCTCTCAGATAAAAATTATTTTTGAATTCTCTTCTCTTGTTGACAGTTACTCCTTTTGAGTTTCAGGGAGTGCAGCTGCTATGCTGTTAAGTACAAATAATTGGGGGCCTAAAATTTGTAGTTATCAAATTTTGTTTTTTAAGTGGTTTCATCTTACAGGGGGAGAGGTAATGAGTTTCATATATATTTCATCCTATCCCATATCCTGAGATCAGATTACCTTGTTTTTTTTATGTTTCTAAAACGTCACCCTATTTTAATTGGTTCTTACGAGTATATAAAACAGAAGTCGATTATCAGCTAGCCAAGGACATCGATAATAGACAAAATGATTTAAACGAAAGCAACATACATACTTGAAAAGTTTGTAAGTAATTAAATTATAAGAAATTTGGCTGAAGTTGAAAGGAATGATAAATACAGTATGCGCCAAAAGTATGGAATAAATTCAATAAAAACGAAACAATTATTTTTTGGGAAAAATCCTCGAACAGGTCGATTTTTAATTTAAAAAATACATATTTTAGCGTAAAATGCGATTTTCAAATGTCATTTGTTTTCGAGTAATGACGTCATCGATTTTTTTTTAAATGGCAATACCATATTTTTTTCTTGATTCTGAAAGATCGTTTAATTCTCTATCAGACAGTACTAAAATTTTGCCCTCTTACATAGGAAAGTTTTCGAGTAAATGACGATTGAATGTTAGAAAACGTAAATTTTATCCATAAAAAAGTAACAATTCTGAGGTATGTAAAATAAAATACAATTGATTTAATTTTATACTTAAATTCGAAATAAATGTTCGAATTGCCATCCACCAACAACACAATTCTGAGGTATGTAAAATAAAATACAATTGATTTAATTTTATACTTAAATTCGAAATAAATGTTCGAATTGCCATCCACCAACAACACAATTCTGAGGTATGTTAAATAAAATACAATTGATTTAATTTTATACTTAAATTCGAAATAAATGTTCGAATTGCCATCCACCAACTTCTTGACAATGCGCAAGTCTGTGAAGAAATTCTTCTTGCACATTATGAATGATTTCTGGGGTAACTCTGCGTATTTCGTCCCGAATGCGATTTTGAAGTTCTTCTAAATTACGTGGTTTATTAATGTACACTTTTGACAATTCGAACATTTAATTTAAGTATAAAATTTAATCAATTGTATTTTATTTTACATACCTCAGAATTTGGATAAAATTTACGTTTTCTAACATTCAATCGTCATTTACTCGAAAACTTTCCTATGTAAGACGGCAAAATTTTAGTACTGTCTGATAGAGAATTAAACGATCTTTCAGAATCAAGGAAAAATTATGGTGTTGCCATTTAAAAAATATCGATGACGTCATTACTCGAAAACAAATGACATTTGAAAATCGCATTTTACGCTAAAATATGTATTTTTTAAATTAAAAATCGACCTGTTCGAGGATTTTTCCCAAAAAATAATTGTTTCGTTTTTATTGAATTTATTCCATACTTTTGGCGCATACTGTATATATTTTCAGTCAAAGATTATATATTTTCTAGTGCCACTATTCATACTATTGGTTCTAAAAGCGTCAATATATTGAGTGGTGACGTCATTCTTTCAAATAACATTGTATTGTACTCTATTTTTATAAATTTTGAAAGATTATTTTATTCTTTTTCCAACCATATAAATTTTGTATGCCTTTGCATAAAGAATTTTTGAGAAAAATTAAAAAAGACTCAGCCTTTTACTTTAGTTTGAGAGAGAGAGAATAAAAAGATCTATCAAAACATGCAAAAAATAAAATGCTGTTTACAAAAATATCGATGACGTCACCACTTATCCACAGGGTGATAAAAAAATGTTTTGCACATAAATATAGAGAAAATAACATTCCCTTTAAATATATATACGCTACAGTGTGTTCAAAAATGGGTAACCGAGTAATAAATAGCTCAGGGTCTTTATAATCAAACAAACTATATCAGTATGAGTTACAAGAAATGTATGAACCATTAAACAATTTAATTGAACTCTTATTTTCACGTAGATGAAAAGATTTTTAGTGTAATTTCGTCCAATACAACCACCAAGAGATAGTAGATAGTTATTGGTCAATAATATGTCGGAAGGGATTCCCTTCTACTTTTGTTTATTTCTCTCAGTGTTGACCAATTTAATGGTGAATCCGAATAAGAGAGTATAAGACATTATTTTGGGAAAATAAGAATGAATTTACTTATGAAATGAGCATAAGTTTGCTTATCCTGAAGAAGCATCTATCAGTTTATTCTCTTTACATGAATTCAGCTACAATTGTCTATTTTTCATTTACATATCTATTCTTCATTACAAAAATATTGTCCATACCATTTTAATCCGTATCCCTAATCCTTCTTTTATGGCACTATTGTTTCATAGATAATAATACCACATGACATTTCAATAATGGATTCGATAAAAGGAGACGTTTTACTGTTGCAACTTTCTAAACCATTTACAAGCGATTCATTCATTAAAGGAAATTCAAAATACGTATTACTTCCGGAGCAGATATCTGCCACTTAACCTCGAAGACGTCATGGGGCTAGAGTTAATCGTTTCTGAGAAGACCCGCTTTGTCGCGATTATTATTAGATGTGGAGTAGTTTATTCATGAGCGCGCGGGCATATTTTTCTTCAAAATGCCGCAGAGTTTGCAACATTTTAGAAAAATGCTTAATGCTAATGATAAACTAGAACATGTGACTATAAGATGTTGCTAATGCGCTGAAAAAAAAAATAATAATTACACATTTCAACACAAACACAGTCCTGTGTTAGTCGAGTTCCACACGGGATTATGTATATATTTACACATTTCTTTGTATGTACAGGGTAATTTTTCTGTCATGGGAAATGCGTTTTTCTTGTTAAATCACACGAATTTTCTCAGACGCAACCCGTTTTTATCATTCATGTGAATATTGAAAGAACTTTTTATTTCAAACATTTTTTTACATTTGTAATAGTTTTAGAGGTACAGACCACTTATTGTGTAATTGGAATATTTCGTTTATCACATCAATTGACAATTCAGATTAGATGAACATTGCAAAAACAGTAGGTAGGTATTAATCCCCATTAAGGGTGTTACAGAAAGAGACCTAAGTTTATAGGAAATTTTTTGCTTAAAATTGAACGTACAATGACATACTGCACATCTCCTCTTGAAACTGATTCTGTACCTGCGCTAAAGGTTTAACACAATCCACTGTGTTAATATACCAAATGTGATGTGTAACTGTGTGTTATTTATATCATTCAAGGTGGAAAGTTTACTCATTAAAGTGTATTAGTTTTATGTTGTGCTGAACTCCTGGCGTATTGGAGCTACCCAGTTGTACATATCCAGTCAAGGGTAGGCAAATACGACTCGGATATGTGTTAAGTTAACACGGAACATAGTACTCCTAACACATTATTGTTAAATATTACATATATTAATTATGTAATGTAAAAGTAATTTTAACTCATTTTGTGAAAAACTTATAACAAAGCCAGAATGTGTGAAACTGTTAACACGGAAATTTTACACATCCTAAGTTATGCACAGGATAATCTCATTTACAAAACATTTTTTCGCAGTGTAGAATGACATGCCAAGAATTCTGCATTGTAAAATAACATGCCCAAAATGTATTGTTTTTAAAATCTAGAATAAGGTTACTCATTATCATCTAGATGAACTATTTCATAGCTTTGTCTTTGACGTGAATTTAGAAGTACAAGCAGAGTCTCACTTCGTAAAGCAGCAAATCGATACTCTGCAGGAACATGTACCTACTGACATATTAAAATTACATATTATTAGTCGAAACATTCGATATTTATTTTTTTTTAATGAGGTCATTATAACATACATGCGTGTCCTTTTAAAGTTATACCCGACACAGAAGAATGTGAAAGGGCTACAGCATCACGCTGGCTTCAACGATAACAATTATCGACCGAGCACTTTATACAAATGGACGTATCGTTTAACTCATACTCCACATTTATCTACTTATTTAAGTGTATAACGAGAAAGGCTGCAGATGGTCACGTTGTCGCTTACAAAATTTTGCGGTTGTCTGTGATACACCCATAAATAAAACTGCGATATATAGTTTGACAAAAGATGACGTGTAGCATGTGTTCTCGAGCCTGGGACGAATAAAATTTATGGATGCCGAACCTAGGTTCAAAATGGAAGGTTGTGCTACCTCTGCTACCTTCATTTGGGTGGGTACAGGGTGGTAATAGTAAGGTAATAACTTTAATATATACAGGGTGGTAATAGTAAAGTAATAACTTTAATATATACAGGGTGCTACATAATGATGTTAAGAAAATCTAGGGGCAGATTCTGAAAAATAAGAAATAAAGTAACTCACTGATATCTTTGTTTTAATAACCACACTATATTTAGGTTTATTTTTATTACTATATTTCTAACAAGTTCATATCCCTTACTTCCCCTTACTTTAAGAGATAGGACAAAATGTCATATAAACACTTTTTAATTTGTCAATAGGACCGTTCCTTGACCGTTGAACTGGTTGAACATAACATATCTTTAGTTTTATTGAAATTTCACTTTTCAATTTTTATACAGGGTTAACTATGACTGAGTACTAAAAATTTAACCACGTGCTCAGGGAGGCCCAAAAGACAATAACAAAATTATTCCAGAATTTTAGCTCGATATTTAAATAGTAAAACCCTTTTTTCCTACGGAAAGTCGGTGCCTATGATAAGAATCGCCTGAGATGGCTTAGATTCATAGATAAAGCTTACATCTGTCAACAATGTCAACTACCATGCGGTCGTCTTTTTGTAGCGTTTCTAAATATAGAAACGATAATAATTAACATTCTTATTAGTAATAATACCTGATAGATAGGTAGGTAACAGTTAATCCAGTTAACTCCACTATTTTGCATTCGTTTTTCATTATTTCGTTACAAACTGGCAAAACTACAACATTTTCATTCATTATAACCATTCACTACCGATATTACACACTTCCTGTAGGTACAGCTAGATAAAATTTCTATTTATTATAACAAAATCGAACGAAAGGAATAGATTCACCGCGGCAGTCTTGTCTCATAACCTAGATAATTTAGCATTGTATAAAGGCGAATTATATTGTGGACAATGTTCTAATCTTATTTGAATTTAATAACTATAAAACGTTTAAAATTGTTGCCTGCTTCCTGCAAAATCCAGTGTGATTAAATCTTTCATTATTCAAATCAGTCTTTCTCTCAATTTTGAGATAAGTTAAATGAGATTTAGTGCCACGGGACACTGTAAATTTGTAAAAGCAGATCGAAAGCTACAAGTTATCTTTTATTAATCTTAAATAATACCAGCTATTTTGAAAATAGTCTTAAGATGATGTATACGGATATCTGTTGCTTTGTATCGTGTGACAACAGTTTTTCAGATAAATTATGTTCTAATGTTTTCCACACAACGCAAGGTGTTTTTGACATTTAAAACGTATTGCATACTCTCTTTTAAATCATATTGTACTTGGAACATACTAGTTTTATCAATAGCTATCGTAAAAATCACCCGTACGACAGAACATCGGCCAACACAAAAAATATGTGAATAATTTCGTTCTTATAATATTTAATTTTACTGCTCCACTCTGTAGCTCCACTCATCTTCACGGCTATTTAGCACATGTGCCAGGGGTTGAGGGTAGGTACGAGGGGGTGTTACTTCACCCCGCATCTTCCGGGCTTAAGTGTGTACATCTGCCTGTTCAATTTTGTTCAAAACAAATTTACCGACAGACTCGACGGCCCGTTCGACTAGAAGTGACCTTGAGCTGTGGATACCCATGTTTGGTGTGTGGAATAATAATTAAAATGGAGTTTATATTGAGTTAAATGTTAATTGTTATCCATTAACGACAATCATAAAAGGACTGTGTTCTTTTTTTGTAGACAATTAGAAGAAATATGGGTAAAATACGTCTAGGGCGTGTTGGTTTTCACCAACCAGTGCTTCAATATTAATATTTATTGTTGACAACCGAGTTATCAGACAGAGACAACTTATATTTTATATATATACTTTATAAATTGCATGTTGGAAAAGCTGCTTGAGCAAAAATACATGCCTCCCAGCATTCAGCTCATCATAAAGTCAAAGATTCGCGAGTTGGTGTAACGTTCTCGTGGGAGTAACTTAAAAAAAAACAATTCTATTTCTGTTCTTCCTGGTAAAAAGATTTGACTGTAAATCATACAATTTAATACATCATTCACAGTTAAAGGTCTACTCTACTTTCGTTCTCAACAGAAATAGTAACTGGGTGAGTAAAAAACTGAAATTTCTCCTTCGATTTTCTCGCTAAATCGGTTTTCGATTCAATTTGAATGTAATTGTGTCAATGTATTTTATATGAGTTAAATATAGAACTTTCTCAAATCTCTTCATTTCTTCAAAACGCTCTTTACAGCTGGGAAAAAATGAAAAGTCATGTTTTTCTAGTGAAAATTTGAAGCTTAGTTTTATTTTTAAATCCTCTAAAGTGACCATATAAATCAGCAATATTCTGCTGCTTTCTTTGCAGCAATTAAATTCGTTAAGGCGAGCTGTCAGTTCTGTTAAAAATGGAAAGTCTGATAGAAATTTTGCATTTTACGACATTCATTTGACGAAAGGACTTTCCACATAGGATCTCTTGGTGAACAAGGCAGTGTATTACAGAACAGTTATTATTATTTTGTTTTAATCTTGCAATTGCAATTTCAGTTCCTATCGACTTGGGCTTCATCAGTGATAATACAGGACCATTTATCGAACTCCCATAGTCTGATATCACCTTATTTACAGCTTCAATAATGTACTACCCTTAGTTGTAGAATGGAGAGAAATAATATCAAGTATCTCCTCTGCTACACTGAAGTCTTCACGAATAGTTCGAACAAAAATTACAAGTCGGCTGATGTTCGATAGGTCTGGGCTTTCGGCCAGGCAGAGTGAAAAATATTTACATTTCTGTCTAGTGCAATTTTTTGGATACATATTGATTAATGTGGTCTACACGTCTTGCAAATTGTTTGTTGCGACACTGAGTGTTTCGAATTTTTCGGCAATTTTTGTTCTATTGCATTGTTTTGCCATTTTGGTTGAACATGGTGTCAACAATTCAATAGTATGTGCCTACTGTAAGGATACAAACATTTAAATAAAATTTGGGACGCGTGGTATTAAAAGGGATGAGGTCATCAATTATATTTTTTCCAGAAACATAGGTACCCAAATTTGTTTCTTGTTAAAAAGTTCTCTTTTTTCTAATAAACTTTTATTAGAGACATTTTTTCACTGAATATGTCCATTAATCTCAATCCATTTTTGTTACCTAAATATTGTTGCAAAATCCTGGCTTTATGGAGTGGATCTCCGTCGTGCTGAAACCATAGGTTTCTCTTTAGCTGCAAAGGCACATTCTTCAGAAGTGTAGGAAGTTTTTCTTGAAAGAAATGTACGTAACTCACGCTGTTCAATATATGTTCATAAAAATAAGGCCCAATTAAGTGCCTACCGATGATGCCGCACCATATATTTGCTCCACAATTGCCTGGGTTTTGGGCTGAATTTACAACGTGGAGATTTTCAATGGAACGGTAGTGTTCGTTGCGCTTATTTGGCAAACCATTACTGTCAAACCGACTTTCGTTCGTCCAAAGAACGTCCCGAAAAAGATTCTGATCAACAGTTTCTACATTTACTACAATTTGAACTATAACATTCAGTCTGTTTTCAAGGTGACGCTAAGGCAAATACTCCAAATTGTAAATTTTGTGGACATAATACCCATTGGTCTTTAAAATCGTTTTAAACGGTTGATTTATCCCAATTCAATTCCCTGCTAGCCTGCCGCATACAAGTTCATTTTGTTCGAAATACTGTAACAGTCTATAACCAGACTTCCAAAATTGTAGAGAGTGACTAATGTTGTAACCTGCTCACAATTTATAGCAGTCAACACAAAGAAATATACATGCAGCCCTTATATTTTTCCTACAAAATCGTGTGCCGCATATCCCTGAGAGCATACCCGATTACACAGCTTCTGCTACGCATGCGCTGCTGGCATTTCATTGGCTCCGACGAATTGTCGGATCCACGGACGGGCAAAATTTCGGGTATATTTTTTCGTTAAGTTAATTATGAATGTAATTAAGTTTATTAGTGATTTGATCGAAATGGGGAATATCGGATGATGACATGTATGAAGAATTTAGTGCGCGAGGTCAAAATATGAGTGTAAGTGATGTTGAAATATATATTTCATTAACAAAATTGTACGTGAATAGCATATGTGTGCAAATAAACAAATGGTAAAGAAGTACAACTGTGAAACGGAAAGTGATGGAAACTCGCGGAAGGAAGATTGCATTTTTAAAATGAGTTTTCAAAAAAATATATTGCTATATCTTGCAAGATGAAACTTAATCCGAATAAATGAAATCTGAAAGAGTACATATACTGATAGAAAGGATCAACTAGTGATATGGCGAAGAAACTATTTAAAGTAAATATTAAAAAATAAGAATCTGGATCGAAGAATATATTAAATTTTGACAAAACATGGGCTTATGAAGGCCATACGGAAAGCGGTACGATATGATATAATAAGTGTGTATGTGTGACCGTTATAGTGACAGTGCTAGTAACCAATAGTAAATAGTGTGTATGTATTCTAAAACCTTTTGTCCTTTTGAATGCGAAATTCGCAAATATTTGCGCGATTTATTTAACGGTGGAAAAATCTCTATTTGTAACAAACTTTGTCAACTACCTATAACATTTTCTATCATTTTCGTCATAAAACTCCCATGGTAGATTATCAGAAGTTCAAAACAAATTTATTAACACCACATAATAATGAAAGGGGCAATAATATTTGTAGTGTTTGACAGTTTCGCCAATTGCAATTGTCAAAAGTAGAGATTTTCCCGCCATAAATAATTAAAACAGAAGTTGTAAAATTCGTGCAAAAATCCCTGAATTTCGCGTCCATGAGGACAAGCCTCAAGTGTGATATCTGCGGAGTGCGCATCAGGTAGGTGTAAGTGGGTGGTAGTGGGCAATCGCCGTCCATAAGGACAGGGGCACATTTAAAGTAATGTGCTAGGTTCAGGCGACGTCAACTTATTTTTGATAATTTTATGTGCTTTAACTCTTCTCAAGTGGCACGGTTAGGTAATCATACCAACCGTACCTTCCGTACTCATCTCTGTGTTGTGAATTAGTCACTCTATTATTTCGGATCGTGGGTTGCAATTATTTTTGTCATTTTTGTATATTTTTTATATCTGATCGTCTTCAAGTTTAGTACGCCTATGAAATGTTCTCCTCGCCCGCTTCGCCCATCGCGCTTGTCCACAGGCATAAGCTAGCGATTAGTCGCTGTCCACAATTTCGACCGTTGACTATAGGCTGTATTAATATTGTTTCTTACCCTTCGGTGAATTATTTGATTCTTCCGAAAAGAAAATACATTTCAATTTTGTCGCAAGGTCGCCTTCAATCTTGTAAATTTTCTATGATGAGGAATGAGACTTTCTGGATATTAATAACAAATATTTTGTGACATTTCTGCATTTTAAACAACGAACATTCAATTATTTTCCAACGATTACTTGATTCTTCCACAAAATAACTAGCATTATAAACAAACAAACACTTGACCGTAACAATTCACTTTGCGAATTGTATTCAACGACTCAAAAGAGCCAAACGATATTTTAATTTACTTTCTTCACGTTGCGTTGATAACACCTATTGAAATAATTTTCTCAAGTACACAAAGGGTATTCTTCATCTTTTTTCGACGCTATACTCAGTTGAAAGCTATGCTAATAAGGTGTTACCGCTACAGTTGATCACTTCCATAAACTACGGGTACAAAAAATGAAGGAGTCACAGATCTACATCTAACGGTAGATTAATAGACCAGATTAACGCCGCCGCTAAAAATGAATTTTTTACTAGAACTAGCGTCGCCTGAGAGTACTGCTACCGCAGTCGAGTGAGGACGGACAGTCGACTCCTCGCTGGAATTTCTTTGGGTCACCGGAAATGCCTAGCAAAGTTCACGCGACGCGAAGTCCGACATACAACTTAGCACTTTATGTCTAGTTACCACATTAAGAAAAAACTGATGGATATTTCACAGAGGTTTGTACATAAAAACAAAGCTAATAGATTTTAAAAATATAGCGTAATTATTTTTTATGGAGACTAAAATGTAGCATGTCTTATATTGCGGAGTTGGCAGTGCCAACAGAGGTCGATGGTAATAAGTAATTAGGTAATCACTTAAATCTAAATCTACAACTCAGAATTTGTTATACCAGTAAATTTGTCAATAGAAAATTTTATTTTCAAAGTTTAAAAACAAAGAAAAATTTGAATTAAAAATTGTGTCAAATTTATAGTTAAAATATTGTTTTAAAAATTATTTAAATTCCTCTTTTATTTGAATTATTATTAATTTGTTAATTTATTCAGAGTGGTCCGTTTTTCATGGCTCACTATATTGGCATCTCAGAAACCGTAAAATATACAGAATGCTTAAATTAACAAAAAGTTGCTCCGTTACGTCAGGAATAACTAGATTTTTTATTTAATTTATTGTATTTTTGAATTTCATGGGTTATTCGTCAAATAAAATAGTGATGTTACAATTTGACATATTCGTAATTTTATTCTACGTCTGTTACTGTCTAGATCCAATATGGCGCCCATAATAAAACAACTGAATGTTGCATAACCGAAATTAGTGGCCGTAGAAATTTTCTTTCGACGCAAATCGATTTCTCGTATATTCTTTTATTCTGTACCAAATTTCAACTATTTCTATTGAGAAATATATCTCCGCCACTGGTTGTTCAAAGTGCTTGATATTTTCACATTTTATGACACCTTAACTAACTACACTGTATACCAAGTATGACTTAAATATCTCCATTACTTTAGTAATTATACAAAAAAATCAATTTTTTTCTTCAAACTTTAACACCCTGTATCTTCCTTATAAAGCCCTAAAGTTATAACTATTATATATATAAAAAACTGCCATTATTTTTAAAAGTTCTACTTACCCTTGAAGTTTGTTCATTAAAAACTGAATCACTCTGTATGTATAAAGCCTCATTTAAGAAAATACCGTTTTCCCCTTTATCTGCATCAAGGTGATATTTGGCTTGCAAGAATCGCAGCATATTAGATCATATCAAAAAAGCCAACATTTATATTACCTCCAAATCATATTTATGATGCTTATCTACATGTAGGGGCATCCTTAGTTAAGTTTAGTTGACACATCCTCTGTTTCCTCAACTATTATTTTTTTCTTAATAAAACTGCATAATATTGTGGATTATTCATCCATAAACTCCTAAACTTAACTTCCTAAACTGTTGTTAGAAGATTACATTTTATATACAGCCCAAAATTAGACATGGAATAATATATTAGTTTCAGCCTTATCCCAAACCCAAACTATATTTTAAACAGCTTAAGTAGTGCTTGTGGCATTGATTTTTTATTTTACTTTTTATATTGGGATGGCTGTCCCTGTTCTACAATTGAGTGGAAAACTGTAGAGCAGGATATTTTCAAAATAAAATAAGTAAAGTAATATTTACGTGGCAAACAATTAACAAGAAAATGCAACACTATTTCTACAGTGGTTAATTCGTAACATCTTGAGGTAGACTCCCGCAATTCCCATACTTGCGCCACGATTATGCTTGGAATGCAACCGCAGTCTTAACTCAATCTAGGAGTTATAGCGTCAGACCGCGTGAAATGGACAAGTGACACAGTCGTAGATATAATAAAAAAAATTGAATAAAATATCGATTATACGGCACTGCTACATTCTAGCACGCTAGAAAAAAAGGGGAAATGGAATGCTGTGTCGATAAATCACTTAAATGCATGTACTTAGTTGTGTTAATAGTATTGGAATATATAGTGTTTCATTTATATCTACAGGGTGTAGATGAAATACGAAATATGAAATAACCACTTGAAGATACGGTTTCATATTTGACATACCTAGTGTATGCAATTTACCACAAAAATTCAAGGGCATATTCGAAATTAAGTATACCTATCTAGGTCTTCAAAATGATCTTTGATAATGATTTTATTATTTTCTGATACCAAATTAATTGTAATGTTTCGTAAAAATAACGAAATGATCCACCCAAAACTCGGCGAATGGAATCCGTTATGCAATATGAAAGCAAATATGAAAACTCAGTATCAAATCCAATTTCGTTCTATTATTTTTAAGATTTCTGTTGCAGTTTATTCTACTATTCTTTTTTGGTAGTTTTTAGAAGAGAAATTACATCTTATAACATTGGTTTAACATCGCTGTCATAGAATGTCATGCCATGAATAAATTGCTGAAATTACCTTTACTAACTTTTTTGTTTCTGACTTTTCGAAATACTAAATAGCTTAATATTAAAATGTATTAATGTTATTGACTTGGAAGAAAAGTATATATCTTCATAATTTTCATAATAAATAATATGTATTGTCAAATTATTTAGAAAAAAACTGCAAAAGCTGAAGAAAAAAGATCAGTATAGTAGTATATAAAAAAATAGCTTTTAATTCTTTTAAATGTATTTTTTAATGTATTATAGATTGACTTGCACTTTTTACATTGATATCCCAATGTTTGTTTTTATACTGACTTGCTACTATAATGTTGTTAAATGTATTAACGTAGTCAATAAATACATTTCTTTCTTTCTTTCTATAGATCTCTTGAAAAAATCAACCGTCAAGTAGTTCTTATCATCCAAATTGATCAATATTGTACGGGTACGACAGCGGCGTACTACGTGGTTAAGTGACATAGAGGATTGGACGCTTCATATAATTACAATCGAACTTCGCAGGTAAGTTCCTTTCATCGTTCAATTATTTCACTCCTTGGGAATTTTTTTCATTTTTTGTTCGGTTGCCGATTAATAATAATGTTTATTTGATTACTAACAACAAATACAGTAAAAATAGGAATGTTAACACCAGAAATACCCACAAAAGAAAAATCTGTGCGTGCTTTGTCGCCATATCAGGTTTTACAGTCGACCAGTATCCAGTGCAGAAGTGTTTTTCGGACTGCTTCTCAGAATCCCCTGTACATTCAAAATTTTTTTTAGATATGTTCTGAATCACCCTATATATTTGTACCATTATTTATATAAGTGGAATCACCGCCTAAATTTTTTCCATTATAAATAAAAAATATAAATTTGAGACGTGAACCCTATTGAATAAAAATATTCATAGACGATTGAGCAATATAATTATTTGTTTAATATTTCTGTCTCAACAAGTCAAATAAATGCTAAAATTGCTCCCTCGATGCAAATGCGTTGTGGCAAATTCTAAAGTTAAAACCGTCTGTTTTGCAATAAGCTGAATAACATACCACTAAAGTCGAACATCTTGAAAATGTTAAATGTCTATTGTGTTTCAAAATCGAACATCTGGGGTGCATCGTCGACTAAAGAATTTGAAGCACCGTATCCACGAAAAATAATGTAAGGAACAATAAAAACAAAAACCCGGGGTGAAACCATGCAAATCGAACACTTGGTCTCGATCAAACATCCGCTGGAAGGCCTTTTTTGTAAGAACGTCGGCCGCATCTTGAGCACACGTGTGCCCCAGACTTAATTTCCGACGCGTTACTCGATACACCCTTGCTATATACAAAGAAAAATGTTGTACGGTCGGGTGCTATATAATTTAGAAGTACCGGGTTGAGAGGGAAAATATTGCCTACAAATTATTTCCTCTTCATTCTTAAAAAATACAAGCTGCAAAAATTATTCCACACTGAGCAAACAGCTTTCTTTTAGTAATACGATAATAGTTGTAATGAAATAGTAATTCAACTAATTATATATTATGTAGTTTAATAAGAGAAAGGTATTTATTGTCACTGTCATATTATTACATGTAGCATACAATTTCAAATCAGCATTCACGTCATTTGTTGTTACTGCTGCCAGTGAGAATTTTGTAGATGCTGACATCTAACGGCAACGTTGCGTGATTGTTAGATACAAAATGAACATAATCTTGCATTCTTTAGAGGTATCTATATACTAAGCGCATTAATAAGGTATTTTACTATTTAAGTGCATAAGTAGATATAATTAATATGAATGAATAAATGTGTTTATTGTTAATTTCTTTAAAGAAGTACAATATTCTAATAACATATTTTTACACAAAAGTAAAAATGTTTTACAGTCATTTTTAGTTAAAACATATGAATATATTTATGTACGTTTTAGCCGTTACGCAGATAATTTTATTTTTTCGTATCTACTTAATAATAAATTGTAAAGAAAACTAAAACAAAATACTTAGACTTCATTCGATTAACACCCTTTTTAAATTCTCAAAAACAGTTTTGTATCTCGTGTATCGTTAATACTGTCAAATTATATTTTACAATAATTTAGTACTATGTCCGAAGTCGGAAATTAAAGTCTTTATTATTTGAAAACATATAACAATAATTATCTTGGATGAAAGAATACGAATTTATTTTAAACGTTTTTTCATTCAATTTCTTTCATTTGTGATAATAAAAGATATAAGATATTTGATAAAATTATTGAAAGTGTTATTGAATTAGAGACACATTGCTATAATTTCACTACATGAAATGAAAGCTGCCATATAAAGAGTTTGAAAAATGGTTAAAACAATGTAGATATATACAGGGTGTTTTAAAGCATGTGTTGGACAATGAGGGATGTAATTCTTTGGCTCACTTTAAGAAAAATTGTTCTTAGATCGAACCGTTTTCAAGATATAGTGTGTTATACTCGCGACAAGAATTCAGACGACTTACAAATGAATAATTTACTATATTTTCATCAAAATATTTAAGAAAATGCAACTGATAGTAATAAAACTATACTACACTAAAAGTTTGCATTATATATTGCACTAAATTCCAAAAAATGATTGTTTTTAACGCGACCAAATATCGAAAATTACATTGACAATAAAAATAAAAGAACCGTTTGAGGTACCTACAGAACTCAAATTTTGTATACGTATTGTCACCGTTCATTTTCGGACACATGATTTGAAACACCCTGTATAGGTCTAGAGATAAGTAATTATATATGACAATATTTCTTTAGTTTTGTTTCTAATTTTTTTTATTGTCTAAAAATAAAATATTAATGTCAAACTTTTTTTCCATTTTTTACAAGTTTTCATCATGACACAACGTTTTTTAAATTTTTTGATATCCTGGACACTGTACACTGATAAAAATTATTAGCGACATTGTACGGTGTGGATTGTGCATAATTATTGCTTAGAATGTAATGTTACAATTGTAATGGAAAATTACTACTTATGAATATGCATTTCTCATAGTAAAACCGTGTTTTTGTACACAAGAGATGCAATTTTACAATGTAAATATGTATTTTTAGAAAAAATCATGTAATTTTACATGAAAGATGTACCTAAATGTACGGTATTCACATAGATATTGTTGTAATCCTACAGTATGGATTTGGTATTTTTACAACGTGTAAATTTACAATCTTATTATTAGTGTACAATACAATTTACAAAAGTAAAATAGTTTTCCTCTTAGAGCACACCAAATGCAAATTTCACTGTAAACCAATGCTTTTTTCCACACCGAAAAAAAACAGCAGACAATTCAATTTATTTACCTGATTTATTCTCGGGACACAAATCTTTTTTGGTCTAGTGATCGTTTATTTGTCAAAAATAAATTGATTTATTTGGTAAGAAAATTTCATTTTTTTGACAAGTATTTATTTAAATGAAACAAATACCTAAGTAGGTAGTTATTCCATTTGAATATCTTATGAAAACTGAATTTTAAAAAATGAGTTTCAAATAAATATTTGGTTTTTCATTTCCCTAAACAGTTTGTTCTAATCTGTATAAAAATGACGTTTTCATATAAAGATTTGTTTTTTAATTGAAATGAAAGTGCATTTCGAATCAAATAATGCATTTATTTAATTTAGAAATGCATATTTTTGATTGAGGGATGTGGAAAAGAAAAATATGTAATCTTTTAATTCTGTTTAATAATATAGTCTTATCGTCCAAAAACGTATTTGTTTTAAAGGAAAAATTCGAATTGTTTCCTGTAAACAAAAAATAATTGTCAATAAGTGGCCGCTAGATGTAACTGTGCTATATTTTGCGTTACGTGTCTTGTTTGAGATACATGAACAGCCAGGATTAATCGTCAGTTAACTCACCACTCCCCTGTGGCGTACTGATGAGAGCTAATAAGCTCGAAACCGGATATGTTGACTATTTGCTATGTTTTTTAGGTGTAATTCTATGCTAGTCGGGGCATTAGGCCACAGGTCTGAAGTTCCCTGAATTCCTGAGCAATAAGTTGATCTAAATAAGCCAGTTGTTTAATTAGAAAAAAATCTTTGATTCTTACATTAAAAAATATATATTTGGTATCAAGAAATAAATATTTGTTTCACCCTATACAAGCAAATAATTTGTTTCCATGAAACAACATTTTTTTACAGGCTCAATTTTTTTCAGTGTAATACAATCATTTTTATCAGTGTACAATAAAGTTTACAAAAGTAAAATAGTTACTACGTAAAATTTTACTGTAAATGCTTTTCTCCAAAAAAGTGTTAGCTTTTAAAAGCTTACAGACGGTAAATTGGTTCTCTGTACGGTATTCATATTAACGCGTTCCTTTGTAATAAATAGTCCAAACAGTTCGAAATGATATGCGGGCTGCTGGTCAACGTCCTTATCTACGGAACGGCCCTACTGGTGATTTACGGCGACCAGCTCGTGTTCTCGACCAGCGTTAAAGTCTCCTTTGTCACGCCACGTTTACATATTCAATTTTAACTAATCTGGCAAAGTGCGCGAGGCGTTTGTCCCTTTCTCACAATTGTAAACTTGAAATATATTACTGCTCCGCACCACCGAGAACCGGCCGTTTGAATTATGGCCTTCTACGTATCTCTTAGACTGCCATCTTGACGTTTAGCGGTTATAAATGGGCCAATTTGATCGTAACAAATTGCCGACAACGAATTAATTGAATGTGTCGTAGGGTGGAGCAAATGGGCCTTATTACCATTAAGATATTGGGTTTATGGGTAAGTTCCTAGCGTTCTTATTGTCATCATAATTTATTTTTCTTTAATAAATAAGTTACAGTGCGGGAAATCGATCAGTGAGATAGTTTTATTACCTTAAGTAGGCGTTTTGCTAAAACATCTTACGTTGAATATGCATATTTTTTCTATTACTTCTTCTTCTTATTGCATAACTGCCTTCAGTTATTGGCGTATCCAAGAGGGGGAGGGGAGTAGACACAACAGCACGTGATGAACAGAATGAATGCTCAACTTATTTGAGGTGAGGAAACAACTCTCCACCCCCCATCCAATCTTAAAGTCCAATTAAAAGCACGCAACAATCAATACCCCCTTCAAATTTTGAGTCAAATTTCACTCAAAATTAACACAATTGGTTGTTAAAATGAGTTCATATCTAATTGTGTTGATCGAATAACACAATTATTTGAGTAATTTTCACTCGGTTACTTATAAACTTAATAAATCTTTTGTGAGTAACATTGAATAACATTTGAGTTAGCTTACTGAATTATGTGTTATTACAAACACAAAATTGAGTTATATATTGCGTTGTTTCTTTGACCAATTTTCTCTCTAACAGAATATTGAGTGAACATTACTCAATGAATTGTGTACGTCACCTATTTTGGAATTTTTAAATACTGTACTGTATCCCGTGTTAAATAAACAAATCTTTGCGCAGAGGGATAAAATTTACAAGCAAATTTTCTGTAACATATCCAGTCATTATTATCAATACACTTGGGCCATTGTTATATTACTGTATCAGTAAATTACGTGTAACACAAAATGATACTACGCACACGCACTATATGTACATATTATAATACCAAAAATTATAACAGTACCATGATTTGTTTATGTATGTGTTACGTTGTTATCTAAGGGAATTTTAAGGTTATGGTTATAAAGAAAGCCTGACTTTCAACAAAGACTGCGCTAGCAACTTTTTACATGTCACTTATCGATGACGTATCGTGAAATTAGTTACCTGACTTGTTAGGATAGGTTAAGGTTACACAGAGTCGGCGTCAAAATTTTCAATAACTTTAAACTCAGTTATCTCGGCTATTAAAAAACATTAGTAATAGAAATCTGATGGAGCAAGATCAGAAGGATAAGGTGGTTTGATTGACTTGGACCATCGTTCAAACGATTTTCGTCGAAATCAGATGGTCGACAACGAGAAAACCATTTTCGTTCTCTACTTTTTCCTGTGTACGTATTGTCTATTTAGCATTTTGTTTTTCTTTTCCAAATAATTCACACAATCTTTGAAAGATTATTCAATTAAGATATTGTCTAAAGCTATTTATTTGTGGCATAGTTTTAGTTTTCTTTAGTTTTTGAGTTTTGCCACACTTCTGAAAAAATAATAGAGATTAATTAAAAAAGCCCTTGCGCCAAACGGAACAGTCAAGGGTTATTTTTGAAACTATGTTTGCCTAACCAAAAAATCTCACACTGAAAAAAACAGATAAGTAAAAAAATAACAAAAATCACATCACTATCGCGCACTTCCGTATTATTGACGTTTCGAAAACCTCTCTGTTTTCGTTCTCAAAATCGTATTAAAAATGTTAAACGTATGTCAAATAAATTTTAAACTGTCAAACTTGACATACGTTTAACATTTTTAATACGATTTTGAGAACGAAAACAGAGAGGTTTTCGAAACGTCAATAATACGGAAGTGCTGTGATGTGATTTTGTTATTTTTTACTTATCTGTTTTTCAGTGTGAGACAAACATAGTTTCAAAAATAACCCTTGACTGTTCCGAATCTCTATTATTTTTCAGAAGTGTGGCAAAAACTAAAGAAAGATTATTCAATTACACAATTCTATGGCATGAAAGCAATTTTGACATATCTAACAATTGATAACCTCTCTCTTGCTATGAAAACCAAAAGCGCTACAAACTTGTACGTGATTCCAATATACGAATCCGAGGGTTCCGATATTGCGGATATTAAACCATATTTGCAACTAATCGCTGCAAAGGTGTTTTGGTTTTAAGCTTTTCGTTTTGCCTGATTCACCCTCGATCCTAACTTGGGATGTACAGTGACAATTTTATTAGATTTGGTGACTTCTTACCTTAGCGTAGTCAAGAGGAACACAATTTTCTGGTCCAGTGAACAGTCCTTCACTGAAAAAGAAAAAAATAGCTAGTAGTACAGTTGCTAAAGCAACATTCATGTATTTCGTGAAAATAAATCAGTCATTTATGATCTACTGGCAGGTATTCTATTACAAAATCGACATATGTTAAAGACACGGTGTTGGTCATACGATCTAATATATCAATTACTTGGATTGTTTATAATTATTATATCCGTATGACTAATCGACAACATTTAAATTAATTGCTATTGCAGTATTTGCGTTGACACAGTGTCTTAATTATAGATATATTTAAGTTGCTGTAATATTCTCTTGTTTCTATAAGTGTAAGACACTCCTTCAATCTGATTCTCATCTATAATATTTTCATGACATGCAGCAAAAGTAACTTATTTTAGATTAATCATTTAGTTTATATATGAAATTATGATTTTACCAGTAAAAATAAAAAGTAACTGCAAAAATATGAAAAATTGTACAGGGTGATTCATAATATATCAAAAGAAAAAAAATTGGGTTCATAAATAGTGGAGTAGTCTTTAGTGCTCTAGCGCGAAATTCTATTTTAGTATTAACGATTTTGCGATAGTGTTTGCATTAGTTTTTTAAGTGTCAAAAATGGCTTGCGTTATAGCAACTCGAAGTTGATGAATATCGCTCTAATTTATGGTGAAGTAAGATAAAAGCCTTTAGCAGCTTCTCGTTGTTGCAATATTTTCTATTTTTTTAGCAATACCTATGATATTACCGACATTTTTTTAGTGATACAAGGTTGTCGCTATTTTTTTTCAAATTGACAGAAAAATATAAACAATTCTTATGTCGCTTTGATTATTTCTTTGTATGTTCTGTACTTTTAAGACCTACCTACTCTTATGTCTTCATGTTTTTCGTATTTTACTTAGGTAGTTAGACCTTCTTTTCCTAAAAATAAATAAACGTCTTGAAAAATATTCAAAATTGATCCTAAGGTATGTACAATGCGATTCCAATGTACCTGGATCGGGAAGGTAAAGAACGATACATAAAAATTGCCGTCAAAATGTGATGATAACTGTTACTGAAAATTCTCACTCATCATAGATCTAAGCCAACTTCAAGTTCTCATGTCTTCAGTATACAGAACTCTGAAGTCTCAAGTGGCATCCTTACAAAGTCAACATGTTACAAGAACTATAGGCAGAATATTAACGTTCTGGGACACACTGTATATAAAAAATAATGAATCATGCCTTTTTAACTTCTATAATTAACATAAATACCCACACCTATCGGATAATAATACGAATATTTTGTTTTTCTCCCTAGTGAAAACTTGTCACGCTATTATTGTTGCTCTATAACAATATAAAATGTGGATTGTGTAATAACAGAGATAGCATCATCCTCTCGTGTTTTAAAAATTTCTCTTGCTTCATAGCCATAATAACAATCCTTTTTAAAAATATATTCCTTCTAGCCTTGCTAATAGTTTAATATTTGTTATTGAAGTTTTTCTTGTACTAAACATTACAACTTCTAGGTTTTTGCTTATTTTCTCTCTCTCTAGATTACATTTCGACCAAAACCAACGTGTATCTCACAAACAGATATTAAAATATCAGAGGTCACAAAATGCCAACTTTTTTGCCGACTAGAAAACTTGCATACACGACACGCGAACAAGGCGAACTTTTTCCATGGCTTTCTCCAGTTCTTTATTTAATAAAATTATAAGCGATAGCCTTTGGGCCCCATAAAAACTAGAGCTCCTCGACAGAGCTACAAAAGGTGAAAATGAAAGTAACAAGTTGTTTCTAGAGAATACAGGCGTGCCAACTACTCAATTTGGTATTTTTATTATGAGAATATGACTCAACCGTTCATTACGACGGCATAAATTCAATTATGCGTTGGAACTGTAAACAAAAATTAATTCAAATTGTTACATAAGCTCATATTGCAAACAAGCCCGTTCTTTGTGCTTTTTTAATTTAAATAATGTTGAATGTAGGTAACAAAAACTAGAATATGATAGTGCTAACTCTTTAAAGAGAGGAATTTTACATGGTCAGTTTTCATTACTTGTACCTAACTGAAATAACTAATGTGTAATCTACTGATAAAAATATTCGATGGCGGACAGTAATTATTGGTCAGTCAGTCACCAGTAAGTGACTTACTATAATAATATGGCATTAGTGATCTTATGTCAGTGTTTCTTGGGATATCGCTAATAGCTTAGAATTACTTAGAGGTCACTTTTAGCTATTTATCACTAAAAACTGGACACTAAACATGCTCCGCAGGCGCACGCACGTGTGGCAGGGCAGAAACCCCCCGATAAATGGAAATGAGGACAGAGCAACAAAAAAATCTCTGTAACTCGGACCCATACTATCACACATATAGTCTGTAAGAGCCATCCATATTAATTGGATGGTTTGAAAGAAGAACTCTCTTAGTTTGGAGGATGTACAAAGGGCCCAAGGGCCTAAGTGCTGCACTGGAAAGCAATTTCCGCTGCACCTCCACACAATTACATACATACATACATACATACATCACTAAAAACTTCTGCTTTTCAGTACTGTACTAGGTTAATTAAATCAATAGTGATATCTATTAATTTGGCAAGTAAGTAAAATCACTAATGACATGGCGTTCACTCACTATAATGACTAGTGAGTTTCAAGCTAGACTAAAATCTTACAAGCTTTTTGCAACTATTTTAGTGACATATTTTTTCCCTTCTATAATTAACTTAATAAAGAACTGAAGATTACAAATTACTAATGAATCACGACAACATTTCAATGAAATGACGTTGGTGACCAGAAGTTATTTTATTCTTCCTAGATCTGTAATGACTTTGTGTTCACTTATTAGTAGTTTGTGAATATCTATCAAAGCATAAAACGAAGTACCATTAAGTGACCATCATGTATGTCGATAATAACTTACAAATCATTCTTTAGTGTTAAGCTGTCAAATCAATAATGAACCTATGGATTGATAACTGGAAACTATAACTACCATGACAATAACTGTGACAGTAAGTTACTTCGATTCCTCACTACAGTGACTAGCACTCATTATAGTGACGTTCACTTGCTATAGTGGTGTTCACTCACTGTAGTGAGTTTTAAATTAGCATACAAATTATTTAAAAATGATTTATTTTTATCTAGTGTAATGATATATTTTTTACTGATAAGTTATATCTCAGTAGACCTTTTTGCAGTTATTGTAGTAACACATCTCTTCCCTTCTATGATTTAATAAATGACTGAAGAATTGAAAGTAATTTTATTCTTCCTAGATCAGTAAAGACGTAAAATGACTATGTGTTCACTTAGTGATTTGTGAATGTCAAAGTATAAAACTAAATATAAGGTACTCACACGTAGGTCTTTTATGCCAATAAAAATTTATAAATCATTGTTTAGTGTTATGATATCACATCAATAATCAACTTATGTTTTGTTAACTAGAAATTATAATTACTATGACATAATGGCTGTGGCAGTAAGTTACTTCGTTTCCTGTTGTTCACTCAGTAATTAACTATAGTGATGTTCATTCACTATAGTATCGTTCGCTCACTATAGTAAGGTTCACTTACTGTAGTGAGTTTCGATCTAGCCTATAAATGTTAAAAATCCTATTTTTGTGCCTAGTGCAATGATGTATCTTTTACTTTCTGTGAGACTATTGATTTAACAAATTATTTAGTATTATAAACTGCTAATAACTTAGGATTGGTATGGCATTAGTAATCGTGTCATTTTTTCTTGATAAATTAATACTGACACTTATATAAAATAGTAACTGTTAGCTATATCTCAGTAGTATATTAAATATACTTAATTTTTTGATAAATTGCTAGTGATTTGACGTTTACTTACTACTCATTGGTGTGTTTCAAACTAAAAACCGCAAATCTTGCGACATCTTTTTCCTTCTGACATCATTTACCTAATAAGTGACTGAAGACACGTGATTTAGAAACTATGCATCACTAGTAATTTGCAAGCCACGTTGCAATCGTAAAATTGTAACATGTTTGTGTAGGAGTTATATAAACAAGTACTTATCTCTTTATAACAATTTAAATACAGGGTGTTTTAGGAGCAGATGTACATACTTCAGTATGTTATCCTACGTTCAATTTCAAGCAAAAAAATTCCTATGAACTTGGGTCGGGAATTTAAAAAATATATATAATAACCGTTTCCGTTAAAAACTCATCTAAAGATGATGATGCATGCAAATTATATATTAGGCAGTACATACTAGGGGTTTACGAAAATTAACTAGTAGTGATCTGAACATATTATTTTCTTTCTCTAAAGTAAGAAGAAAATCAAAATGGAGAGTAATCTAAAACATCAGTGAGTTTTAAGAGTCCTAGTCCTAATTAATTTTAGCTTTACTACAATTATCAGCAACATTTGTTACAGTTAGGTAAGTATGTACTTATCATTTTAATTGATCAAACCTCAATTTAAGTTTAAATGTTCTCCACTTGAACACAGCGAACGAGAGCTAACTAGAACAGCTGCACAGTTGTACTTAACCAGTCAGGAGTAGGGGTATAGAACACAGTGATGTGTTAAGTTTCCACAAAATGGTGTACTTTTAACACATCACTGGTAGGTATTACAAAAATTCAGTATATTTTATTATAATACTAGTAAATTTAAATCATTTTGTTTAAAACGTATAAAAAGCCATAGTCTGTAAAACTATTAACACGGAAATTTTACACATCCTAAATTACACACGGGAAAATGTCACTTACACAGCACAGCAACTTTTTTACAGTGTAGAATAACATACTGAAGTATGTACATCTCCTCCTAAAACACCCTGGGCCTATATCATCTTTTTGACAGCTCTTCAGCTTTTAATTGCGGTTTTTTATCTAATGTTCCCGCATTTAAATAATAATTAAGACCCAATTACCCAAATTGGTACCGAAGCACGTAGTTACCTCAGGTTCGTTATTTATTAACCGCGACATGGTCGCAGGCAATTAGGTACGTAGCTTTCCTACTTCCCAAATCATTAGAGCTGATTAAATAAAATTGTATTAATCTTCGGCGAAATCCCCATTAGGCAGTTATTAATCGGTACAAATGGATTTAATGGTCAGCAGAGCAAAGCGGCCGTACGGATGTTTTAAGTTTTTAACTGCGGAATTGCATTTATTTTTCGTGGCGCTCATTGGGCATAAAATTATTCATTCCTTTAAGAGGCGGCAGGCACACGCAACGAACATATAAAACCTATTATTCGAGGCTCGTCGACCACGGAAAATTGTTAAATTGGAGGAAAATTTATGGCCGTTTGGCGCGGGTGCGTTAACCTTACGCTTATGCTGTGAATTTTCATGTTGGCCGCTGCCTTAACTGCTTTAATAATTTTATTACCTACGTGAACTCGGTTGTACTTGACACGACTCACTGAGTTGGATACAACTTCAAACTTTAAAGAGATCTGCCTAGTGGATTTATACAATCATATCGATAAAGACCTGGGACAAGAAAATGTCGAGATATTACGTAAAAAGGGTAAATCGTATAATGAGCAAGATGAAACCCGATCTGCCGAAGCTGGAGAGTTATGCGATTCTAATAAAATTTATATAATGGGTTTAAATTCAAAAAGTTATCGGTAATGATGTTTGCACGCCACTGAATTTTTCTTTTTAATTTTAATTAATTTCATCTTGAGAGCAAAAATATATCAATATATTTTTATGTGAACGATCCCAATTAATTTTTATTATACACGGTGTCCGACATGAGTGCCTTTATTTTACTGTATACCTAATAACTTTTCACACACAATTTTTTTCCTATGGCCAACAGAATTATGACAAACAAATCTTGAATATGTGACAACGTCACCCTTATACCAGAATTGTCAGGTGTTTGTACAAAATAATTGCAAATACATCTAAACATACACTATTTGTGAATGGTTTTCTTGGAGCCCTTTTTCCAACAAAAGTGTTCGAAAAGTGTTCCTTGCGAAAAGCGCTTGCCACAAACGTCTCGTAGCCGTAGAGTGTTGCCAAATATCACGCAAGTACAGAAAAATGAAACGCACTAGTCACAATACTACTGTGAATAATAAATAATACTTTTAGGTTAACAGCAACTGATGACAGATTACAATGTTGCCGTACGTTTTACGTACGTACCGGTTTTTAAGATTTTCTGGGAAACTGCAAGTGTTTGCTTCGTTAATACTAACACAAAAAACAAATTACGGTACAGAAGCTTTTGCTTAACCTTAGTTGTACCCTAGTTTGCAATTTCGTAACAAAGTTTTGCATTTTTGCATTTTTCTTTGTTAAAGTATGCAACAGTTGCAATTTTCCACTTGTCAGCGCGTGCTTTCTGACCACTACAAATATTATTCCGGCACTAACGTAAAGTAAGCATCGTCTTGTGAAGTCGACTGTCCCCTGACCTTAGGTGCATAAGTTAAATGTAGAATAAATTTAAAAACAAACTGCAAAAACCTGTACATCGAGAACCAGTAACATTTTACTAAGGCATGTTAAGCTAAATACTATTATTTTGACGTCTACAAACTACTACTTCTTGACCCATTCATTACGAGTCACTCTGTATAGTCAATTTTCAAGACAATTTTTATATCAATTTCTAGTCGATATTTCTGTTTTAATTTGGGTCACGAGTAAGCAAAAGGATGAGACGAAACATTTGTTACTGCGACAACGAAATTCTAGCACTAGTTTCTCGTATCTGTTGAATGCATTTCCGGCTTGCAAATCATGGACAACCGCGTATCCGATTATGGAATCGTCTTTATCTATTTTACGACGACGTTTCGACCTCTTCTGACCGCCGTTAACATTTATTGCGCTTTTGTCGGTCAATCGCAGAAAAACGCGTTATAATAATGGCCTACGATTCACCGTTATGGAATCCCATTATAGCCCTTCAAGGCCACCGAAGCCATTTATCAGTACCTACTATTTAGCCACAAATGCGTATCAATTAAAGCTATTAATAAAGACGACAATTATCGCCAGTAATTATATAATTATGTACGAGCATGGGGTTTCGCAATGTAATAGTTCAAGTGTTTTGCAACTGCATCACCTACGGCAGGTTCCCATTGAACGTGTAGGGGATAGCGACAAGATACGGAGCTGCATTGCGCTATTGCACAACTTTACACAAGGTCGCAGGTTGTAGTGGTCCGAAAGCCTTCTATTATTGGATCGCGACCGTTTGTTCGTTTGTCGACGGTATCCTGCTCGATTTTTACCTAACGATATCTATGGCAATGGAACAGGTGTTTGCCGTCATTGCTCAACAAATAGCTGGTACCATTGCAGAAAAATACGAATAATAGTAGTGATTGGTGGTGATTAGAAATTGCATTACGTTCGTCAAGTATTTCAAATAGATATCCTACTTAAGTAGTAAATCATTTATTTGCGTCTTCAGTTATATAAAGAAACAATGGAAGAAACAATACGATTTTGGAGCTGAATGAAGCATTTAGTATTTAATGTTCATGGGTTTAAAACTAATAAACAAAAATAGAGATATTGTTGTATGATTTAGGCTGGGAATAAATTAGAAAGGGTAACGATAAGTCAAATGACAATTTAATAAAGAAACTGAAAATGTAGTCGGCATAAACAATAAAGAATCAGAAAAACTTAAAACGAAGATTGAAATCAAGCGAGGATGTGTACAAACGCCTTTGTCATTATCAATAATACTAGATGGAGCAATAAGAGAAGCAAAAAAAATAGATCAAGGCTTTGAAGGTGGGATATTGGAAGAAAGCAAATATTGCTAAACAATGTTCAGAGATGATATAACATAGCTGACACAGAAAAAAAAATTAATCCAGTATGGAAGTATGAAGATCCCCATTCACAGTTATACATGTATCAATATAATATACGTAACGATACAAATCTCACTGAAATCAATTTTGTAATTTTTCAATGGAAAACTTGTTGATGACCGCTGACCAGACTCCTATAGTAAGACTTTTATGGGTTATGGTGTAGTAGATTGGATGTATATTTCTAACTTATATAAATTCGGCTTCAAAAAAGTTAATAACTGAATTTTTAGACATATCAAAGAATGATTGAAATATGTTTATTTATAAAACGGCCAACTCATCTCCTTTGCCATTCATATACCTCACCAATAAAGCATGTACGTAGATGAAATTGAAACTGAAAACATATTTTCTACTCACAGTTATCCAGAATTTGATCATTATCCATTTTTTCTATACTCCATCTGATTTACCACAATACTATCGTTATCACTCACTTTCATTATTATCACTTAAAAATACCTATGCGTTTACCATGTCCACCTTTTCACTGTTTGAATAATGCGCCATATTTTACTTAATTACACTGTATTTCACCAAAAATATTAATTAAATACACTTAAAAGGAAAACACTATTCGTTTAAGTAACAACACGATTTACCTACGTTTTATACGTTAGTGCCGCAACTCTGAAAACAGTTTCCAGTAGATGCAAAATTATCTGATATTAATTTTCATTTACATGTATTGGAATTATAAAATCCCTTTCCACAAATATTACTTTTTTTTCCATTTGTACCTTGCCCTGCACCAATGCACTGGTATCCACATAACATCTTCTTCAACTTCGCCGGCTGTTAATCCGAGGGTATGACTGATGGCTCTGCTCCCTGCGAAATGTTGTGTCTACCGTCCCTGATACCTACCTGTGCCTACGACACCAGCTTCTTTTTGCGATTGACAGTGTTAGCGTTTCACATTATTCATGAAGTCAGTTTCAAATTGTGTCTTCAGGCTGTATAGCTTCAGTATCGCACATTTCAACGTGTTAAAATGTTATTTACTTGATACTTTAAATATTAAATTAGTATTACCTTACTCCTTCTTAAGCATTTCAACCTGCAGTGCTCATTTTGTTTGCTAACGATATCTTTTATCCTGCGCTAATAAATTAGAAAAAAAATCGACCCTGAAAAGCGGCAAACTCCATATCCTGGACGTTACTTAGAATATAAGCAAATTAGAGGACGCATAAACCTATCGGGCACCGTACTCTGCCGCAATAAAACGGGCTATAAACGCCGCACACGATATGATTTAATAGGAGAATGTAGGAAACACCTTTCCTAAGGTAATTAGTTAATTGTGCTCGTCCATTATCCCGTTAGGGGTTTTCAAAGAAGAGACAAAAATCCGCGGATCATATGCGCCATACGGCCTCGGCCATTAATTCTAGAATGAATGCCTGGTGTCGTCGTGAATGCGAAATGACCGGGCTTGAAATATTCATGCGAATGTCATCGCCAACAAGTTTTAATGGAATTAGTTAAGTTTGTGTACAATACATTGTTTTGAGAAGGAAACAGACTTTAAACAATGGATGTATAAAAATATGCGTACTCTTTAGTATTGTTTGCATGAGCAAGGAATTTTTTTTTTGCGCCGCCCAACCGAAATTCCATTTAGTATAGGATGGGAAAATACAATAAGTATAAACCCTTAATAATAATATTGGATAAATTCGAGTCAAACGTTACACCTAAATCTCGAAAGTGAGGATACAAAAAGTTTAAATCAAATTTGGAACACATGAAGTAAGCTCCATTGTCCGTCGAAAGTATTCTCTTTCAAGCATATCCACGCATATTCATTCTCGCCTGACTTCTTTGTGAACTGCGTTTATTAACATTTCGCCGTTCAACTCATTACAAGCGTTTGTGATTTTATCTTTCAAATGATTAATATCTAGCGAAGGTTTTTTGTAAACCTTATTTTTAAAAAAACCCATAAAAAATCGAGGGATGTTGGATCTGGTAACTTTGCAGGCCACTTAATAGGTCCATAAGTCCCAATCCATTTTTCTGGGAAGTAATACAGAAACATTTCTCTAATAAAAGTTTGATATAAGAAAGAGAGCTTTTGAAGGGAAAAAGATTTGGGTATGTTTCTAGAAGAAATATCCCAACTAACATTTAAGCCTAATAGACTACTACACAAGAAAAATAATCCTGAGTTGATCAAGATTTACTACTTTTCTCCATAAAAATAGTCTTCAATGTTACAAAATCTTATAATACCAAAATTTTAGTCAAAAATTTGTTAACTAAGAGTAATATAATGCCTTCCAAGTAAAATTAAATATATGTCAATTTATACAGTTCGAAATTACATATTGTTTACCTATTCTATGTTTTCAAATGCTATCATTCCAATAACGTGTAAGACGAAGTTATAATTTACTTAATTTCGCCTAGAAATTTGTCTTCAATATCCAAGGATTTTTTAAATTATTACAATAGGTAAATATTTACATATTTATTACGAAATTGTAAAACTTATTTTGTCTTCAACTAGTAGTTAAAAATAAGGTAATAACTAGTTATTTTGCCCTATTAAATCCTTGAATTGGTTAAGTTCTATTTTTATTACAATATAATCCTATTTTCAACTTTGTTGATAACTTCTAAAGAATATTTGACCATTTCAATTAACCTAATAGAAATATTGTTCTATATTATGGTACAAATTTACTTGTTAATAATACTTCGACGTAAGTGTGTCTTATAAAGGTCTTTTAGGGAACAAGCTTCTTGTTATATGTATTCCGACATATCTTCATGTAATAGCGCGTAGAAATTGTTTTGTGTTTTGGCAATCTGCAGTGAAAACTAAGCCCTACACAATATTAGAGAGTTGTAAAAAACGAATTTAAGCCAACACTGCATATTAAATCAATCTAATGATAATATATCGATAAACACTTCATATTATAAGTATTCTTATGACTGTTATCATGTCAGATGAATTCAGTAGTGCACGTGAATTGAAATTCGAATTGATTTCCGTTCGAAAATATTTATTTTGTTTTGTTATTACGCATACATAATATTATTGGCTTTAATTTGAATTTTCAATCACAAATAAATCCATGAGTAGAATTTTATATGTAGATACCTAGTAATAATTTAATTGGTAATAAATTACCATAAAATATCTTCATTTGGAGTAAATTTCAACCACAAAGTTAATATTTTCCTGTGACGTCAACATTGGCATAGGCAATCTGCCCTATAGGTTAAAACTTACAGACAAATTGACTTCAAAGTTGATTTTGTTTGAGCGGCCATGTTGTAATAAACACTAAATGTTTTTTTCATTATATCTAATGGATTACTCATTAAAATTATGTTAATACAGATACATTAGTTAATACATTTATGACGAAAGATTATTAAACACATTTTATCACGAAGTACATTCAGTTTTTATTTTAAGTTATTCTTCAATATAGTAATATTATTAAAGTGCAATAGTAAAAATGTATATTTATAAGGCGCGTTATTTTTATGAAAGTTTGGTCATGACATTATACGAAAAAATTTCCTGGGTTGTACAATTTGACGAATGGAAACCAAAAATACAGACTTTATTATATTAAAATCTAAATATCTATAAATATACTAACTCCTACTCTACTTGTAGCTTAGTAGCCTGACATAGGTAGTCTTTCTTTTCTTCCTATCCCTGTTCGCTATTAGAATATATAAAATCAAACATATAATGTTGTCTCTCTCTGGCAAAAGTATGTCATATAAAGGGCATAATTAGGGTATTTTGGTAATAATGTCTTTTATATTTCGAAATTTTAACATAAAATTTCTTTTAGGTCCAATTATCTTATTGGAATAAAATTCTTGCCGACCAATTATTAACTTCCATATTACTTTAGTTTTTTCCCCACATAAGGAAAAAGGCCAACAAATATAGGTAAACTTCCCTTATATGGAATTGGTCATGAAAAGTTTTTGACCAATTCAGAGGTCAAGTTAACGTAATTTTAACTTTAATTGTTTGTTGGGATAATGATGACGTCATCAGTCGTTTCTGTCAAATTCCAAAGATAATACTTTCGATTGAAAATGGAGCTTACCTTAAATTTGTTGTCTCCTCACAGCAGGCCCATAATATCGAGCTTGAGACACCCTGTATATTTTTTTAAGCAAATTATGTTACTTTAATAACATGATTTCTCAGTTCTTTTTTTGAAGATTCACTTCAACAATGTTTTAAAATAATTTTGTAATTCGTCGTATTACTACAATATCAACACATTTCATTGCTTAACCTGACTACACGTATGTGGGAATCCCAGTTTCCAAAAAGACGACCTAAATGGATCGTCGCACGGTTCACTCATTAAAAAAGTCGATGTATTCGAATTCGTCGTTAAATTTCGTAGACCCTGCTACCTACATGCTCGGGAGCATCGACAATTTCGGCAGTTTTTATCAGATTCCAACAAGGAATCATAAATTATCGCCAAAAATTCAAATTTTAGAAATGCGATCCTTCCAAATATGAGAAGATTTTAGGAGAGAATTTCACGGCCATTACTCAGTTGTCAATTTATAATATGTCCTATCATAAAGTTGTGTATTTTATTAATAAGTGTAGTTGGCAAATGGTAGGTACGTAGGTGGATATACCGTAAAAACTAAAGCCTAATGTACTTGTACAGCGTCTATAAAACGTGAATGAAATGAATATTTTCGTGTTGCTACTATCGTTCTGTTTTACTTCCGAGTTTCAAAATAAATGGTATCGTAGGTACCTACTTGGCATTACCCTAACAATAAACGAATATGCATTTTTTTCTGACATGAATCTACTAAATTATAGCTCAGAATCCAGAAATTTCTTTCCATATTTTTTGCATACATATTTATTTATATAAACCTCAAGATAACGACATATCGACAATAAAGATCCAATAATTACATAACGGTTTATTTTACAACAAAAATATAAAAACATAGGTAACACTTCAAGTGTAGAATCAGTTATGAATTGTGAAACTAACAAATTTAAAATATGGTTTATAATCACAACTTGTTCTAATTAAACTCATCATTTGAAAACTACACGTAATGACATACATTTTCAGTTCTTACCGCGTTGTAAAACAAACTCATAACTAATAATTAGGATAAATGTTATGCCATCAAATACATTTTTATTATTATTATTAGACACAAAGTCTATTATGGCAATAGATAGGTAAATACAAAAATAGCTCAATTGATAATGTGAAAACAAAACAAGCAAATAAAATCATAAAAAAAGTATATACTAAGTTACTTGTATAAACAGAAAATCCATAAGTAATTAAAAATCACGGCAAAATGGTTGAAAATACACTGAAAAGTTTAATAATAAAAATGAAATTGAAACAGGTCATACCTGTACATGGAATAACACACAAACTCACTCAAACTAGCATGGTGGCGATTATAACCATTCTTGAATGAATTGATGGATGGACCTTCATATAAGAGCTTAGAATCCGACTGATGCAATAATATTTGGCATTCCATAGTTATTAATTATGTAATCGCTTATCAGTGGTATACATGTGTAAATATGTTATTTTACCTGTGTAATATTTAAGACATCTACACAAGATAAAAAATATTTACTTACGGTAATATTTTTTTTAGCAGCATAGTTTACTTGGAGGTCAGGGTGGAGTAAACGTACGCAAAAGTTGAAGAATTATCGTTTTATGGTAAGTAGTTTTCTATTGTTTTGTAATCTAAAAAATGTTTATAAGTGAACATTTTGACTGCCAAAACTGTTGTGAGGCGACATCTTTGATCCAGCCAGCTGTTCTTCACACAATAATGTGGGTTTTCTTTTGTTTTTGACTTGACAATTTCTTATTTAAAAAATATAATACATTTTAAACACAATAGGTTGCTTAAAAATTGTTTGTTTTCACGTTGTCTATTACTCTCTGAAGAAATGTACTTATGCCAGAAACACCCAGTATTTATAGTACAGTAGGTAGATGAAAGGAAGCTTATAAAAAGTTTAGTCTCTCAAGAGTAAAAGAAATTATCTGCTACTAGACGAAAACATACCTACAAAAAGCTTACGCTCCTGGTAAAAACTTGAACAACATTTGCAGGCAACGAACAGTCAGAACTACTACAGACGTAGGTACTGACTTCAGCCCTAAATAATTTCCATATAGATTTAAACAGTCTTACTATCCAGTATCCAAATCAATATGAAGTATATTTTCAAATAGTTAAATCAATAAAAACTAGTTATCTACTAAGAAATGCACAGACACAATTTCCGAAAAAAAAGTTAATTAATTCTTTCAAAATATCTCACCTTATCTGGTAACTGCCAGAACAACAATTAAATAGTAGCAATCTTCTTGCAAAATTTCTCACTGATCTAAGGCCAAACATCTTTTTATCACAAGAAAAACTATTTAAACTTCTGTGTAGTAAAGTTTAAAACGAAAATGACCCAATTATTCACCCGTCAAAATGTCAACAATTATGAATTTCCACAAATAATTTGATAAATGCACATCAAAAGAACGTTTGAAAGTAACAAATCAAAAACTATACTGAAATAATATTTGGATTTTCGAGTACAAAGTTTTTGATTTGCGAAGAAAAAAGTTACAGTATACAGGGTGTCCGGAAACGAAAACAGCAAATTCTAGGGATGATTTCATATCGATTTGACATAAATCGTATTATCCAAAAATGCTTCGTAATGGAGATAGGGCTCTTTGAAAATGACCTGTGACATTTTATTTTAATTGTCGCTGTTTATCTAGAAATATCAAACTTATTAGGTTATGTGTTAACTTGTTTTTATACGAACAGCCCCGATGATACAAAAATTATCTTTTAATTATAACCATAGGCGTCACATTTGGGAGGGTCAATTATTTTTAATCAATTTTTTTTCAAATCTTCGGTTTATTGGTACTTTTATTATCAAAATCGGAAGAGTATTCTAGAAAGGTACTCAGTATGCGAGAAAAACCTTTTTGAAATGTTTGTATTTTTTTTAACGATAATACAAATTTTTGGCTAGTGTTTAGTAGTTCAAATTGAAAAACAGATAATGTAAAATTCTATAAAAAAGCTGGAATTTTGTATTAAATAATATCACAAACTGGCACAAATTGTAACAAAACGACTATTAACAGAAACAAACAATCTTTAATTTAATAAAAGGTGATGTAAATATAGGTCATTACTTTCAATGTAAAGGTAAAATAATTCGTTTCTCTAATGTTCTAATCTAAAAAAGAACCCTACTTTCCAGGAAGCATTTTTTTATTTAGACGATTTATGTCAAATCGATATGAAAAAATCATCCCTAGAATCTGACGTCTTCGTCTGTCGGTTTAGTTTCAGATCACCCTGTATTGTAGGTACTGTTAAATTATAATGTGTGAATAACCTGATATGCATATGAAAAGTACGTATGGTAATGATACAACGTAAAAGATGGTTTAAAATTAAGGAAGTGCATAATATAGTATCTGGACGTTATAATGTACCATATGGGTGTATGTCTGGTGAAAGATTAGAAATTTACTGATTTACTTACAAATATTCTTTTATTCTTTGTGGTAGATACAGAATTATTGTATCATTCCTGTTTCAATTGAAGTTAGCAGACAACGAGGTCAAGATCTTTACGTAGCGTAGTAAGACTGGTACTTTAAATGTAGTTACAGTTTTTCCGCTTTATTTTGTTCTTGGAGAAAATAATTGTTGTAAAAATTTAATTTCTTAAGTACTTGCGAAAAATTGATTTCGAAAACAAGAAGGTAGCAGTTTTTAAGATATTGAAGGAATATTGTATCAAAATTCTGTATTTTCAAATCAATGCTTTTCTAAAAGTCACTGGTTCGTTCTTTAATGTAGTGTTATCTTCACTTTTTGATTTTTCACGCTTTTTGGCTTATGTATATTCAAATGCTGAAATGGCCAATATGGTTTACATTTATGGCCTTGATGGAAATGGTACTGAAGCTATGCGAATTTATACGGACAGATTTCCAAATCATCCAACTCCAAATCCAAGAAATGTTCAGAAATGCGTTTCGGAGTCAGGATCATTTCAGAAAGGTCCAAGCTATTTTACACGAAATTGAAGAAGACCCAAATACTTGTACTAGGAACATCGCTACAAATGTGAATCATAAATTAGTTTGGTCCGTTCTGAAGAGCATCAACAGTTATACTCGTATCACATACAAAAGGTTCAAGCCTTACTTATAAGGCCGCAAAACTATCCTGCTCGCAAAAAATTTAATAATATGTTGTCAACATATTGCTGACATGTTTACCGATGAAGCTAATTTTTTCCAGAGAAAACAATAATGCCATAATGGAATCGCGATTTCAATATCAATTTTCTTAGAATGTATGGGAGGGTGCTATTGGATATTTTCTTGTCGGGCCTTACTTTCTTCCAAGAACTTTAAACCGGTGCCTCCTACAAACATTTTTTGAAAATGTTTCTGAACTATGTACTAAGACAAAGAATGTGGTTTATGCACGACGGGGCTTCGTGAATTTTTAAATGAATCATTCGGTAAAAACGTGACTGGAAGAGGCACTCAGAAACCAGGTCAACCTTGGCCACCTAGATCACCCGATATGAACCATATTGATTTTTTGTTTGGGGACATCTCAAGACATTTGTTTACAAGGTTCTCATTGAATCTGAGGTATATTTACGTCAACAAATTTTAGATGGTTTTGGTGTGAAGAGCTACTCCTAGAATTTTTGCACGTGTTCGAGCTGCAATTTCAAGAAGATCTAAAGCATGTATTTTGGCTGAAGGTGACCATTTCCAGCATTTGTTATAAATTAAAGTAAAGTAAATCCATTGTTAATTAGTTAATTTGGCGGTCCTGAGACCCCTTATAACAAAAACTCATGTTTTTGGCCACAAAATACGCCCCTGGATTTATTACCTCTACTTAAGAAACACCCTGTATAAACAGATGCATAAAAAATGTATTACACATAGTTTGTGGGTGTGTCAGTTAAGCTAGCTATATTTGTATCATCATTAACTTAAGTAGGTAATTTTAAACTTGCGAGATAAATTAATTTAGTCGAGATATAATTTTGGGCATTGGACAAAGTAGAGAAAATTCTGAGAAATTCCAGAAAAAAATAATTAGGCCTGTATTTGTAATTTTAGAATATTTTCTGGAAAACAGTTCAGTTAATTCTGTGAAACCAGCAACAACATTGTTTTCTTGTAGCCATCTAATAAATGTTTATAGATATATTTAATTAAGTCTAAGTAGCGTAGGAATTATGATTAATTAATTAATGATTAGGTTGTGAAATATATACTTGGAACTTTGATATAAGAATTATAATATACTTGTAGTTCCTGTTGAAAGAAGTTACAATGCCAAAAAAGCTTTTTTATCGTGGATATTGATCTACCTCTTGTATTAACTACAGTGTTATTAAAAATAAAGTATATACAATCTTTTCTTTAAAGCTTCTGAACCTTTCGTATAAAATAACTGTTTTGTGAACTTTTGACAAAATTGACACATATGTACTGGATTGATAATGTTTCTTTGAAAACCATACCTAGCTAAGTTGAAGACGATCCCCACTGGCATGATACAGATCTCTTCGGCCACCGAGACAGCCAACTAGATGGGCCAAAGAAAATTCCTGGGATCACCAAAAACAGACCGATACAGCCACACAACGAGACCACCGATTGACAGACAAACAAACAAACCAAAATTCGAATCGAGTTTACCGCCAAAGCGCGCTGCGATGTCTCCGTGCGGCTTTTGACAGGTACCCAGCGCCAACCGCGACCGTGTCAGCTAAACGGCGAACAGGTGAATAGTCAGTCGGCAGTCAGGTGGAGTGAAAACTCCTATTTGCAGCGCCGGATGTGCCTAGATGGCGGGGAACGAGGTGTTTGGTACACGGTCGTTGGGAAAAATGTGCGCCGGCTTATTCTCATGAATATACAGCACACACCTCAGATGCAAAAGTCTGGTTGGTTTTTAGTATGTGCGAGACGTCACCCCCATACGGTAGAGATGGTTTGTGGGATGACTTTGTAAAGCTTGTCACGCTTATGCATACATACGCGTGATATTTATACAGGGTGTAATAAAAACCAATAGACGAACTTCTGCTTTCCGAAAATGCTCTTCTGGAGAAATACAGGGTGCTTTCGAAAATAAGAATAATCTTTTCCAATTATTTGTAAAACATTGAACATTTGTTAGAAAATATGTAATTACGTGTGAGCTTCGAGCGGGACCGTAGCCGACCGAGAGTAACCACCACTGTTACCAAATGCGTACAAAATTCTGTTTCTCATTTGTTTGCAAGATACTTGCAAAATTGTGAGACAAGAAAGGACAATGTTAAAAATAGCCGATTTTTGGCTTATCCGGGGGAACGCATAAATCAATTGATTATTGTTAATTAACATTAGAAATGGCCCAGAAATACGTCAGATAGCTGGGGAAATGTCGCTACTACCCCTAAACCTATATAAACTACCCTTAAATAGCTTTAAATGGATAATCATTAATTATTGTTATAAAATTCGTGTAAAATGAAAAAAATGCTTGAAAATGATTTGAACAGAGACAGTATGTCAATATAAAAAGTGACTCGAGTATATATACATGCATTTCCATCCTGAGAAATTTTTCTCGACATTTTGTTCTATCTAATGCAGAAATAGCGATACTGAAGAGAAAAATCTGAAATGTAATAAAAAAATCAAAGTATACTCGCGTCAAGAATTCAGACGTCTTACGTCACGTCACGGCTGACGTTACCCATTTGTTTTTATTGTCAACGTAATTTTCGATATATGGTCGCGTTAAAAACAATCAATTTTTGCAATTTAGTGCAATATATAATGCCAACATTTAGTGCAGTATATAGTTTTATTGCTATCAGTTGCAGTTTCTTAAATATTTTGATGAAAATATAATAAATTATTCATTTGTTCGTATGACGTAAGTCGTCTGAATTCTTGTCGCGAGTATAGTACCTACATGGATATTTTGTTTGATATAAATTTTGCATACTTACTCAGTTTTTCTTTTCTTAGCAACGTTTTGCTGTTACGATACTGGTGAAAAAATTAAGATTTTTTTTTAAAATTTGTCTTACTTTTTTACGGATTTGAAGTAATATCTAATTTTAATGATATACATTATTATTAAATTATTATAAATCAAATCAAAACTTTGTCTAAAGAAATATCTTTGACGCCCTTATCTGAGAAATGAAAGACAATATCCATGCTACTTGAAACTATTATCTTACTAGATCAAAATCCTGACATTATGATGTATTTTTCAGAGTACCTTGTATATTTGAAAGACTTTTAGAGTTAGAAAGAGAGGGATAGTGAGAAAAATCTATTACTAACTTAAGGCGCTAACAGATCGGCCTCAGCTGTTTGAATTATTGAGATATTTTGAAATAAAAATTTATAGCATATTCGAAAACCTGATGAAACTTTTTTATTTGTACGAATTTTTGGAATGTACAATTTTTATTGCAGCAATATTTTGCATAAAATTGTCTGTCAATTTAGATTTTTTTGTCAACGTTTCAACCTCGATAATACATCGTCAACTTCTCTTTTGTGTATGTAGTGTATGCAGAAGGAAGAGTATTTTTTTGGTTTTTAAGGATGTAGGTATCGTAAGTATAAGAGTTAAATAATACCATAAATATACGAAAAAAATAAAGCTGATGATGGTTTCCCGGAACCGAAACGTTGAATGATAAACTTAGGTAAATAATGATATTTTGTTAAAAAAAATATCGAGCATACTGAATGAAGAATTCTTCTTTAACTGCCACTTTCAAATATTGACATTTCATAGGTTCAAAAATTAAATACATATGCCTGCCTATATAATATAACCTATACCTACAGGGTAAGTCAGAAAGAATGGGTCAACACTAAGCTGGAGATACTAGACACCAAAATATTAGGTTTGAGATCATTATGCTTTATACGAATGTTGCTGGTTTAATAAATACAGGGTGTTCAAGGTTTAAATTTTGTGCATCATATTCATGAAACAGTTTTACCAATTTTGAAAAATTTAGTAGTACCTATATTTCGTTAGCGCTATGTACGCCACTGTTCTTGATGATATCGGCATCGGATCAAAATAAAATTATTCGTGTTAGTGTGTCCATCCTTTTTTAAATTATTCAATTGTTTTTGACCCTGGAGTTCCTATATTTGAATTGTACACATTTTATCCCATTCAAACTGTAAGGGGTATTTTTAACAAAAGACAAATATTCCAACAAAACAGAACAGATTTATTAAATATGGCTAACACAAACTTTCGTAAAGAGTGCCTTTTGTGCCTTACTTATTAGTATATATCTACATCAGCTAATATGTATTTATAAAAGAATATATAACAGTGACTGTTTAGTTTAAGCCAATATGCGGCATCTACTTGATGTCCATTTCCACGTGCCAAGGACTCATCAAAGAAGAACGGCAAGGAAATAGTAGGCCCAATTTGACGCCTTCAAAACCCAGATAATAGCAGGCGAGCAAGCATTTTTTTTTCAAGATGATATATCTACATCAGCTAATATGTATTTATAAAACAATATGCGGCATCTACTTGATGTCCATTTCCACGTGTCAAGGACTCATCAAAGAAGAACGGCAAGGAAAAAGTAGGCCCAATTTGACGCCTTCAAAACCCAGATAATAGCAGACGAGCAAGTATTTTTTTCAAGATACCAGATAAGTTATTGCACATCTCGAATTATTAATTATTCTCTTTCTCACGAGTAATGAATATTCATTTTACGACACTATGCATTTCTGTAGCATTTAACCGACGGCGGTGTCCTAGTAATAAATGTCAGTCGTACATAATAGAGGATCACCATCATCCAGCAACCCGCAAGGTTGTTCTGCCCATAATGAAGACAATTAAACTTTTACATCGCCTTGCACAAAATGTAATAAAGCACGAGGCTGAAGGATAAATAATTTTTATCGGTCTCGTCAGGACGGAGATGATAGCCAGATATCTTATGGCTTCGTTTCAACAAGCGATATGGGCAGATCGCAGAATTCTTATCTTCGAACACGACTGAGATATGGTTATGATTTATTTTGCGATATGAGTAATGGAAGACTAAACATGTGATTCAAGTTGTACAAGGTGGACCGGTTTCGTCAGTATTGGGGAAGATCCTTATATTGAAAAATATACAATACGTACCTAGTTGTCACCAACAAAATCTAATCCTTAAGCCGGGTACTCATATACGCTCCTTATCTGTATTTGTAACGTATATTGTATCGCTTCACAATATGTACGTGAGACATGCGACTGCGAATATCTTTAACCGCAGTGTTCGAAGAACGTTCGTAGTAAAATGTATTGTCTCCAGATGAATCTATTTTGATAGCAAGTGCTGCTTATATACTTATACATAATATAGTGGAAGATTATAAACATCCACGAAGATTTTGGAAACATGTTTTGTACAAAGAAAGAATCGGCACTGCTTTACTTTTTGATTTGAAATCTCAAGTCAATCAGCGAACATTGCAAACATTCCATACGTATGCATCCTCCAGATTTTCAATATATAATCAATCTAGCAGAACTACAGAGAGGGGAGCATCAAGCAGGTTTTAGAAAGGGGAGGTCAACAACGGACCAAATCTTCATGGTGAAGGAAATCCTGACTACATGCTATGAATATGGGATTAAAGCAATGGTCTTATTTGTGGACTTCAGGAAAGCATATGATTCGGTCAAGAGGAATAAACTAAGTAAAATATTGAAACAATTTGGGATACCAACCAAACTGATTAGGCTATTGAAAATGGCTAACTAGAAAATACTAAAAGCAAAGTAAGAATAAAAGGTGAATGTTCCGAAGGTTTTACTATTGACACAGGACTGAGACAAGGAGACCCACTCTCAACGCTTCTTTTTAAGAGATAGTCAGTTGAACAGAGAAGGACACATATTGTTTAAAAGTCACCAAATAGTAAGTTATGCAGATGACGTGGCCATTATTGCTAGAGATAGTAGGGAATTACGAGACGTAACGAGAAAACTTGTGGAAGAAGCACGTAAAGTGGGATTGCAGATAAATCAAGAGAAAAGTAAGCTTTTGAGAATAGCAGTACAAAAAAAAGATACCAATTTCAAATTGAGAACACAGCATGGAGAGATGGAGTTTGAAGAAGTTCAAGAATATGTGTATTTGGGGACGCTAATAACAGCTAAGGATGAGGAGCAAGAAATTAATAGGAGAATAATAAAAGCAAACAGAAGTTCGGTAGCAGTCAACCACTTAATGAAATCAAAAAATTTGTGTAAAACAATTTTTAGAGCGACAGCGCTGCATGGTAGTGAAACCTGGGTCCTCAATAAGAAGTCAAGAGAAAACCTTTTAAGGCGGGAAAGGAAGATCTTAATAAGAATTCTAGGAGGCAAGAAGACGGAGGAAGGCTATGTAAGGAGAAATAATCACCAGGCATCAACAATAGACAAAGTTGTAAAAGCCAGAAGAGTGCAGTGGCTAGGGCATCTAGAACGTATGGAAGATGAAAGGACAGTTAAGAAAATTGTAGTAAACCTAACTACAAGAAAAAAAGAGGGAGACCGAGGATGATATGAAGAGAGGCAGTGGCAATAGATCGAAGGGAGAAAAATGTAACGGGTTGGAAAAGAAAGCCGAAGAACAGAAAAGTCGAAATTGTTGACACACATTATTGAAATTGTTTTTAGTTGAAAGGAACAAATATATTTATTTCCCAACTTTAACTTTTAGAGGAAAATACGTTAGAAAACTAATTTAAAAACACTATATCGTTCCGTTTTGTATCAGTTCAAGTATTAATGGTTTTTAAAAGAATTCTGCGAGGTGTGATGTCGTATATATGTACATACAGCAGACGTATAAAGTAGTAGAAAATTGAATAACACATAATAGGCAAAAAATAATTATTTTTTCTTATTCTCAATGAATTGGCAGGCTGAAAACTGAGATATACCGTAGAGAAAACTTGTATGATTGGTACAGTGAAGATATATTTATTATAACTTGCTTAACTATAAATTCGTTGGAAGTAGGGTAATAAAAACGGCCCCTTAAAACCTCTTGTGACAATTTGCAACATTATTGAGTTAAGTTGTATCAGATCTATATACAAAATATATAAAATCTATTACTGTTTATAAAGGATTTCCACGTTAAGCTCCAGGAATTATACAAGTGCGGAACGGAACATAAAAAATCCACTGATTGTACCAAAACGTCCCAGCCAACATTTAAATAAAACAATAGCTGGTAATTGCTTGGATTCTTTCAGCAGGGGACGGATGTGTCGTCCGTCGGCATCAGCGAAGCCTGTCTGTATGTGTCTTTTATTGTATCTTTGTGGGAATCGGGTAAATGCTGGAAACGTGCGGCAGGCGCTTTCTCGAGCAACGATCTCGTTTGTTTACACGATTTCACGCTGTTTGTCGCTTGGAGAGGTTGACGAATCGATTGTATTGAGTCGTAGCCGTCGCTTTCGGTTAGTCTAAATGAGTTTTTGTTAAGGAAAATAGAAAAGAAATTGTGTAAAATAAACTTCTAATTCTTTTAAGTTGTATACCGACCAAAGACTAGTATTCAGGAATACTGATCTAACATCACTAGTCAAGTTGGCATTCGTTTTTATACTACACCTATGCTCTTGTATATGCCGCCTCTCTACTCTACCTCAACTGTAGTGTTGGCATCTTGCCTTGATTTTTCGTAATTTTGTCGATGGCGAATTAAAATGATCCAGATGAATCAATTCAAGTCTATCTATGTATACAAAGGGATTCATAAAACCATATTCAAATTTACTTCTATAGTCGCGACAAGAATTCAGACGACTTACGTCACACGAACAAATGAATAATTCATTATATTTTCATCAAAATATTTAGAAAACTGCAACTGATAGTACACTAAAAGTTTGCATTATGTATTGCACTAAATTGCAAAAAACGGTTGTTTTTAACGCGACCAAATATCGAAAATTACGCTGACAATAAAAACAAATGTGAAACGTCAGCCGTGACGTAAGACGTCTGAATTCTTGACTCGAGTATAGCTAATACATTATACAAACTAATGATTAAAGAAAAGTTCATAAAACGCTTTGTATTACGTAATATAAAACCCAGAGTTCTCATACCTTTTTGCGCTATTGAGTCAACGTATGTCAAAAGATAATTGACTATCTAAAATTATACCTAGATCCTTGACTTCATGAACAAGTCTCAAAGTATGACCGCCAATGATGCAGTTATAAGGAATATTAAGCTCTTTTTCGAAGAATGTTATTCTATACTATTTATTAACATTAACAGATTATCGTTAGTAAATAAATTATAATTTGAATATTTGAAGCAGGAACCGTTTATAAAAAGACAAAGAAGAGGTCTCAGGTGAGAGCCTTGTGGTATTCCAGAGGTTATACTATGATATTCAGAATTAGTGCAGTTCACTATGAATACTGAAATTATCAAGCTTAATTAATAGTGTCTATTAATTAAGCTTAGTTGTTTGTAAAAAATGCATTAAATTAGTAATAATAGATCTGCCCCAAAAAATCCATGTTGATTATCACTTATTAAATGTTTAATTTTAAAAAAAAGTTCCTTAGTAACTATTAAAAAATTGTACCAAATACACAGAGTAAAGGAATGGAACGATATAACTAATACTGTTCTTTTCTAAAAGTTAGGAAAACAACCAGAAGCTAAGGATTTGTTGAATATAATGAACAACGACAAAATTATTGACTGTTTACAAGATTTTACAAATATAGGAGGAATGTCAGCCGAACCAGCACTTTTATTAATGTCAAGTCGATCAAATTCGTTCTTGATGTCTTCAACTGATATACCTTTAATATTTACACTAAAATATTGAGTGCCAGTTAAGATAGATGTATCATTTTCGTTAGAAGAGGTATCATTTGGCTCATATATTGAGGAGAAAAGTATTGACAATAGTTACATCAGCATTACAATATTACCTGTTATTAGATACTCATTTAATCTCCAAAACTAACGAAATGGCAGAGAGCGCAACTGCAATAGAAAACAATTTTATAAAGGCACATCTCTAAGAAGAATAAGAGCATTTCGAAGAAATGAAAAATATTGATAACCATCCATCCGATTTGGCAATATGAACAGTCCAACACTGATAATCCCTGTCAAAGACAAACGATGTTGGAAGTGATACCGAAGTATTGCATGATGATCTTCAAAAGCCCAAACGTGCGTATTATTATATGAAGATTGATTATTTAATTATGCATAAAATTAGTTTCATCCGCAGCCAAGATATCGGCTGTAAAACGAACATTTTGAGCATTCTCTTGAAATGACCATTTACAAAATCTTACTCTTAAGAGGTAGTTTGTAGGTTTGTGAATTAAAATAAATATGTAAATAAAATAGTTTTCTTCTCAATAGTCTTCAAATAGTTTCTACTTGAAAAATATAATTTTGTCATTTTTGCTTTAACGTTCTTTTAAAATATATCCGACTCCACAATTTGTGCTGCCCAAGTAAGCACGGCCAACTTATTTGAGCTAGAGCAACCGGTTAGGCCGGAAATTACATCTACAATTATGCCGACATATAGCCGAGTTAGGTAGGTTAATTTTTTAATGTGTGGAATAAACGTCAAACGTGCGTTATACATCGAGAAACGAATTTAATTTCCATTCCTGCATCATCGCGTATAAGCTATAAGCTAAGCAAAAGCAACTGAAGTGATGGAGGAAATGGTTGCAGACTATGAAATAATCTATTTTGAGGTCAATATTAAAAAAGAAACAGGATGTAGAAGCGAAAATTTTCAAATTAATTTTTCTCAATATTTCAAAAAGTCTTAGAGACTTTCCTTTGAAATTCGGTATAAAGAGGTTTTTTTGAGGGGTATATCATTTGGTAAGGTAACTTTCAGTATACTACATACAGGGTGCTGTTTATAGTGTGTTTTGCAGATATAATCGGATTAAACTTTGTTGTATGTTTATTGCATTTATTTAACATAGATGAATCCCCAACCATTTTCATGCAAAAAAGGTATACTTGTTTCATTTCGATAAACCGCCCCATTTTCGAGATATTCGAATTCAATCTTTCAATGCACGTTGACTTTATGATAACAGTCAACAATATTCATTAAAACTAAATACAACAAAAATTTTATAAATATTTTAATAATTGACAACAAATTTACATTATTACAGTAAAACTACTGAGCGAAATGTCCACCTTTAATATGAATACATTTTCTTATGCTCCTATTTAAATATCGTCTCACTTTAAATAAAGGACTTTCCTTGTTCCGAGTTACAATAACCACCATTACATCATGAATCTTTTGAAGAAGGTATTTGCTCGATAAAAGTTCTTCTTTAAAAACTAAATCTTTCTTTCAAATGGCCCCAAAAGAAGAAATCTAAGGAATTAAGGTCGGGGCTACGAGATGGCCAAGGAAATTTGCTGACACGACCTATCCATCTATGTGGAAAATGTTCGTTCAAGAAGTTTCTAAGTAGTAAGCGGAAGTGGGTAAGTGCACCACCGTGCATATACCACATGTCATGACTAACTGCTAGTGGAGCATCTTCTAACAAGCCTGGCAAATTACCTGGCAGAAATCTCAAATATACACCACCATTAAGGCGGGCTGGCAATTCATACGGTCCAACTATAAAATCATCAACAATGCCACACCAAATATTTACGGAAAATTCATGCTGGAAATGTGTTTGTTTCCCTAAATGAGGATTTTCTTGTTCCCAAGTGTGGTTATTTCTCCAGTTGAATACTCCACGTCTCGTAAAGGTGGCCTCGTTCGTAAACAATATCTTGTTTAGGAATGCAGGTTCATTACTTTGTTTTTGTAATAAAAAGTTCCAAAAGTTTATACTTGCAAGTAGGTCGTTAGGCAACAAATTTTGGACATAGTCTTTCGTCATGGAGATCTTTTACAATCGTTGTTTTATTCAGCTCTGTTGCTTCATGTAAGCGTCTTGTGCTTATCTCAGGATTATCAATTACACTCATCAACATTTCTCGTTTTTATTGGACACCGTTTTTGGACGACCAATCCTTTGCTTAGGACGAAATTCACCCAATGAGATAAAAAGTCTATGATAAATGTTACAGTAGAAAATATCTTCTGGTTGGGGCACTGTAATTGTAATTTACTTGAGCATATACACAAATTATGGCTCTGCATTTTTTTTGTAACATAAAAGCAAATGCAACGTATAGTTTTTTGACAAAGAAAAGTCTATAAAACTTTTTGAAATATTGAGAAAAATCAATTTGAAAATTTTCTCTTCTACACCCTGTATATTTTTTAATATTGATATTCGGAGTAAGACAATATGGCGCATTCATTACGGATCACCCTATATATACGACATTATTTAAGTATATATAGATAATCGATCGCTATTATTTTAACAAAAGTTGGTTCTGAACAAACCCAAAAAGTATGATGCTTTTTCTGCTCATGAATTGATCTAGCTCTTCATATATTAGCAACGCTGAATAATAATATCTCTACCCCTCATTCTAATCACAGGATTAGCCCAGAAGTCGGAGACTTGTGCGGGAGAGGGGCGGCATATTATTATTAAGCAGGCCGCATTTGCGCCCAGGAACGACTTACGTTGGTAGGCCCTAACCACTATTCAGTGCAGGAATGAGGAAAACCTGGAAAACCTCATTAATTAGGGGGGTAGTCAAATATCAACCGGCATCAATCTCTCACATTGACCCAAGCTAACATTATTCCACCCTACCATATCCACAGAGAGGGTGTCAATCCTCTCTATGAATATAGCTTATATACGGTCTACCGGCAGCTGGGCTCGAACCAACTCCGTCTAGTCACCTCGATTCAAGTACTAACGCCTTAAACCGCGCAACCACTGACCGATCCCATATCTTTATATATTAATTTACGAGGAGGCCGGTTGTAATTCGCACAAAGCATGGCGTATTTATATATTTATGTAAAGATACAAAAGTGTTAGAATGTGTGAATCTTCTGTATATCCTTAGAAAATTAATTACTAGTCAGATTTCTCCAGAGAAAGAGGTGAGGTTTTGAAACCTATCAGTAAGAATGTAAACACAGACAAGACCACGGGTTCCTTCTTAGTATTCCTCGAGCAAGTCGGAAGTCAGGGGCTGGCAAAGGTCGTTGTCGTACTGTTGTATGTAGATTGTAGTTCCAAAACCGGAAAGGTGCTTCCTAAAGCGGAACATGTCGCAATAGCGCGCATATTGATGGGTAATTGCTCGAGGAATTCGTGTTCAATTGTGGGACGCTGTTAGGGCAGCGTGTTTACAACCCGTTGACCATATATGAAGCACGGTTCGAGTACGGTGTCGGCGGTTGGTTTTTCTAACGGACGAAAGAACGCGAGTGCATAATAATAAACAATACCAAGTTACATTGATTAAAATTACCAGATCAAGTTATTATCCAATAATCATTATTCTGGATATATGTAGAAAGATCCTTCCGCTTTACTGAAGTACGGAGCGCTTCTTAACAAAATCTTACTCAATTCACTCTGCCCGTTGTCGTTTTACTTGCTTACTAGGACCCCATCCACACATAGCTTGTCAAAACAGAAATTAAGTAAAGGGGAATTATTTCAATTGCGGTTTGATGATTTCCTCAAAGGATATAAGGACATACCTAACTGTTTTTTAAGAACCAGTAGCTATAGTCATAGCTCCTATCTTCTATGATGTATCAATGCTGGGATGGCAGTTGGTTAGTAATTTCACACCTGCCTTAACAGATTAATTTAGGGTCGATATTGAAAAAAATATTGGCACCCTCTCTGCGGGTATAGAAGGGTGGAAAAATGTTGGCTTGGGTCAATGTAAGAGATTGATATCGGTCGACATTTGACCACCATCCTAATTAATGAGATTTTCCAAGTTTACCTCGTTCTTGCACTGAATGGTGGTTGAGGCCTACCAACGTAAGTCGTTCCTGGACGCAAATGTGGCCTGCTTAATAATAATATGCCGCCCCCTTTCCCGCACAAGTCTTCGACTTCTGGGCTAATGCTCGAGATTAGAATGAGTGGTAGAGATATTATTATTATTATAATTCTACGTTTACATACATAGTTCGTTTATTGGTTAAGAGCTTTTTTAATGATCATCTCAGGCTTCTACTCAAGTGCTGTTATGGAAGATTCTCTATCAAGATTAACCTTAGCAAAACTTATTTAGTTTGGAGGAGATTATCTAGTGATGACTTTGGATTTGGTTTCAATCTCCATTTTTCATCCATGAGAACCCTTACCACTTTTGCTGACGTCAATCTTAATAAGATTTTTTTTCTATTGGTGCGAGGGTGGACACAAAGATTTGACTTTGATGTTAGGGGTCACTTTGACCAATAAACATTCATAAACGTAGAATTGTTTGCTCTTTCCATTGCTGATGTAACGAATATATATTTCTATTGAAAGCTGACCTTCAGCTGACCTAAAAATAAGGAATCAAGGTCAAATCAAAGGTTACCATAAGCTCCAGATCAAAAAACTTTGCAGAGGTCAATTTTCGCGCCATAAACCCTCTGATACAGTTTAGGCAGAATCAATTCAATCAAATTTACGTAAGACAAGAGCGTTTATGAAATTTTAATTAAAAAATTTAAATTTTTTTATATCTAATTATTCCACTGCAAACTAATTTATGTACAGAACAAACTTACATTGCATCTTTATCATTATTGTTATAAAACTTCTTTAATGTGATGAAAAACTATTAGAATAATAGCTAATCAGCTACTATTCTGCCGATAAGGCCCTCATTTCAGTGCCCCTTTTCCATTAAAATAAAAACTGTTCCAGTCCCTATACACCCTAATTACCATAGATTGTTTCCTATTGTACCACGCGGTACATGTAAAATAAAACAATTAGTGCACGTGCACACTCCCAACCCAATATATCGAGACGGCCAAGCCACGCGACAAGCAGATGTTCCGGCTTTCCGCCCGCATGTCCCCTTTGTAGTACTTACTGACCAGGGCAGTACCAAAAAGGTGCCTACGATGGCTGTAGTGGATTTAGTATCCAAAATTGTAATATACTAGTAGAAGAAGTTTTTGAAAAAATATCATCTTAGATGTGAATAAAGGTATTTCTAATCATAGTTAAGTATTTAATAATAATAATATCTCTACCCGTCATTCTAATCATGAGCATTAGCTCCGAAGTCGGACACTTGTGCGGGAGAGGGGGCGGCATATTATTATTAAGCAGGCTGCATTTTGATTCCTACTGTTGGACTATGGCTACCACAGTCGAAATCGCTTTTTGGATAACAGTGGCCTTGGAAACATCCCGTAGCAACCTTTGCAACTGGCCGCATCCCATGCAAAAGATTCGTAGCGGACTCAGTCGCCTAGTCCGAGAGCAACAAGAGCAGGTCAAAGATTTCCAGCTGAAGCTAGGGGGTTGTACATTAATTATGTTACTGTCAGCGACCAGTTACCTAGGACATGCATGTTAACCCAAAAAATTATAGTAAATCAAAGGCATCACATAGTTTATACATATAGAGTGGTTCATAAATACCTAATGGCCTATGGAAACACACTAAATTTTTTACTTTAAAATATTATGATTTAAGCTAATATGCCTTAATAAAATATTGGTAATAAAAAAGATACAGGGTGTCAAAGTTGGAATTTAAAAACTGATTTTTTTTGTAATAATTACACCGTGTTTGACTGTATCAACTTAGATTAGAATCCAAAAACATCTATTCCCAAATTTTTGAGTTGATACGTTCAAAGAAGTGTAATTATTACAAAAAATTAATTTCTAAATTTCAATTTTGATACAGGCAAATTGACTTAAATCGTAAAATGTTGAAGTTAAATATCTAGTATGTCTCTTTGGGCCATTATTCACGGATCGCCCTGTATATGTATAACGTCATGGACAAAAAAAAAGACAAGTTGTTGCCAGATAAGCTGCTGAACAAGGCTTTTGATCATGTTGATAATTTGAATTAACTAAATTAAATAATATAAGATTTGCCTTTAACTTCGTGTGTTAGCTTGTGGAATGAGTTGAACTTTAAGGAATATTTGGCTACATCTGGTGTTCCACAAAGATGAAATCTTAGACCTCTTTTATTTTTTATTTTTATTAATGATCTATTTCTACTCTTAAGTACACAGCACTTATTTCTTGACAGTGATTTGAAAATTTATATGGAAATTAGTAAATAATTATGCTAATTTATAATATATACGAGAATCTATTTTTTTGTGAGTGGTATAATTGCGAATTATACATGTAAATGTATAATATCATTTCATAGAACTCTAAAACCCTAATATTTAATTATAAATCTATAAATGGCATTATTTTAGAAGGAACCGATAAAACGAAAAGATTTATTTTTAAACAAAAAATACCTGCAATATATTTCATAATTATTTACAGGGTGTAAGAAAATCGTATGCTGGATTTCGAAAAGTGATAGTACTGTTCAAAATATTTTTGGAAACGCCGAATATTATATTTAATATCGTATAAAATTGGCAGGCGCGGCACTGGCTGGGATAATAGCGCAGTGTATTTCGAATGGGTTATTTTAGTACCACAAAAGGTAGCTTATATGGACCAAGAAAGACGTCTTCAGGCATGGGCAGCTGACTGACAGGTGGTACCGTCGATAGTCCGCATCCAACAGCTGATTTCCAACCGTATGCTGTCGACGGTCTTTCGGTAGGTAAAATGAATGTTAATATGTAGAATCCTCACCTTATTGGTCCAGAGGTGACATGTGTGAAATATCTCGGTATTAATCACGTTAAGTCTGATAAAATGTGATAGTAATACATAATTATGTATTCAAAATGACGTCTGTGTGTGCTAGATTTATTGCAAAGGGATATTTAAAATTGGAAATGACAATACATGTTTTTTAGTCATTTAAAATCATTTAATGACGCTCGAAATGCAATTTTTTTACCCCCACAAAACATTTTCGGCCGTGTAAAAAAAGTTTCAAAGAAGTAAATTATTTATTTGTATAGGGCCAAACAAATATTTATTTCCGCATGATTTTTACATACAATAAGCCTATCGTATTGTTGACAATGGTCGAGTCCAACGTAATTCAGCGGATGCAGGCAGTATAAAGTAAAAAAAATGCACTAGATTATTCTCAAGGTGCTTATGAGTACCTCTCGATGCACCTTACCGTGTAACAGTAAATAGCAGTAGCAAAGTTTACAGCTGTAAACTTTGGCAGTAGGTACAGCTGCTGCGACGTTCAGTTTGAAAGTTTAGTTTGATTTATTTGTCATTTATTTTCGTCGTAAACTACCCAAAATTAGTGACGAGTTTCTCAATGATGTTCAGACAGAGATATTGGAGACCACTTGTTACCATCGACCAATGGTGCATGGAAAAGAATACTTCTTTAAAGAAGAGATATTTTTGGCCTATTTCCACCATACTGTAAAACATAACTCTCCGTCAACTCTATGGTCGACGTATTCTATGTTGAAACTATGCTTTAAAGTAAAAAAGGACATTGATATTGGAAAATACCTCAAGGTAAAGGCATATTTGAAGAAATCAGATGTTGGTTACAAACCAAAAAAATTAAAGGTATTAGAAAGAAAGGAAATAGAAAACTTTCTCTTAAATGCCCAGACAACTTATATCTTATGACCAAAGTAACCACGATATTTGGAATTCCACAATATAGAAGACAAAGAAGATGTGTTTGTTATTACCAAACCAAACGATACGAACGATACTAAAACCAATGTTTCAAGAACATTTGTGATGAACAGCGAAGAAGCAATTAAATTTTATCGATATCTATCGAAGTTATGCTATTTTGCGTCCTAGGGATGCCTTTCATGATCGGTTTTTCTTATTCTATAAAGTGGGTAAATGTACTAAGCAATATGTGGGTATCAACAGCTTCGGGAAATGGCATCTAACATCGCTGGTTACTTCTCAGACCCCGAAGCGTATACAGGATTATTGTTTTTGGCGCTCTTCTCTCACATTATTAGCCAACTCCTGGACCAATACTACAAATATGAAACGGCATGGTGGGTGGAAGTCCACAGCTGTAGCAGTGTCATAACATTGAGGATTTTTTGGATAACAAAAAGAAAATAGCCCACAGCATTCTCAAAGCATCAAATCCATTATCAGAACTTCAAGAGAACCGTGCTGAAGCACGTAGTACATCAACAGTAACAGTATGTTCCGTGACTGAAGAACAGCATCTAGAAGCTAATTGCCTCATCACTGAAGTCACAAGCTAATCATGTAGCACAAACTTTCTCAACAGTGAATTCCACAACTGAATAACATCTTCAAGCCGCTATTGCATCAGCATTGAATTTACAAACTACCACAATGTGTACATTTAATTTCCATGTTTTTCGTTAACATATTCTGTTAGTTTAAATAATTACTTAATAACTACTTGTTAATGTTATAAATTGGTAATTAAAATAAATTGTTTCACCTGATTAGAATTGTCATGATCTAAGTGAAGAATCATTAGTATTCGTTTTATTTCGTCCAAGGTAATCGCAAATATAGTTTAGTTTACTTATCGCCGTGTCGACTTGCATCAGAATCGTCCTGGTAATTGCTCCCATAAAAAATGATGCGCAAACGGCCGACTTGTAATTAATCCTAATAAATGCGAGGCGGCTGTGGGAAGGAATGCCAAGAATGCAAACTCTTTGTTTGAGGTTAAGTCAACCGTGGTGACCGGAAGGTTGCGCGTCGCTCAAAAGGAAATTATGTTAACGCTTTGATATTATAATTATTCTGAGACGGCGTGGAAATCAGTTCCAGAAAACTGTTCGTTCGGTCTCTTTCATACGTTTAAACTGTTTTATGCAAAAGGAGGCGTATGGTCGATTAAATTTTTCTCCTAGAAATTGTTCTGTGTTGTCCATTAAAATTAAGCACAACAAAGAGCAAACATTCGAAAAAATTCCAACCAAGCTATTGCTTAAGTTGTTTGGGTGTCTTAAACCCATCCTGGAAAGTAACCTTAAATTCAGCTGCGGATTTTTTATTTCTAAAGGGTGAAGGTAAATTCAGCAATATCTCACAATTATTAACTATTAGAAAAAAGTAGTTATGAACAAATTGTAGCTTATATTTCTACGGAAAAAAAATCTATATACTTTTTCCTTAGGAACAATCGCTTTTGAGAAAAGGTGCGGTAAAGTTTCAATATTTACTTTTTTCAGTTATTTGATCTTTTTTTTCTTATCTATTCATCAATATCTATCGTCAATATATTCTTCATCGATATGTTTTTCTGTTAATTCTATAATTTCTTGAACTAAGAAAGCCATTCTTCATAAATACCTACATTATTTCTTCAGTTTAAACTTGATTAAACAAATTTTTCTCATAACTATATTTCTGGAAATATTAATTTTTAATCTTTGCTACTTTGTTAGTAGTAATTTTAAGATAAAGTAAAAGTTTCAAATAATAATTGATAGTAATTGATCTACATCTGCAGAAAAAAATTTAAATCCATTTTTTCGATGAACAAATATTTTACTTTACTACTTAGAGCAGTCAACTAGCAAAATAGTTTTATAATTTTCACGTTATACGACAGTTATGTTTTATTGCTGTATTATTATTATTTTACATATTTGTTTTATTACAGCGACAAGTAGGTACCGTTAGTTTGTTGCCAGCAACTGTACTTTATAAATGTATCAGAATAAATTTTTGGAGCTAAATAATAACACATAAAATAAAAATATTATTTATTATTCGTTGCGTATTCCAATTTTTATTTTATGATGAGATCAATGTTTTCTTTAAATCGATTTTGCTCGAAAACGGCGCATCCTGTCGAGATCGAACAAGAGTACCTTTTTTGTGTAGAAAACTATGAAATTTTATAATTTGATCTCAACAAGAGAAAATACCCAAAAATAAAAAAAGTGGGGCAATATTTACCTTGGGCCCCGTCAGCATGTGACGCTTCTGAGGAAATATTTTAAGTTGTAAGAACAGAAAACTTTGTAGCATGCGAAATGTATGCTACCCACCAAATTTCGTGATTTTATTTTGAATAGTTGGAAAGATATTCTGGAAAAACCATCTTCAAGATTCCTCTTTTGGGCGGTTCTAGCCCCCTTATGAAGCATTTTTGACTTATTTTCACATCTATGATACATGGCATGTCTTATAGAAAATAAAGGAAAAAAGTAGAAATAAAATTCTACTTTGGAAGTATGGCCAATTGCTTATCAAACACTCTGTAGTTAATTACATAGATCAAAATGTTAAAAAACATATTCACTGCAAATTAATATTTTTTATTTTTACTACATATTCATTATTAAAATCTTAACAAGCATTACTGATATATTAAATTTACAATAAATTTTACGGATATAACTATTTTACATATTTTATATTTGTCTTCTATTTCTGTAATATCAACATTGTTTGTGCAACTTTTTATTTGTTCTATACTTTAATGAACTCGATGGCGCTCCATTAGAATACAAGGATAAAACAAACACCAATCGCTTGCATACAAAAAGTTCTCAAACTCACAAGATTTGTAACTGAAACCACCGTTTGCGCAATATTTTGAAAAATCATAGCTGTAACTTTCACTACTTCCTAAATTTTCTTTTGCCACTTTCACTGCATCCTCAAAGGTTAAACTGACATCATTTCCCAAAAATTGAAACAAGTGTTCTTCTCCGCATCCAAAGATAAATCTATCTCTCAAATATGCATCTAAATCTTCCCCAAATCCACAAGTTGCAGCCAATTTTTCTACTCTACTCGCCCAATCTTCAACAGATTCGCCTCTAAATTTTTTCGCTTTGTAAAATTTGTATCTTTGAAAAAACACGGATCTGTCTGCTGCTAAGTTGAGGTCAAAAAGGACTATCAAATCCTCAAAGTCTTTATCTTCAGGCAGCACTGGTCGGCATAAAAATAATATCAACTTATAAGCTTCTTCGTCCAGCATTGTTAGAAGTATAGCACGTTTTTTATCACTGTTGTTTATGTCATTAGCCACGAAATAGTTGGTCAAATGTGCCTTGTAGATGGACCAGTCACTGGCGTGTAGTTTGAACTGTCGAATTTGGCCAATATATGTGGTTGTTTCATCCATGGTGATCACTATAAGAAGGCTTTATGAGAAAATACTGATTTTCTATTGAGAAAAATCTTTAAATAGATAGTGCGAGTGGTGGTACACACGTTTTCTTAAATATATGTAATTATTTGTAGACAATTGGCGATTCATGCGTGAAGGAGTTTCAGTTTCCCTTTTACAAAGATTGCAATTTTTCTAATATTCTTTTCTAATTTTATCTATGTCGTGAGAAAAATATTCTGGCATATTAACACATGTCTGATATTTTAGACGACGTTACATAAAATCATTGAAGGTCTAATAATTAATAATAATATCTCTACCCCTCATACTAATCACGGAGATTAGTCTAGAAGGCGGAAACTTGTGCGGGAGACAAGCCGGCATAGGCAGGCCGCATTTGCGCCCAGAAACGACTTAGGCCCTAACCATCATTCAGTGCAGTCATGAGGGAAATCTGGAAAACCTCATTAATTAGGGAGGTGGTCAAACGTCGACCGTTATCAATCTTTCACATTGACTTAAGTCAACATTCATCCACCCTACCATACCCGCAGAAGAGTGCAAATCCTCTTCACAAATACAACTGATCTACGACCTACCGGCCGCGAGATTCAAGTACTGACGCTTTTAACCGCTCGACCAATGACCGATTTACCGAAACCCAAAAATAATATTATTTCTAGAACAGACATATCTGCAACTCTAATATTTTACTTCATAAATCTAAATCTGTATGATCAATTTCAATATTCCTTATTGTTTTTTTTTAAGTACGGAGTGATTTACTTGTATTTCCACATCTTTTAATTTTACTGAGCTTTAAAAAAAATATTTTTAATTTCTACCAAAGTATTGTTGTACAAGTACTCCATTGTCGACACCATTCTTCCATATCGGAACAACCAAATCAATAAAATCGCACCCTGACGTTGTTTAAAATCTTACTTCTTCCTGAAAGCACTCCACCTATATCACTATGAACAGCTTCAAGAACTTCTAGCATTCTCTTTTGAGGCAATACAGTTTAGTAAATCCTTTCTTTGCCATTAGGACTCTCCAATACCGTTTTTAAAACATCTACCATGTATTACTAAGGAATCTTATAACCTTCAACAATTTTTCAATGACGAAGACAAATGTCATTCCACTTAGGTCTATCCAACTTTTTGATCTTCCACTGGTATATAGCCCTGAAGTCTGAATCGTCACTTTATTCTATAGCCAAAATTCTATTATCCCATTCATCAGGACTCTGCAACTTCATTCTTTGGCACAAAATTTTGTCTTTTTCTCTTGCTTCATTCAGTTCAGTTAAAGTTACTACTGTTTTGTAACTCTTCTTCCACTGACTATTTTTTTCTTTATATTTCTTTCAACAGGGTTTCCAACTTGTTTTTTATCGGTATTTAACTTTTGCAGCAACTGATCTTTATGTTTTAAGTTCTTCCACAGTTCGTCTTTTTCTTTAACTCACTGAGCTTCTTTTCGTTTCGTTTGATCTTGAATCAATTTGATCTAGTTGAAGAATACGGCATTAGTAACTAAAGCTTTATTCTGGTTATTTTGATCAATTAATAATTGGTTTTTGTGTCTCAATATTAGAACTCAGTCTGGCTGGACTTTTTTGTTGCTTGTTCTCCAAGTGACAGGCTTTTTCTGATCCTGATTGAATATATTCCTACAGCATTGATTCCTGAGATGTCCCTTTGCACCACAGTTTCAACACTGAATGGGACTTCGCTTCCTGTACATGGTGAGATCAGTATATTCCCTTCTGAAGCATCTTGAGTTCTTAAATTCTTTAGTTCAATATTAACTTTGTTGTAATATTTCAAAATCTTGGAAAAACAGAGCTTAACCATAAAGAATACAGTAGGACGTCCCCGGACATTTAAAAATCAGGACATATCCCAGAAAATCGGGATATCTGGTAACTTCTAGTAGAATTCAACGTATTTTTTATATCTGATTTATTTAAACTGGTAAATGTAGCTCTATGGTACTCATAAAGCGATCTTAAAAATAAATCTTTGTAGAGATTACGGCTGACCGTACAATAAATTCAATGGGCTTCGGAGGGCCCCAAAAAGGCTGAAGGAACGAGGGGCACCTGGCAAAGTGGAATTCCGTGAGCCAGCACATGTCGTGGCAGATGTTCGATGTACGAGTCGCCACATTTGCCCTCATCCGGCCGGACACGCCCCTGGAAGGCTTCGTCTCGAGGTTTTTCTTGAAATGTCGAAATAATTGCATATCGATATAATATGTTTTTTTTCCTATACTCAACATGCTGCAAGCAAAATAATCTCACCACATCAAAAAACAAACAACAATTACAATAAATATATGTTTCAAATTGTTTATGGAAACTTGTACTAAATTCAGGTAATTGCGAATAGTACTTGGTCAATTTATTTGCCAATCAGAAGAATATAACATTACACTGCAACGCAAAATTGTAATTTCGAATAATACACTGACTTAAAGTTAGTGTTTTAAATTTGTCTCTATACAGGGTGTATCTTTTTTACTGTTTAAGAAAGGTATTTTAATATGTATCAAATCTCCTACAATTCCTATCAATGAAGTCATATGCATGCTCTCTGATACCAAACATCTAGGTATGCTAATGAACACCCACAAACAAAACTCTATTCAATAATTATAAATGTATTCTATTTACTATCCTGATATACCCTATATATGGAGTGGGAACTCGAAATTCAACCACAATAGATGAGATCTGATCTATTTCTGCATTTTAATTGGATTGCTTCATCAGGTGGCCTTCCTTTAACCTGAGTCAAATATCTAACTATAAAAATTATTATACCAATAAATTAAAATTATTTGAAATTTTTATAGTTAGATATTTGACTCAAGTTAAAGGAGGCCACCTGATGAAGAAATCCAAAAAAAAAAAATGCAGAAATAGATCAGATCTCATCTATTGTGGTTGAATTTCGAGTTCCCAATCCATATATAGGTATATCAGGTTAGTAAATAGAATACATTTTTAGATAATTATTGAATATAGTTTTGTCTGTGGGTGTTCATTAGCATACCTAGATGTTTGGTACCAGAAAGCATGCATATGACTTCATTGATAGGAATTGTAGGAGATTTGATACATATTAGCTTAAAATACCTTTCTTAAACAGTAAAAAATGTTACAAAAGCTAATAATAAGGAATATATGGGTAGATATTGTGGGTGTAATTCAACGCAGGCTGGGGCTTTTGTCCACTGAGTAGTTAGTTTCACACAATATTGTTAATACCTGAAAATATATGAAAACAGGGTGTATCGTTGGAAAATGTATACGTTAACAGTGAATACAGGACATCTAGGAGGCCTCGAAAAACGGACTCAAACGCCTGAACGGATCTTTCAAAATCCTACATACAAGGTGTTGTTTTTTGCGAATAAATAAAATATATATATTTTTGCCGCCAGACCTCCATTTTTGTTTCGTTTATGACTATAGTGGCTTGAGTGAAGTAAGTAGAATACCCGTACCGAATTTCACTTGATTATACAGAGTACAGTGTCTTTTATGGCAAATTAAAGAAATGGTCAAAATCCGTAAAACGTCCTATATCTCGGTAATGGCAATGGTTAGATTTTTCAACAACAGGTTTTTGAGTCCTCCTAAAAGTTCTGTATTTACTGTTAACGTATGTACATTTCTCAGTGAAACACCCTGTATATTTATATAGGGTGTATCTATACAGGGTGATTCGAAACTTATCTGAAAAAAAAATCCTGAGTGTACAGGGGACTTTTACAAATACAACTTTGTCCGGACAAAATAACATTTTATAACGCCGATTTTATACAGAAAATTTAACTGCTTTTGCCGCTATTGTTATTAAATACTAACAGATTTAATTTGTGGTTTTAACTAATAATATAGTTTGACATAGCTGATGTTACAACAACATTTGAGCCCATCTTACTCAGTTTCTTCAAACTAACACAAATGTTTCTATTTCTTGTCCGTTTTGAACTCGTAAGTTATTGGCAGCAACTATGATACGTTTCCGTAAATCATCAATAGTATGTATCCACTTCGGTGCGATACACTTTATTGTTTAAATATCTTCACAAAAATTCAAATGTTTTCAAGTCAGGAGATCGTGGCGGTCCTCCTAGTCCAATTCCTTGGCGTTAATGCTTGGACATGCTGTACATGATACGGATATAATTGAACCTCGTGTATGATATGTCACACTGCTGTAATAGGCCGTGGAAGTCCTGGACCTCCATCTGTTCCACGATTCGGTTTCAAATTTCCCTCGCGTTGCACTACATTTGCACGCACTGCACACCGCGGTTAAAGTAGCTGCATTTGGCACATGTTTACCGGGAAATCGTTCTGCTAAAGCATTTTCACAGCGTAATAAATTAAAACGATATCCGTCAATTGTCATTTTTGACACTTGAAAAACTAATGTAAACACGTCACAAAAACTTTAGTACCTATAAAAAGAAATCGGTTTTCAATATTCATAATCGCCTGTCTAGAGACTACAGTGGCCCAGCGATGAAGGTTGAAAATACTACAACTTCAATAATGTTTTACTCGGACCACTATAAGGATATTATATTTTTTATACGATATTGTATTTTCTTGACGCATCTATTCCCAAATCCTTTTAAATAAGCTCTGAAATGCAAAAAAATTTAAAGTGTAAAAATAATTTTTTTAAAAGTCCTTCCCTCAAAATTTACGCCCCTCCACAGAAGAGAACTGGAATATATTTTATTTTCTTCCCTGTATATTAAACTAGAGAAACGAAACTTATTGAACATTATCTACTAATATGGCTGCAGTTTTTGAAAAAGTTTCAACACTGGAGTACGAGTAGCTTTGTAAGTGATTTAAATAATCAACCCTTAGGACATTTCTTTTGAGAATTTTTTTATGATTTGGATTTTTCTCATTAAAAAAATATGCTTAAAAAGCACGATTAATTTACCAACTTTTAGGTCTCTTCAAATTTCTTTGAAAGTTAAAGGTGTAGGAAATAAAGAATAAATGTTTTTCAATGAATTTTCAAACGACGACAAGCGAATAACAATTCATGAAAGTAGAACTAAAAAAAAACAAGTAATCATTCGATGAGGAGAAATGTAGACTCTTGTATTGGAGTTGAGAACGGTCATGCACAACATGTTTTGTAACTTGTATAAGTATTTATTAATACAGTTTTACAAAAAATGTTTTTAAATATATATGTAATTCTGCACAAAACTACTAAAAACTGTACATAAAATGAATAAAAACAACTCTACACAATAGAATGTCAAAAAGAATCATAAATTTTATTTGAACCATTTTTGGACGTAATCAACAATCGTGTACTTATTCTGTTTAGTTTTAAGAGTGTTGTGTATTTTGGTATATTTTTTATTAAAATCAAATTGTTTGTCACCAGTTCTTTGAAAGATTGAGACACCCTGTATATGAGCTACACATTGAAAAACAACGAGGTCATATTGAACCAGCATAACACGTTGTACTTAATCAAAATATAAACAATACAGAGGTGTCACTCACCTATGAATATGAAAATATAGCTGCAGGGGCATCTTGCCAAGGTCACAGAACAAGCCACACTGTATCTGACCCTTTACAAAACCATTCAGTGCGTATTCACTAGCCACGAACAGACAGTATTACTCAATTTACAACACTTTTCTGTATTCCCAGTAAACCGTACTAATTGTTCGTGTCCACAGCGGATAATAACCAGCTGAATATCGTTATCGTCTAATTTTTAAACTAAATTCACATCCGTATAAATAACTGTTATCGCTCCAAGTTGGCCTTTGGAGGCACAAATGTAGAAATAGTGACAGAATGGAAATGACGAACCCCTCTTGGAAGCTGTACTATACTTAGCGCCAAATGTTCACATTTTGTAGGCTCGCCACAATGAGAGCAACAGAAATAAGTTCATGTGTTCATTGTCATTAGCGCACACGGGGTGTGTGTTGGATTGAGTTTCTAAAAACTGTAATCATTTTCCAATGAACATACATCAGAACATGCATATTAAAAGCAGCAGAGAGATTTTGTTGTACATTGTAGTAATATTTTCAGAACCTGCTTTATTGTAGGTTCTGTCTTCTAAAATATTGTTAAGTTAGTTAACGGAAAAACTACTGTCGGGAAATTCACACAATTGTAACTCATATAAGTCCAACTACAAATTGTGTCAGACCTTGCTACAATATTACAATATGTTACGTATTAACTACAATTGAAGGGCTCGGTGCAAAAACCAGTCTCCAGTTTTTCCTCAAAATTAGATATTTTATGTATCATATGCAACAAATTATTGCGCATCTTTTGGTGCAAGAATCAGCCAAGTCCGACGAATATTAAGAAAGATAGTGGAGTTGACTGGACAAGCACTTGGCGCAAGAATCAGTCAACTCCGGGGGATGGCCGTTTCCTGCACCAAAAAATGAGAACACTGTTTAACAAAAACTTCACGTCGCAGTATCTATTGCGCGGGAGCTTACAGCGTGGTGGTCAGTGTTACCAGGTCTACTGATTTTTCAGTAGATCTACTGATTTACCTCTCAGTCTACTGATACTGAAATCACCTACAAATAATCTACTGAATGAATGAACATTTTAATCTTTAACATTTTGGCCAGATAGATAGTTGAACAATATTAGATTTTAAGTATTACAACATACTCAAGATATTCTTCTGATCTTCTGATACTGGATTACAAAACTGTATTTTCAATTTTAGAGTTTGTATTTTAGCATTTTTTAATAATCATAATAGAGAAATGCAGTCTGAAGAGCCAAAAATATCTGAATTGCACAGCTCAGTTAGTGCCATTTACAAATGTTTTCTAGAATGTTTCATAAAAAGGATGTTATTTTAAATATTTAACTTCCTAGAATAAACTATAAGAACTCAGCTAAATTTCTTCCTCTACATGAAATTTATTTGGGTGCAAAACTTTTGATATCAATAAATACTTTGACTGGGATGAGAAACTAACTTTAAGAAAAAGATATTTACAATTTTTCAATGAAGCTTCAAATCAAATCAACCAGAGGTTTGATTTTAATAACGAAATTTTCATCAACATGAATTTAATAAATCCAAAAAACATTTTAGAAAATGAGATAGTATTGTTCCTCTTGCTATGCATTTATTTCCTAATTTAGTAGCTCAAAATGAATTACAGGGTTTAGATAAGGAGTGGCCCCTACTCAGAAGTACTCAATTAGAGTATACGAGTAGACCAGATGTGTTCATTGAAAATTCTGGAATTAGATCGAAAAAATTCATTATTCTGGTGATACCACTATGTTTCTATTAAGTATCACTGTCCAATTTTGTATTCAACATGCTAATTTTGCCACATTCATGATACATGTAGATATTTATTTTTTTGAATAAACAGTTTTTTTAGTCTTTTAGTTTGTTGGAGAATTATTTAGTTGTATCTCTTTCTCTGTCTACTGATTTCTACTGAATTTTTAGACAGCAATCTACTGTAGGAAATAAAATTGACCTGGCAACACTGGTGGTGGTTTAGTTTATATTTTACACAGCAACAGTGCGCAGTGTGTCCTACGGCTGTGTAAACGAATACAGTACTTTCGAAAAGGAACGAATAAATTCATTATTTTTTAAATTGAGAAGTTTTCAAAAAAATCCCCTGTCACGTCGATTTTGTTTTTAAAAATTACACTTTTTGACATACGACCCATATTTGTGACGTCATCGTTGTTCGAGATATGACATCATCTACATTTATTTTTAAATAGCAACCCCCAATTTTGACCATGCCATTTAAAAGAGTGTGTATTTTACATACATACATTATGAAAAATTATGGTGTAACATAACAAAAATTTCAAAAAAATAATGTTTGAAGATTTTAAAATTTAATTTTCACAATAAAGTTGAAATCGCAAATTTTTAGGTTATTTATAATGTTTCATTGTTGTAAAGATATGTTTTCTTTTGTATTATTTCTTTTTGCAATATTTTTTTGTTTTTCTCACAGTCAATAAATGTTTAAAACACTGTTTGATTTATTCGTTTATTTTTCACAGGTTCGGTACAAGAAACAGTCAACTCCAAAAGGTGTTCAATTTTTTTTTAACATGTGTTTAAGAAAATGTCAGCCTCTTTTATAATAAATCATTGCTCAGTGCATATACTTAATTGACACATATTCTTTGACACCAAAACTCAGACAATTTACATTTTTAGAATGTTTTATTGATTTCCTACAAATTATGAAAAATGGAGTTGACTGGTTTTTGCACCGAGCCCTTCAATTTGTCTTTACATACTAGTAATATTATAGCAAGGTTTAACGCAATTTGTATTTGAATACGTGCAAAAAAAATGTACATTAAAGAAAAAATTTGGTGCCTGTAAAAAAATTAATTCATGGAAATAAATTATTTCTTTGCATAGGGTAAATAAATATTTCTTTCTTGATACCAAGTTATGTTTTTGAAAATCAAAAATACAGTATTTTGTGTAAAGAAAACATTTGTTTCCATTAATAAACGTTATTTTTTCCCAATGGTATACTTCTAGTATTAATTTAATTACATTCTATGATGAGACAATATTTGTATACTTCAAAGAATTTTTTTAATTAAACAACTGATTTAGGTCAACTCATGCTTAGAAATTTCAGGAAACAACTGCGGTTGCTAATTTCCCGATCAGCAAAGCATAACATTGTTTATAGGAAACAATTCTAATTCTTCCTTAAAAACAAATACCTGCTTTGCGATACGACTATATTAGGATTTTTTTAATTCACGGTTTTTCGAAAGATTATACTCGTATAACTTAATAAAACTTCATTTAAAACCTTTACAAATAAAATTAAACGATTGCATATTTTTCTTTTTCACATCCCTCAATTAAATATCTGCATTTTTGAATTAAATAAATGCATTATTTGATTCGAAACGCACATTCATTTTAATCAAATAACATTTTTTATTTGAAAACGTAATTTTTATACAGATTTGAATAAATTGTTTAGGGAAATGAAAGAAAAATTATTTGAAAATCATTTTTTTAAATTAAGTTTTTATAAGATGTTTAAATGGAATGGTTCATTTTTAAAAAAAAATACTTGTTAAATAAATGAAATTTTCTTACCAAGTAAATCAATTTATTTTTGAGAAAAAAAATTAAAAAATGTGGTGTAGGGCAATAAAGCGCGGCGGAAAGCAAAACGTTAAGCTCTGCAGCATTGCAATATTGCTTGTTTGTGAAAACCATTTTAATGTAGGTTTAAATTCGGGTTCAAGAAATTTCGTTGGACTCTCGAGCACCCTCGCTTATCAAGAACCTTTATTTACTTACCTTAAACGATGACACTGCTCTTTGATATCTTGCGTTTAGGTGCTGTAGATGAGGACGAATGAGATTTAAGAACTGATAAAATTTATTTTGTAACATTCGAAGGTATTGAAAAAATTTTCGGTGATTCTGCAGTTCAGAAAGTATAAATAATAAAAGTCATCATATTGCTTTTCTTCATAGATAGGGTGAACTAAAACCTATTATTTCTGGCATTTCCCCCTTTCTCCCCTTAACACAATATACGTTAAAAAAAATTTCTTCCTCTGAAGTATACGCTTTCCTGTTGCACACTCAATAACTTCTATACTTAAAAATTTCAAAAACAAACCGAATATTCACTAAAAATTGAATGCTTTTCAAAATGTGTCGTACAGTACCAATTTCCAGTTAAGATTTTAAGGGGGAAAGTCACCTCTCTAGGTAGAAGTTTGGAGAATGAGTAGGTACATTCATAAAATATGAATCCTGCAAAACAAATGTCTTAGAGTGAACCTGGGTGACAAATTTTCAGTGGAACACACTGTATAGTTTTAACAGCAAAATGATAAAGAAGATACTAGGATGTTACATTGTAGCTCTTTTTATGTCTGTCTAAAGTATGCCTCGAATTCTTTTCAAAACATGAACGCTTCATTTTAAACTACTCCACAAAAGTTAAGGAAGTTCATAAATCTTGAGTTTCTTTTAACGATTGGCCTTTTGTTCTTGAATGTTTTGTTCCCTCTTCGAAAGTATTTTCAGTTTTTGGCAAAGTTTTATTTTTTGTGATTTTAATACAAAATTGAAATTCTTAAAACAAACAAAAAAAGTTTAATACAGAGTATGTCTTCCTCGAATTCCAATGACTTGCATACTGTCTATCAGGTTATTGTGGTTGACAGGGATGACATTGTTGATGACTTGTTCGACGTAGATCTGTCATTCATGTTTCCATCAAGCACCAACAAATCGTACGCCCATTAAAACATGCCTCCCTAAAAAGCAACTGTACCTCTGAATGGGTGAACTTCCTGGATAGCTCTACAATTTCTGGGTACCAAAGACAGGGTCCATATTCGAACACGCTGACTATCCGAAAACCGCCCATATCTCGACTCATCTGTGAACAATACAGACCTTCATTGATCATTCTAATTCATGTGTTCGTTAGCCCATTACAACCGAAGTCGCATATGATTTTGTGTCAGTGAAGTCATCGTGAACGTAGATTAACATCTCGCAGTCTTCTACGAACTGTTTCAATTGAAGGTGAGATGTAACTGGTCTGCTACTTCCTGCTCGGCCTAAGCGGCTACTTCCTAGCAGACCAGTTACATCTCACCTGCACTCGATTTATATGTGAAACTACATATGAAGGAACAGCCAGTTCAATTGTCGGTCATCTCACCTATGGCATACTGATGAGGGCTAACAAGCCCGAAACCGGTCTATGTCTGGTGGAGTGGCCGACACGGGTTCTTGGCTGTTTCACACAGATACTGCAGGTATAATTCAATGCCGGTCGGGGCATTAGCCCGCGGAGTAGTTGTTTCCTGCAGTATCATTTATAGATGTTTCAATTGGAATTGCAACACCAGAAGCGTTTAAAAGTCGCTGCTGCATGATCCGGCAAGTACTCAGAGGCTTTCTACGGCTGGATACTCTTAGAAACCGGTTTTGTATAGGGGTACCTAGTAGATCTTGATCGTCCACTCCTCGGTCTTTGAATGACATTTCCTGTTTCTCTATATCGGTGCACAAGCCTTGAAATTACGCTTTCACTGATCTGAAGAAGTTAGCAACTTCTGTCTGAAGTTATCCCACCTCGATCATTCCAATAGCTCTATTAGCTTCAGCTGCACTCAGTTTCAGTCTAGACATTATTACAAAACAACATTTTTAGGTCTTGAATAAGAACTGAAAGTCACTCAATGATGAGCAAAAAAAACACTCAGATAAGAAAGTAAACATTTTATTTATTATCTAGAACCATTTGGAAAACAAAACACGTCAGTCTTTAGAAGAAATCTCGATATTTGTGAACTTAACGTTTGTGGAGCAGTTTATTATATTTGGGGTACCCTCGCATCGGCGCATTCGCCATTTTATAGAAAATTATTAGAAATTGTAGAAGGAACGTATTTATAGTCTGTTTAGAAATGAAAGAGAGTAATAAAAGCTTATTATATATGAAAATCGTAAATAAATGTAGTACTGGTATATTCAATATTTTTATATTATGTGTTATCGGTATAGATGAGGTGTACTTTTAAAAAAACTTTGTGTGATCGAACCGTACTAAATTGTAGCAGGTAGCTAAAATTCAATTCCCGACAATCCGGCTTTGTCTATGCCGCTTCAATTTGTCGGTCCATTTCTCTTATAAGTAAACAATATAAAAACAGCATTTCAAAACATGAGGCTACTTTAAGCATCATAACCGGGTTAAGAGGGTTTTTAGTAATTGAAATAAAATTATTCAATATTATTATCAAAATATTTATTTAAATTTAATGAATAGACTTTTATTCCACACAAAAATATATGTATTCTGAAAATTCAAATTATGGTGAGTAAATGTAGTGTTGTATAAATGTAAGTACAATAAAGAAAATGAAAAAGTAGGTATATTAAAATTCATCCTCTGAATATTCTGATGAATTATCCTCGTTTCCTAGATTGTTCTTTAAGTTTAAGTTCTTTTTTCACCATATTTATTTCAAAAGAAATGTTTTTCCGGATAACCATTGAATTATATCGGCTTTCCTCCAAGCAGTAGTAGGTGTCCGCTCGGTCTGCCGTGAATGGTAACTGGCATTATCCATGACAATTACAGACCCCGGAGGAATAAGATCCAACATCTGTGTAAAATACTCTTCGAAAACATCTGCGTTCATGTCTTCGTGATAGTCACCTGTATTTTTAGATTCAAATAAAAGTAAACCGCCATCTACAAAACCACTGACACTACCTATATGTGTCACTATTAATCTTCGCCCTTTACCGGAAGGTGCCTTAAACCCTGTTGAAAGTCCATCCAAAAATGCTTGTCGAAAACTTTTTACATTTTTATCTTACCATACTTTTGTTACAGTATATCCCTCGTTGACCCAAGTTTCGTCTAGATAATAAATATTCCTCCCTTCGTCACGGAATTTTCTAATTGATCTTAAGTAGGATCTTTGTCAATAAATAATTTCTTCTTTATCGATAAGAACTAACTTCCTGTTCTGCTTTTCCCAGCAAAAATTCCACTCTCGTAAGACGGTCCATAATTTGCTTCTACTGATTTTTGGCAAATCGTTGTCCTCTGAAAGTTCACTTAAAATTTTGTTTAGCGTTGGTATTTCTTTTTTAAAATAAAATGAGTGTACTTTTCTGCAAATGACATTTTTTAAGAAATCATCTATAACGACTTTTGACCTCCATGTAGATGATTGGGATTTACAGTATCTTGTTCATTTTTTGTTTCCTTTAAAAGTCTGTAGATAGTCGATTTTCCAATCCCTGTCATTTTGGAACACTTTTCAACGATGTCGTCAACACTGTGGGTAGGATTTTGGTGTTTCAATGCATTAAATACATTTAATATAATAATCTTCTCATTCTGAGACAGCGCACATCTTTTCACGCATTTAGCAGGTACGTAATCTGATAAGCTCGACATTTTACCCAAACAATATTATATCCACTGGCACAATAGTCACTAAACACAAGTCGAATTTTACTCTACTGCACTAGCACGTGTTCGTATATTCAGCTCTAAGACTGGATTGATCTGTCACAATACACTAGCTCCTGCCCTATGATGTATGCAGTAAAATATACTAATGTACACCCATTACCTGTTAGCATTATCTAGTGTTAGCCGATAATTACCTGAAACGAAATATTACCACGCCCATGGCCGGTTCTTATCTCGGGGTTTTATTACTCTCTTTCATTTCCAAACAGACTATAGACATGTTATCAATTTTTGTTTTTGAATCAATATCCAATAATTATAACTAAAAACGGCTCAACCCTTCTTTTCAACCGCCTGGGTAGAATAAACACAGGAACTGCGCTTGTTTGATTCTTACTTATTTATACAAGAATAATATAGTTCATATAGGTTACAGAAAAAATGCTATACACCGGGCAACTTGGTAATTAATATTTTGATAGCCATCTCGTTCCGTTTCGCTGCTACCATTGTGCTTCAGAAATTAAAGCTGTTCTCCTCGTGGATACCCATACCAACCCACACCTGCGTGAACTACCGTCGTTGGATAATATTCATTTAGATACAACAATATTAGCTTAAACGTATTCGCCATATGGTCCAAAAAGTAACCGGGTACTTAATTTTATAACTGTCAAACAATGCTTTGTGCTGTCTGTTGAGATGGCTTTAAATTTTATGCACTCGTTAATTATTAAATTATGATTTCCATATAAGTTGTTGGTATTCAGGATGAGATACAGCGTGTGTCAAAAAAGCCAGGGGAAGATAGAGGAGAAAAAATGTTGCAAGTGTGCTTTCTAAATATGTGTTCAGTTATAACCGGTGTGATGTTAATTTTTTACAGTAACAAGTTTTTATTTTTTTTGTAAACTGAATTTTTACTCTACGACGTATTATCTCTACTTATTTTTGGTATATCTTCCAAACTAACCACCATGCAGTTCAAGGACAATATATAATATTACCTCAATAATAAACTTATCTTACCTATATCATACAGAGTGGAATAAGTGTACACAATTTTTTTTTAATTGTAGCCTACCTTAACAAGTTGCAGCACATTAAAGAAGAGGAGTAAAAGCAGGTTTTTCAATTTTTCTCAGAAAACACAGAACAAACAAAAGGAACGCAGTACTTTAAAATGATATTTTACTCGCATATTTTCCTGGTTTGTTATAATTTTTTTTAATCCAGAAACAGTTTTGCCTCTTACATTTACATTTATTTTATTATTATATTTATTTACACTTCATATTTTTAGTTTTTGAGATAAATTTTTTGTTTTCAATATTCTTAGTAGGCCCCTGTAAGAAACAAAAAAGTTTCGGAATGAAAAAAGGAACCTTAAAATTTCACTTTGATAAAGAAATTTTAAAGTATAAGCAAACTTGGAAAATAATCATGGAAGGGGTGACTTCACCCCCTTATATACACGCGGCAAGAATTCTGACGTCTTACATCGTGATCAAAACCAAAGGATTCAATTCTGAATATAGTAGAGATCATGCGATAAGACTATTGATTCACTTACTTTCTCACTCAATCAACATTCGCTGAATACTCACTCACTCAACACCCACTTATACTCACGTTCAATAAATAAGTAAATAAATAGCAACCAAAACCAATGGATTCAATTCTGAAGATAGTAGAAATCATATTGCAACTTCAATGTAGACTGTGCGTGGGAACACGACACGTAGACAAACAAACTTTATTGTCACTCTTGATTATACAAGAAATATCCTTCAAACCAATTTCACAACTGTCAACGCTTTACTTTGACGTTTCTGTCACTAGTATATGACTCGCGTTTGGCTGCTCAATATAAACTGATTCCAGCGGCGAAAATGATCTGCTTATATAGGTATTTAGAGTTCTAGTAGTTTTCGGCGGTCTCGAGAATCAAATAGAATGTAACCGAGAATGATTCAGAAAACGTCAAAATGAAGGCATCACAAAAATTATAAATTCTAACATAAACAGAAACGTAACTCACTTACACACTCGCTATGAAGTATTTTGATCTGAATTTATTTAATTAATTTATGCATATAAGAAGGGCTTTTGTAATAAAATATGTTGAAGCATACTTTACCAAAATTAATGCCAGCTGGCCGACATAAAATCGATTATTATGCTCCTGTGGTTTTAAAGGTATGTCTTCAACTAAAAAAATATATTTCTATTCACTTGGTTTCGTGACAATTTGCCAACGATGTATCCGCAGAAAGTATGCAAATTCCAAGCCTTACAACAACATTCTCTTTACATTGTAAAGAATTCCTTCCTCAGAATTACGCCACGAAGGTCCGCTGGGTTTTCCACATGGTTTCCGTTTTTTGCCGACACGCTTCGCGGAGCAAAATAAGAGCGTATGTGGTTAATAAACCCCATATGCTGTGGGCAGATCGGCAACGACGTCTAGCATTGTTCGACTTATCCGACTCCGTCTTGGTATAACAGAGAGAAAATTGTGTGTATCGCAGGAAAAGCATTAATCAGAAAGTATGATTAAACAAAGAAAAATGTTTATGTGGAAATATTTATTTACAAATGTCGTCTTCCTCTTCGTTGTCGTTAAAATCGAAATACTTAAGGTCGTCCTTGTAGTAAAGGAGGATGCAAGGTATATAAGAATTTTGGGGGATTCCCAAGTCTGTGAATATGTCCCTTTCGTCTGGTATTCCGTTCTCGTCCATTGTTTTGTTCATATCGATAACTTTTTCTAAATATCTGCAATAGATAATATAAAAAAAACGTTAGATACACCTCTGGTGAAAACATGGATTTAATGTTAGTCTAGTATAAATCAAAAGAAAATCTAGATTTAGTGTTACTGAAGGGTTGCTCAACAGTTGAAAATCGTGTGAAAGGAATATAACTCAAACTTCCGTTTCTTCTTTAACGGAACATACGATATATTTATTTATATTGTTATATTTCTATAGTTACATGAACCATTTGCAGCTGGTCACAATTTGCAGTTATTAAATAAAAAAAAATGTTAGGTATAACGTGCCCAATTGCTCAAAAACAATTTACATAGTTTCCTATCTCTATTGAAAATCCACTATGAAGTCATTATACAGGGTGATCCACAGCTTATCTAAAACAATTTGGGACTAAATGCGTCATGAAGAATGGAGTCAATATCGTAAAAAAAATATGTAAAATCTTTATAGTTTTACACTGATTTTCCAGTGACCTTTGTAGCCACAATTATTTTGTTTAATAAATAACCATCTCTTTAAAATGTTTCATAGAAAAAATATGCTCCGTAAAATACTAGAATCCAGAGACAAAATTTGAAGCTGAATCATAAGACAAAAAATACAAATACATGGTCGAAACAACTGATATTCGATGTTGCAATCGAAAATGTTATGGTCGCTAAAATGTTAAATCTTTCTTGGTGATAGAGTACTATAAAATGCACATTAAGAGGCAAAAAAATGTATTGTTGAACAGTGCGGTTGGTAGACTATTGTAATGTTATCGATATACTCAAGTAACATTTTGCGACGTGGAATGTTAATTTTCTTTGTTGAAATACGTATATACAAGTAAAAGACATTATACTGCATAAACCATGATGAAATATATGATAATTTATTACAATACTCAATGAGTAACGCAAATATGGCATTGGAAAATGTGTGCAACCAGGAAAAGTATTACATCTCATACAGATTCGGAAATATCAAACGCTCCATCTGTTCTATAATAAGAAAGGTAGGAATAAGCGTTTGTGTTAAGACAGACTGTGTTTCATGCAGTTTGAGAAAATGAAATATTAGGTACGTAAATTTTTCCACCTACGTCCAATTGTAGCTTGCCGCATCGCTATTGAACATGAGGTATCTCTGCTGGATCCTGTTGAAGGTGTCTTCGCTGCACACGTTCAGGACTACTTCTTTGGGACACAGCATGTTAATAATGCGTATTGGACGAACTCTTTTCGTTAACAAACCGATTTGGTATCTAGAAAAATTTTTGGTTGTAATCGATTTGATATTCATTGCTGCTTTGTCTTTGACTATTTCTGAGTTTAGCCTTTAAGGAAATGATCCTATTGATATTTTTAATATTAAGGTTTTGCTTTAAAATGTTTTCCTAGCACAATAGCTATGGGGAACAGGTTGGATTGGACGAAGGTCTCTCCGTATCTACAACACTGCGTTTGCTCAAATAATTATCAAAATATCAACTTTGTGAGTATATCTATAGTAAGAAAATTAATTTGGCTATAATCATCTTTGCACTCAGTAGCTTTTTATTTTGACTCGTGTCGCATTTAATTTGAAGACATGACCAAAATATTACTTACTTTTCGTCCAACCACCAAGGCAGTCGGTCCAAAGGTCTCCACGCTGTGGCAGGCACCTCCACAGAAACGTCTGGGATAGGTCCATGAGGACAGTAAGGCACTCGACATCCTGTCTCGGGGTGTATATAGTGTTGGATATCGCCCGTTTTCTCATCGAACCAATGGCTGATATCCTTGCCCGCCATGGCTATCAAAGGTTTCACGCATCTCTCTCCTTCATGTTTTTTGAGGAGGGGAGTTAAGTTGAAGACCTTCCCCAAGAGAGACACCCAACAGTCGTCAGGTGAGTTGTGAACGACCACTTCAAAGGGGGCGTAGTAGTGAGGGCGGGGGTCACTTTTTGGGGATGACATTGTATTTATAGCTTTCAAGAAGGATAATATGGATAGACTACAAATTGTCTAAATGACAACTGATTGACGTTTTTTAAAATAGAGTTAAATGATGATCGATTTAGCGATTTTTTGGTAAGTACCACAAAGTATAAACTATACCAGAAATGGCATGTCCATTTTTTTGCTTAAAAGTGGTTATTGCAGGAAGTGAGTCCACATAGATCATGGCATCATATTATGAGCAAACATATGTGTCCTATTCACTGTTGCTGTAGACCACAGTATACTGTATACTGTGTTGTAGACGATGTGCTGTTTAATAGATAATCGGTAAAAACACAAGTCTTGGACAAGGCTGTTTTGCGAAATATGAATTTTAGGCATGTTTATAAATTCATCATCTTAGTGTGGTGGAATCCACTAAGCACTCTTATTGGTTTGTTGAAAGAATTCTGATTTCTGACTTGTTAGATGGAATCCAGCAAACTTGCTGTTCTGACGAACACCTTGTAATGTGTTTCATTTAAATATGGTTATGTGTGGTTGTTTGTATGACGGGTGCAAATGAAAACTAATGTAACAATTTATTCTATCGGTCAGTGGTCGCGCGGTTTAAGGCGTTAGTACTTGAATCGAGGTGACTTGACGGAGTTGGTTCGAGCCCAGCTGCCGGTAGACCGTATATAAGCTATATTCATAGAGAGGATTGGCACCCTCTCTGTGGGTATGGTAGGGTGGAATAATGTTAGCTTGGGTCAATGTGAGAGATTGATGCCGGTTGATATTTGACTACCGCCCTAATTAATAAGGTTTTCCAGGTTTTCCTCATTCCTGCACTGAGTAGTGGTTAGGGCCTACCAACGTAAGTCGTTCCTGGGCGCAAATGCGGCCTGCTTAATAATAATATGCCGCCCCCTCTCCCGCACAAGTCTCCGACTTCTGGGCTAATCCCTGTGATTAGAATGAGGGGTAGAGATATTATTATTATTATTATTATTATTTCTAAAGAAATAGAAAGAGAGGTCAAGAGAATTATACACATGAAAAACACCATACTATTCCATCTAAAGTCGCATATCCATTGACAAATGGATAAAAATGAGACATAACATGTGGTAAAAAAGTACATGTACTTAGGGAACAGAAAATACAATACAAAAATTGCAGACAATGAACCTTTACGTTATTACCAATGTTTTTACAAATCTGGCCAGTTTGGCAGTGTATTCAGCCAAGTGTTTCTTTGAATTTTTGTACATTATAATGCCTGGCATGGACGTGAAATGTCTGCGTTTACCCGAGTAAGAATTACTGCTTTACATGATGCAGGACATTCTAATCATCAGATATCGAACATGTTGGGCATTCCTGGATCTGTTGTAGGAATAATACATACACAGATATGAAGAATTTGATACAGTGGAAAACAAACCACGTAATGGACGTCCTCGAGTATCTAATGAAAGGGAGGATCGGTATTTGATGCAATATGCCCGTAGGCACTGCACATCTTCAGCTTCAGCTCTCAAGGCTGACTTTCAAGGTACGTTTCGCCGTGTTATATCGACACCTACTATTCGAAGACGACTCCACAATGCAAATTTACGTGCTAGAAGACCATTGCGGGCCCCACTCTACTTCCTAGACATTGAGCTGCCCGTCTCCAGTGAGCGCGAGAGCATAGGGGTTGGCTTTTACGCCAGTGGCGGTGGATCTTATTTATAGACAAAACCAGAATTGGGCTGGTTATTTATGACATTCGACAAAGAGTCTGGAAAGAACCAGGTCGTCAACAGCGACTTCATTTTCCCCTTGAAGTTGCTCCGTATGAAGGGGGTAATGTTTTGGGATGGAATAATGTTCAACCGTCGCACCCTGTTAATTCGCATACCACAGAACATGACCAGTCAAATTTACGTCGAACAAGTCATTACGCTTATTATCTACCCCCTACGTAATGAATCAGGTGAAATTTATGTGTTTATGGACGACAACGCTCGACCACATCACGCAAGAAGGGTTCAACAGACACTCGAAGCAGGACATATCAATAGATTAGATTGGCCAGTCAACTCTCCTGACATGAATCCCATTGAAAACATGTGGGACTTCGTTGCTAGGCATTCATAATCATATTCCTCCACCTCAGACTGCAGATGAGTTAGCCGTGGCGGCAGAAGAGGAATGGAATGGAATATTCCGCAAGAGATCGTTAACCGCTTGATTATCCCAATTCATTTTGTCAAAAATGTCACACATTTGCTGGGTTTTAATTTTCTTAGTACCTAATCATTTTAACGAACATATTCTTTTCACAAGAAAAAAGATTCAGAAAGCAATGTACTTTTATAAATGTATTTGGTTTTTCTGATAAAAAGATTTTTTTAACAAGAACGAGGGGGTGGGGGTCCAAGACTTTTAACGTTGTGTGTATTGGCTTAGTAATTTAATTTTTCTATTTTATTAACACATTGTCAGTGCGTTGAACAAGCGTTTTGGCAATTATAGAATGACGCTCACCCATTATTCACCAACGAGGAAGCTCTCGGAAGATACCATCTAGAATAGGTCGCGTGCCTGATATAATAGAAATGCAAATCGGTTATCCCCACGGCCGTCTCAAGACGCAACTTGCCGACCGTGAATCCTGGGTCCACCACCTTCCGTTCTAGCTTTTTTTCTTTTCTTTTTAAGTCAGGTAATGAAGAAAGTTTCCATTTTTTTTATAATCAGTTTTTATTTAAAGTAGCAATATATTTACTGGAAGCGGTTTGTCTATGTGCATCTGATTAATTGTTGCGAAATTTTTAATGTACTATATAACAAATATTTTTCTATACGCAAATAATGTTATTCGTTATTTACATAGCATAGTAATAGTCTATAAAAGAAATAGAAACTGAATATTTTTTATAGGCAACCGCCAATACAATGAATTGTCTATACAGTTGCGTAAAATGAAATTGTGTAAATAAAGTATTGACCATTGTATGCATCACATATAATTAATACATATTACAAACTAAAACTTGAAATATATTTATTTATACAAATTCTCACATCTAACACGTTCTGGAATTCAGGAATTGAGGGGAGGGTACCAAAAAGACTTACAGTACGTAGGCTCCATTGGAATTCTCTTCTGACGAAATGGCAGTGCACTCACAGAGTGCATGACGTATTGTCTGGTCTTCCTGTTTGCAACCCCTACAAAGAGGTGTTTTGCACTTCCAACGTTTCTTAAATTCTTTGTGGGTGTCCTCTTTGATAATTTCAACAAGTACTGGCAATGAAGGCATACTGGAGGGGCCAGGTCCAAAAATATTGAGACCCGATCCTCTCCTAGCCAGCTAGTAATACTATTGAGTTTATACATATAACTAAGCAATGGTATAACGTCTGTCGAATCACCTAAATTTCAATACAGAATTCTGTAATGTGCTGTACTGTGGCAACTCCAGTATTAATTTTTTAGCTTACCTTTTAATAATACCTACTTATCTGGTGAGGTCACTGCAAACGGGCAACGGAACAGACTAATTAAAGCATGGGCGCTGCGATTTAACAGACGATGGTTGAGTACAAAACATAAATCCATCAGGTGTTTCTTTGAGAAAAATAAATTTAATCCGAAATCTTAACGGTTGGAGAAGAGTTAGCTTTAACGGCTATAATCTAGATAAAATCTAAATACCTATATTGCTGAAGTTTGAAGGTGGTTTCCTATGTATTTGGGCTCGCTGAACACCCTACAATGGCTAGTTTTTGTGTATCTGGTTTCTTCGAGAAAAAAAGTTGAAAATCTCGGAAACAGTAAGCGCTAGAGGGGAACCGACTTCACTTTTAGATTCTTCAGGGTCGGTATAGTGCAGGGAATTTTTCAGAATTTTCTGAGACCCAAAAGGTTTTGAGAAAAGTCGATGGACTATAGTCCATGACAATTGTCAAAACATTAAAGTACCCATTTGAAGGTGGTACCTCACGTATTTGAACTCGCTGAACACCCTGTGATGGCTAGTTTTTGTGTATCTGGTTTCTTTGAGAAAAAAAGTTGAAAATCTCGGAAACAGTAAGCACTAGAGGGGAACCGACTTCACTTTTATATTCTTCAGGGTCGGTATAGTGCAGGGGATTTTTTTCAGAATTTTCTGAGACCTAAAAGGTTTTGAGAAAAGTCGATGGACTATAAAATGTCAAAAAATTAAAGTACCCATTTGAAGGTGGTACCTCACGTATTTGAACTCGCTGAACACCCTGTGATGGCTAGTTTTTGTGTATCTGGTTTCTTTGAGAAAAAAAGTTGAAAATCTCGGAAACAGTAAGAGCTAGAGGGGAACCGACTTCACTTTTAGATTCTTCAGGGTCGGTATAGTACAGGGGAATTTTTTCAGAATTTTCTGAGACCTAAAAGGTTTTGAGAAAAATCGATGGACTGTCCATGAAAATTGTCAAAAAATTAAAGTACCCATTTGAAGGTGGTACCTCACGTATTTGAACTCGCTGAACACCCTGTGATGGCTAGTTCTTGTGTATCTGGTTTCTTTGAGAAAAAAAGTTGAAAATCTCGGAAACAGTAAGCGCTAGAGGGGAACCGACTTCACTTTTAGATTCTTCACCGTCGGTATAGTGCAGGGGAATTTTTTCAGAATTTTCTGAGACCTAAAAGGTTTTGAGAAAAGTCGATGGACTATAGTCCATAAAAACTGTCAAAAAATTAAAGTACCCATTTGAAGATGGTACCGTACGTATTTGAACTCGCTGAGCACCCTGAATGGCTAGTTTTTGTGTATCTGGTTTCTTTGAGAAAAAAAGTTGAAAATCTCGGAAACAGTAAGCGCTAGAGGGGAACCGACTTCACTTTTAGATTCTTCACCGTCGGTATAGTGCAGGGGAATTTTTTCAAAATTTTCTGAGACCTAAAAGGTTTTGAGAAAAGTCGATGGACAGTCCATAAAAACTGTCAAAAAATTAAAGTACCCATTTGAAGATGGTACCGTACGTATTTGAACTCGCTGAGCACCCTGAATGGCTAGTTTTTGTGTATCTGGTTTCTTTGAGAAAAAATGTTGAAAATCTCGGAAACAGTAAGCGCTAGAGGGGAACCGACTTCACTTTTATATTCTTCAGGGTCGGTATAGTGCAGGGGATTTTTTTCAGAATTTTCTGAGACCTAAAAGGTTTTGAGAAAAGTCGATGGACTATAGTCCATGAGAAGTGTCAAAAAATGAAAGTACCGATTTGAAGGTGGTACCTCACGCAGAGATTATAAATACACTAGATAATCACCGTCCATGTAGTTACTGGACGCGGTAAAAATGGATGCAGAAATTGATTAGTGTGGAAGCAGGCCACCAATGCTCTCGTAGCGCTGATGTATCTCATTCGGTTTATTGTTGTTACATCTGCCAGCGATTACGGGCCTATTCGGATTTCCCGGACGACCCTTTTCTACCTGCACCAGAGATTGTGTGTTTATAAGCTCTGGGTAGTGCCCTGCCATCTCAGGCGAAGGTCCCGCTTGACCGCACTACAAGTCTGGTTTAAAGAATTATATAAATTTCTGAATTCGGCATGCCACCGACCTCTACATGGAACTTATGAAACTATTTTTACCAGTAACTACATTTACGGTGACCATCTAGTGTATTTATAATCTCTGCCTCACGTATTTGAACTCGCTGAGCACCCTGTCATGGCTAGTTTTTGTGTATCTGGTTTCTTTGAGAAAAAAAGTTGAAAATCTCGGAAACAGTAAGGGCTAGAGGGGAATCGAATTCACTTTTATATTATTCAGGGTCGGTATAGTGCAGGGAAATTTTTTCAGAACTTTCTGAGACCTAATAGGTTTTGAGAATAATCGATGGACTATAGTCCATCAAAAATGTCAAAAAATTAAAACCATATGTACTTGGCTATGGATCTAGTTTCGCTGGGTGCAAAAATCGAAATATATAGAAATTAGGTTTAAATTTGTCGGAAATGCTATTCTTGGTAAATAAAAATTTCAACCGTTACGATTTAAGAACTATATTATTGTTAGGCAACAGTGAATACATAAATTTGTATATTTGGTTGCCTAAAATTACTTTACGAATAACTCTCAACATCTGTTTTCATTGCAAAAATAGGTCTAGTTAAAACTTAATAATACTACGCGGTATAGAACTAACTACATCTATCGGCCGTTCGCTACTCCATGCCGGACTGAAAATGTCACAGACACGAAGCGTTCTACATGCAGTAGACACCATTGAAAGCTGTCGACCTTTATCGCGATCGGCGAGAAACGATATTTTGCAAACACGGAATTCCAGGAAACAACTACTCTGCGGGCTAATGCCCCGACCAGCATTGAATTACACCTGGAAAACCTATAGCAACAGCTAGAGTCATTCGTCAGACGCCCACCAGACATATACCGGTTTCGAGCTTATTAGCTCTCATCAGTATGCCATAGGTGAGGTATCCGACGAATAATCCTAGCTGCTTTCGTCTGTCTAACCCGACAGAAGGACCATGAGTACGCGGTGTAGAACTAACTACATCTATCGGCCGTTCGCTACTCCATGCCGGACTGAAAATGTCACAGGCACGAAGCGTTCTACATGCAGTAGACACCATTGAAAGCTGTCGACCTTTATCGCGATCGGCGAGAAACGATATTTTGCAAACACGGAATTCCTAATAATAATAATAATACTAAACACTTAGGAAGGGAAAGGGGGCAGAGAAATAAAAAACCATTGGTCCTTACGAAACTTTTTTTATTTTGTGCTGAAAAGTAGTATAATTCACAAATAATAAATAATATATAGCAAACTAAATAGACAAACACGTTTATAAAATTTCAACATAAAACAAATCTTAAGTAAAAAAAATAAAAGTAAGAGCAACTACAGATATAATGATAATAATAGTTAAGGATACAATCTTACTTTTTCAATTTGCCTCGTTCGATAAAATAAGTTAAAAAAAGACTCTAAAAAAATTAAAATTGGATCGAAGACGACGGGCCGATTCCAAGAAACCATCAAGTATCTCCTCTCTCATTCCGATCATCTCACGAAAATTTCGCGCGGCGCGTCCAAAAGGCCAATGCAACAGTAGTTTTAGCACCCGATTATAAATTTTATGAATATAAACTTTAAATATATAAATATATACAGAAGAGTGCATAGCAATCACATCTCAGCACACCTAAGCAGTAAAAGCTAAACTTAGGGTATACATACAAAAATTTTTTTTGATCAACAGCTACATCGTCAATCCAAGTATTACCGTATATAAATTAACCTTAAATATATTTTAATACAGCATAAGTCTTTCTTATATCCACACCACTTAGATATACTCGTTACTAAATATTACCACAGCTCTATACACACATAGTAGTAGTTAAGGGGCATAAAGATATAAAAATTTTTAAATATAACAGTTATTTCGTAATATAATGCTAAATAATAAAATCATGATAGATCGTTAGTGGTTGCTTACTCTCCTTCAGTCTGCGGTATTGGTCTGGATGAGCGCCGCGCTCTCCTCGATCAGCTTGTTGTCCATCGGGGAATTGTCCTTCAGCAGATGCGGCTCGCTGCCCTCGATCGTGTTGTTCACCACCGTGGTGGCGGTGCTGATCTGTTCCGTCACCAGAGTGGCCACGCCGTTCTCCTTTGGCTTTTCCACTTTCGTGGTCCTCGTCTTGCTCGTGACGTTTCTCACTAGTTCAGTGGGTTTTTTGGCTGTGGTCGATTTCATGGTGGTCGTGGTCGTTTTCGATGTTCGTGTGGCCGAAACCTGCAACAAATAAGAAGAAAGGTAAGCCTGTTTCCGCGGAAAATCTGAAGATGTGACATGATTGTTTACAAATATAGTAAAAATCTTCAAAGAATATAAAACTACATTTTGAATGATAAATTTGGCCACGAAGAAGCTGTCTGCTAAACACAAACTGAGTCTTAAATTGATTTGAATGCAAATTCACCATTTCATCAACACATTTTCTTTTAATAGACTTCTTTCGAAAAGCACAAGACAATAATAAATAATGGGTACAAGTATTTTGAACAGTTATAGAAAATTATTGGGAAGCCTTCTAGATAGGTCAAGAAAATCATTTTCCAAATACATAATGCACGAGCCCACACGAGAAATATTGCTACGATAAATCCTGAAGTGTATTTTGACTTGCTGCCACATCCATCTTATTCACCAGACAGCACTACTGAACTATATTTGTTTCCACAACCATCGTCTGCTAAATCGCAGCGGCCTCGTTTCTTCTAGTCTCTTTGCCTGTTTGCAGTGACTCACCGTGCGTGGCAGCACTCTACAGCATTTATGTCATAGTTGTCGACTGTTTCTATTAGTAATTTGACGTTTCTTAAAAATTATGACAGATATCAAATATCTGTTGAGTGTACATTTCTATTAGTGTTATCTTTATAGTTATTTATGCAACAAGTGCAAAAACCAAAAAATGTTATTTAGATGACACTAAGTCTAGAAAAATGTGACGTCGATTTGAAGGTTTATGTTTGTCATGATGACAAAACGCTGCAGTAGAATGACAGATGAGTGCAATAAAGTGTTTATTGCTCTAGAGAATTTTCTTTGGAGATGCGGAATCAAGTAGAGAGCATATAAATAGTTTTCCGCGTGAAGAGAACCATTATAGCCGTTCCAAATCATCCAAAGAATTCTTAAGTCCAAATCTTAATATAAATCTGAAAAACTAAAGAACATCTTATTGATGCAACAAAACAGCATATTGTTGGAAGAAAGTGAAACAAGCTTGAATATCTTAACTATATTAGACCGTTTTGCGTTTATGTCATGCGAGCACATAGACCGTTTCACATACCTTTGAGAATTATATATTTTTTAAATAAATTTGCAAAAGATTTGGAGTTCTTGTTAAGTTAGTTAAGTTACATGTGTGTGTACTTTAATGTTAAGCATTTTTCTTGTAATGCTTTGTAACGTTTGATTCTAAAATAAAAGTTTCTTTGATTAACTCGGTTTATATTTTTTGGCACTTAGACCGTTTTGCATTTCCACTCTAGAATTATTAGTCTCAATATCAAATGTCAAATTCTGACATTTATGGCCTGATATGTATGTTTCCATGTTACTAACATAGGTGTCGACCATAGACCTTATAAATCATGGACCGGCCCTAAAAAGAGAGGTCCGGTGTCTGATGTGTACAAGAGGGATGAAGCTAGTCCGGAACAAAACAGCTGTTCTATGACAGAAAAATATATAAACATAACCTCACAAAACCTTTCCTGTTAATATTGTTAATGATTTGTGTGCCTTTTGTGATTTAGTTGGGTGTAGTGTTTATTAGCAATAGTTTTTAAAAACTCATAAACCATGGGGGAGTCGGTCTGTCACCGTAAATGTCATCGTCTGTCATTTACGGTTTTTGTTTTTTTTTCCGCCAATGATCTGTGGGTTTTTGCCCGGAATAGCTCTATCTCTGTCCCACACATCTGAGCATCAACGATTTGTATAGGCAGAAAACGGTTTTGGGCGCGTCCCTGATTTATAAGGTCTATGGTGTCGACAGACCACAGCACATTGCAGAATTTTAATTTGAAATTCAGGTGATTTGACACACAAGTATTACAAAGGCGACGCGATTTAGCAGACGGTGCCACAACTAAAGAAATGGTTTGTGGGCCTGAATTTTATCACTTTGGATCAACACTGACCGAAATGTATCGAAATGGCAATGGTGCATAAGACGCTATTTTACGTAATTTTGTTTTTTATTTGCCTTCCACGGAATTTCCAATCCACCATCGTAATTTCAAATCTATTAAAGTAACTTAAAAGAAAACCATTTGAGAAGGCAATTCTTAAAATGCAGATATATAATAATGTATTGTGGTTGCATTTTATGATGGTATTTTTTTTCGTTTTTCTGTATTTGTTAAAAATTTGTAAAATTTTGCATGTCGTTTTTTAACCTTCATGCAAAATGCAAAGTTTTAGAATAAGATACAATTCATATTTTTTTTGAAGTTATACTTCTTTGCGCCCGTTAGACACATTGGGATGGGATGTTGGTCGAGAAACCGCGTCACGCTCAAAAGGAAGAACAAATTTGGAAGAACAAATTTTTAAGAACAAATTTGTAAGAACTAATATAATAATAATAATAATATATATACATTTTTTTTTCAATATTTTTTTTTTGTTTTTTTTTAAGATTTTTTTTTTGTACGTACGAGTGGGTGTATGAGAATGGCCAAAGAAGTATAACTTCCACCGTTTGGTCCCACGCAGACAATTTCTTTTATTTTCAAATATGGGCAAACGCATAATGACGAGCACCATTTCGAAGTTATCACTCAATATGCCAGATGCAACTTTTGTTAAGACGTTTTGGCATTAATAACATTCCTGTAAGGTTTAATCACACCCTAAAAATAAAGTCACGAGACCGTAAACACCCTGTATATAACTTAATTTGAAGAGGATTGAAATAAGTTCAAAAACTGCAAAATGACGTTAATATTTAAGATTTGAAACACAAGAGTATATGTTCGAGTTATTTCCATTTGCTCTTACCTTACTCTCAATCTTGCGCACCGTAGTGGTTGTGCTCCTTGCCGTGGCGGAAGCAGTCCTGGTGGTACTGGTCGTGGTCCTGGAAGCAGTCAGTTTGTTGGCACTCTCTTTGTTCTGTTTCTCTGTTTCTGCAGCCTTGGTGACCGTCTTGGTCAACGGTACCCTCTGTTTCAGCACCGTGGTACTGGTTGGAGGCCTAGGCTTGGGAGCTGTGGTCGTCCTTGGGGAAATCTTAGCTGGGGGAGCCTGAAAATTACACAAGCGATAAGTCAAGAATGAATTAATACATATTTTATTTTTACCCAATCACTCTATACAGGGCGTTCCGAAATTAATGCAACATAGAGTAGATTCTGGATAACAAAATAATGCAATGTAGCCAAACCTACTTTAGTCAAATGTTGATGATTAAAAAGATAAGTATGTGTAAAGTTAATATTTTATCTCGGATATTTGCAAATAACTGAAAAAAAACAAATATTTGCAAACATTTTGGAAATCAAGGGTTTTTGGGTGAGAGAAATTCAAATTTGTTTCTAATTTTGGCGTCGCTATTTGAAATATTTAATGCACCGAGTAAAAATTGTTTTGGGAGTAAAGTAAAATGTTACTCAAAATGATAAATTATGATGATGTGTAAATTTTCAGGAAGATCCGCAAGGTTTGATGAAACAATTTTTAAATTTTCAACAAGTTTCATAAAAGCATGTCAATCTTCTTGATATTTTGCACATCACCATTATTTAGCATTCTGAATAACTTTTTCAAGTGACAAGTGGCGCCCTCTACTACTGTTGTCAAAATTCGAAACAAATTAGAATTTCTCACCCTCAAAAACTACCGATCTCCAAATTATATGCAAATATTTGGATTTTTTAGTTATTTACAAATATCAAAATAAAATTTTAACTTTGACACCCTGTATCGTAGTCATCCAATTTTCGACTAAGGTAGCTAAGTTTGGCTACATCGCATTATTTGTTGTTGACATTTTATTCACTCTTTAACAGCCATAAAAACCTACACCTTATTCTCTAGTAGTGTTGAGAGGCATTGAACGTTCACTTCAAATTTGAAATTTCGAAAGTTTCCGAAGACCCTTGTAAAATATCGAAATATTTGAAATTTCTGAATTAAAAAAAAAATGCCCATTAAAATTATGAGTTAACAATTTTTTAAGCTCTTATTTCCAAACTTAAAATTACAACTGAAAACCAATTATTTCAGACATTTAAGAAAATTTCATACAATTAAAAAATTTCTGAAATTTTAAACAAATTTTGACGTTTCAATGAAAAATTTCATTTGCTTATGAATTTAGCGAAATAAAGAATACATATTTCAGTGTTATTAATATCAAACAATACTTAACCGTAAATACTGAGCTTGTCTCGCATGACACTTAGATTCTCTCCGAAGAAACATTCTTGCTGACATTTAACAATATTGTTCTCTTTTAAATCAACTCTAACTTGAGCTAATGATTGTGGATAAAAACGTATTGCATTCGTATTTTAGTCACGTTTTATCTATTAAGGAAATTAACTTAAACATTTAATAAATAAGTATTATACAGGGTGTAGTAAAAGTAATACTAGGGGTATTTCCAATACTTGGCCAATTTATTTTTTTGCTCAGTAAACTATTAAGTATAGAGCAGAACGAAAAAAGTTTATAAATGATGAACAAATAAACCTTTTTCGATTTTGAAATAAAATGTACTTCATAGAAAAATCAATTGATATGTTCGATTTTAAACAGCAACAACAACAATAGCTTTGGATAACATTCAGCAACAAAAATTGCATTTACATACACTGTCAAGTCAGAATTTTAAATTGTAGATGACAAAATTCTCCACAACTTTCCAAACGATGTAGTCAATTCAATTTCCGACTGACAGTATAAATGTTAATAAACATATTGTAAAAATTCCAAGATGGAAGTTGTTAGATAAAAATCACAAGAAATGTCAAAAATACAGTAGTCACATGTAAATATTTAAATCATAATTTTTCCTACCTTTGCTGCAGTAAAAGTCTTCGACACAGTGCTAGTAGCAGTGGTTGGGTTGGTTCTGTGTGACAAAGTGGTAGGCCTGGGCTTGGGAGCTGCACTGGTCACTCCCGTGGTCGTAGTCTTTGTTGCGGTGGTCTTCGGGGCAGATGTAAGTCTTGCCGGTGCAGGCTTAGGGGCTGCCGGTTTGGTAGGACTAGACCTAGTGGTACCAAGAGACACCCTGGTCTTTGGGGCTGTCGTCGTTTCTGAAGTGGTCTTCTTGGCGGTTAAGGAGGACCTAGCCGTAGATTTTATGTCTCCATTGGTGAGGGGTTTCTTTTCTGTAGATTTGGGAGCTGGCGTGGGGGACGGTTTAAGCCTTGGGGAAGTCTTTGCAGCTGCAGGTCTGGGAGTGGCGGTCGTCGGTGATTTTGCAGCACTGAAAATAATGAAAATTTATAATATACAATGCGTGCCACAATTTGCGTCCAAGAAGAAAGCAAATTTTTATTTGCTTTTATAACTAGAAATATTATTCTTGAAACTTCTCTGTAATGCTTCTTGTTTTGTAATATTGATAGAAATACAAAAAATAAGTTCTTTGAAAAATAAATTATGTAATATCTGTATGTATTTAAAATCAATTTAATAAATCGGCATATTGGCGAAAATTATTTGCTGATAGATTTCGGAACCTCTGTACGGGTGAACAACAAATTACTTGCACAATAGAAGTGTGAAGTTTTGTTTTTTTTATATTTTTCTAAATAGTACCAGAACAATTTGAAAATAGTAATTTTGCAAACACGGAATTCCAGGAAACAACTACTCTGCGGGCTAATGCTCCGACCAGCATTGAATTACACCTGGAAAACCTATAGCAACAGCTAGAGTCATTCGTCAGAAGCCCACCAGACATATACCGGTTTCGAGCTTGTTAGCTCTCATGAGTATGCCATAGGTAAGGTATCCGACAAATAATCCTAGCTGTTTAGTGTGTGTAATTCAATGCTGGTCGGGGCATTAGCCCGCAGAGTAGTTGTTTCCTGGACTTCCGTGTTTGCAAAATATCGTTTCGCCGATCGCGATAAAGGTCGACAGCTTTCAATGGGGTCTACTGCATGTAGAACGCTTCGTGCCTGTGACATTTTCAGTCTGGCATGGAGTAGCGAATGGCCGATAGATGTAGTTAGTTCTACACCGCGTACAAATAGTAATTTTATTTGGTATCAGAGAACATACATTTGACATCATTTATAGGAATTGTAGGAGATTTTATTTATATTAGCTTAAAATACCTTTCTAATACAGTAAAAAATAGTAATTTTACCTTGAAGAAAAGAGCAGAATCTGCATAAGACAATTCGTAATAAGTCAGATATGGAGGTAACAATCCAACAAATGGGTTTTGTATGTGTAGGTGTAGTGGAAATTTTCTGTATTTTTTTTTTTAGTAATTTTGCAAACTTTATTGAAATTGTACATTTAATTATAAAAAGTGTACAACAATGCAAAACACACACAGGAATATTTGCACAAAATCTCAGTACTGTTCCCCAGTGCTCCTCTTACTGTACCTACATCATTATGTTGTGAATTAATTATGGATGTTTTTAAATCTGTATTACACATTACACTGCCGATTTTCTCCATTTAATAAAATAGATATTTCATGGAGTGGCTGAACTACACAACACAGGTTTAACAACTTGGGGCTTCTCACGTTCTACCCCATAGAAAACTATGTGCCTCGCCTCACTTTCTTTTAGAGGTCCCAAGTAGTCCAAGATATCTATGAAAGATATCCTAAACTGAACCATTATTTCTGAATCTGAAAGGTTAGGGTTACGAACATACAAGAAATTCACGATATATATGCGCTCTAGGAATTCAGTCTTACATTAAAGTTTGATAACACTTTCACCTAAAAAGTATAAAGGATTATACACCATAAAACACAACCTCCCTGGTAATTAAAAACTTTATAATCTTTAGCGGCAATTGTAAACAAATTGTTGTTCATCCTTACATCCGATATTTTGAATTTTACAGCGTCATCTACTGGTTCGAAATTAACGCGCAATGATTTTTTACATATAAATGTATGCAAATATTCTACCAGTAAAAAAATGCACCAGTGATCAGACGAAAAATACCACGGAGATATTAGAAAGTTGCCCACAATATCACAATTTTTTTTTCATTTTGTATACATGAAAACTGATTTGAAAGATGCGAACAAAAAATAAAAATTGATAGGTCCGAACAATATTCCAAAAAATAAACACCAGATTTTTAAATGAATTTATTCTATACTTTTCTGCTCACTGTATACAAAATCAGAAGTCAACAACTATAAAAATTAATAATGAACAAAATTTTATAAAAATTTGCATAGGTTTATAAATAAAAAAAAGTGTTTCCATTTTGGAATATAATGTATATCATTTTTCATTTTAAATTCTATAAACATTTAATAAATTATATCTGGTAATAAAATATAACAAATTATTAACTTTTGTGCAAAATAATCAAAATCTTCACTGATTCTGCTAAATATTAAATTATATATGCATCTGTTTTCATAAAAAATTAAGAGATTGTAGGAAAAATTTTATAAAATCCTTCGATAAATAAACAACTACTCACCCTGTTTTTGCTGCTGCAACTCTGGGAGACGTACTCAAATGACTGGCGGTCTTGGGAGTGGCGGTTAAACTCTTTGCGGGTGCTTTAGCCGGTGCAGTCCTCGAAGCAGCTGGTTTCTTTGCCGGAGACGCGGGCTTCTTCTTCTCTTCTTTCTCAGATTTGACGGCCGGTACCACGGCAGCTGCGACCGCCGCCACTCCTACAGCTGCAACTACAGCCTCGGTCGCTCCCACTGCCGGGGCTGCTTCCTTTGGTTCGTCTACCTTCTTTTCTTCGATTACAGGTTCCTGTACTAGCTCTTCTGCTGGAGGAGCTGTGGGAACGTCTTCCTGCTTACTCTCTTCCGATGGGGTCACAATTGTCTGCATGAATAAAAATATTATAACAAAAGGGAGTTACTATCACATTAATTAACTATCTCACCTGTTCTGCGAATTCGGGGGTTATGTTCTCAGTCTTAATGTCGATTTGTTCTCCAACCTGTGTGGAGAGGGTTTGTATGGTCGGGCTCAGAGGACGGTTCAAATCCAACAAGTCAGGCACAAGACGCGGTTTTTCTTCGACGACTGGCGTAGGACTCGGAGGAGAAACTATCTCTGGTGGCAACGATCTGTCAAGTAGGGAATTGACTTCTGATGTGACCACCGATTCTGTATCGGCGACCGATTTAGGAGACACGATGGAACAACTCTCAAGTTCCGGTACGGGCAAGGCTGCCTCCACAACGGATTCTTGTAAAACATCTATAATAAAAGGGAGAAATCGATGTGCAATATCCATAATTTTTCAAACTTAAACTATGCACACTAATGAAGGCCTTATTTTAATTATAGTATTATATTTCATCTGCTGTTTAATCGACTGTAAAATTCAATATTTGAGTAAACCAGCACATCTGTTATTTGTTTGATATTTCTTTTTGACATGATCTGATAAAATATTTTTTTTATGTCAAAATAAACCGTCTTCATACTTCTTATGAGTTTATTTATATTTACTACTACTTTTTGTATTTTAGAAAAAAAAATGTAGGAAAATATTCCTCTAGCATCCTTCAACATTAGATTTCTATTACAAAAAATTGAGGAACAAAAAATTATTTTATTTGAGCAATTTAAATAGTAACAATGAATCAATTATTTTATTTTTGTGTCTACTTTTGTTAAACAGGGTGATTTATTAGTTCACTGACAGACTTTGCTGTATAAAAGATCATGTAATTTTGAGGGAAAAAAAAAAAAAAAAAACGTCAGGAGTTAGAGGCGTCAAAGTTTTGTTTTCATAATTTAAAAAATGTTAAAATGCTCAAAAATTAATTTAGTAAATGTTCAAATGTCTTCCATCTGCTGCAAACTTTTTAGCTGTGCCAATTACAGTCTTTTTGCCAATGTCAGTTCGTGATTACTGCGATTGAGCATTTATTATTCAACTAATTTGTTAAACAGTCATGATATCATATTCATTACATCTGTTTATAAAAATGCAAATTTAAATTGATTGTTTTTATTATTTGGCAGTTCCGCAATTTCTGCAGTGTTGTCATTAAGTAGGCACTGAAATCAAGGTTATTAACCTAAATACGGTAGGTGAAGATTCACTTTTGTCGGATTATTATCACTGTATATGTCTCGGACTGTTGTTGTTGATGAGGGATTTTTGAATTACTTTTAGTATTTAAATACAAACAACTTTTCAGTAGCTCTTAATAATTTACCTAGTGAGTAATGTTTTTTTTCTCACTATTTCTCACATGATACTAATCTTTCCCTATCTTCTCTTAAAAATAAATGACACTATGACTGAATGATCCAGTAGTCTTCAATATTTCAATTTTTGTATCAGAGCCTATGCCACACATAACCATCTTATGTTCAGATTTTTTATTAGTTATTTTAGTATACATTTCATATTATTCTTGCTAATGTATTAAAAATAAAAATTTATTAATATTAATTTAAACCCACCTGAAACATTCTGTGCGGCACTAACGTCCAAAGTCTGATCAGCCACAAAACTCTCCTCGATGACTTCGCTGGGTAAAGGAGACGGGACTGGGGAATTTTCGTCTTTTAACGAAGAAGTGACGTCTTCCTGAGGAGACTCCAATAGATCTTTGGGCTTGAAGACTTCCTCGAAATGTTCTTGGGCCTTCTCAATCTGATCTGGTTTTGTAAAGTCCGGTGTAATGTTGCCTAAATCCTCCGGAGACTTGCAGATCAATTCGAAATGTTTGTCAGCCTTTACAATCTCTTCCTCCTTGGTATAATCGGGAGTAAGGGGGGCCTCAGGAACAGTAGATTTGGATTCTGACACTCCCAGCGACGCCGCGGAAATATCACATACAAGAGGTGCAAGAGGTTCCACTAGAACAGGAGACCTTGAAGGTGGCAGTTCACAAACTGGAGACTTGGACTCTTCCAATTCTGGAACTGGTGATTTGGCCACTTCTAGTTCTGGGACAGGAGATTTAGCCGTTTCTGCTTCTGGAAGTGGAGATTTGGCAACTTCAGGTTCTAGAATAGGAGACTTGGCTAATTCTAGTTCTGGAACTGGAGATTTAGAGACCTCTAACTCTGGAATGGGAGACTTGGCTGTTTCCAATGTAGGAACTGGAGATTTAGAAATTTCCAACTCGGCAACTGGAGATGTTGATACAGGTCGTTCTATATATTCACAATCTGGTGCTTCTGGGAGAGGCCTTTCGTAAACTGGTGATTCTGAGATAGGCCTTTCACAAACTGGTGATTCCAAGACGGGTCTTTCACAAACAGGCGATTCCAAGACAGGCCTTTCACAAACTGGCGATTCCGAGATAGGTTTTTCACAAACAGGCGATTCCAGAATGAGTCTTTCGCAAACTGGTGATTCAGAAGTTGGCATTTCACAAATTGGCGATTTTGAGATGGGCCTTTCACAAATTGGCGATTCTGAGATGGGCCTTTCACAAACTGGGGAGTCGGAGGTAGGCCTTTCACAAACTGGCGATGCCGAGATAGGCCTTTCACAAACTGGTGATTCAGAGACAGGCCTTTCACAAACTGGTGATTTGGAGATGGGCCTTTCACAAATTGGTGATTCTGAAACAGGCCTTTCACAAACTGGGAATTCCGAGACAGGTAGTTCACAAACTGGGGAAGTGGCCCCACCTAATTCACAAACCGGAGATTTTGAAGTCGGCCTTTCACACACTGGGGATTTTGACAGAGGCAACTCGCAAACAGGAGATTTTGATTCTGGAAGTTCGCATACTGGTGACTCAGCGTCAAACCTTTCACCTATTGGTGATTTTGCTTCAAAGTCACTTGTAGGGACAATGGTTTCTGGTATTTGAGAAACCTCAGGTGATGGTGATTTTAATTCAGTTTCAGGTAAAGGCGATTTGCTTTCTTGCAACAAATCGTTTACCTCACTTGCTTCTGGTAGAGGTGACTTTGATTGTACACTATCCGGTCGTTCTAACAAGTCATCAACTTCAGTGGCCTCTGGAGCAGGAGATCTAGAATCTGCTATTAATAAATCATCCACTTCAGTAGCACCCGGTAAAGGAGACTTTGATGAGGATTCTTCGTGTGTTAAAGATGAACCTGGTCTTGAAGACTTTAATTCTGGTGATATTAGCTCAACATCTCGTGGTAAATTCTCGGGTTGTGATTGTAATAAGTCAGGAATTTCAGTCGCCCCAGGTAATGGAGACTCTGATTCAAGGTTTTCATGAGAGGATTCTGGCCTGGAAGATGCAGATTCAGAATGTTTACTGCTAGGTTCAGGCGATATCAGCTCGACATCTCTTGGCAATGGTTCAATTTCCGAAGTTTTAGAGTGTTCCAGGACTTTGCAGAATTCCTGTCCCAGCAAATTTTCATGAGTAGGTTCTGGCGTCTTTGACAAATCACATTCTTCACCTCCAGTCAATACTTCTGACAGCTCTTTTTCGGGTTCCAACGGAGATGCCAATTCCTTTTCATCATCATACAACTGCTTGTCTAAGTCAGTTATTTGAATGGCATCGTCGTTATTGATGATGGTGTCCTGGAGTTTACCCAGTGGTTCATGCTGAGGCAGATCAGAAATCGTTTCATTAAATGTAGTATTATTGTCTGGTTTATTGAGGAACTCGTCCAGATCCTCAGGTAAAACGTGAACCTGATTCAGATCGAATGGATTGCTCTCTCCTTTATCAGCATAGAAAGACATTGACATGGGATCAGAGTCTTTGTTAAGTAAATTCAAATCGACTGCTGTGTCCTGAGAAGCTTCTGATTCATTGAAAGAGGTGCCCAAGGTGGCAGTCGACTCGTCTCCGAAAACAGCTTTCGTGGATAATCCCGTTTCGGATTGGTCCAAGAATTTGGCAGGAGTGAAGGGAGCTGCGTTAGGTCCAAAATGGAACTCATCACTTGGCACAATTTTACTTGGAGTGCTGCCAGGCTGGAACTCTGGGATCTCGTCGATATTCTTCCCGTTCAGTAGGTTTTCCATTAAATCGGTGGATGATATATGGTCCTGAAAACAAAATTTACTGTTTCGAGAAAAATAATTACTTATCTTTTAGATAATTTAGCTGCAATAACGGATATTTTTTGAGACCGATAAACCCTTTAATAATGACTGATAACCAAAAGAATTCTTATTGACATATGTATATCCTATTATTAAATTTAATTACACAATTTGCGAACAATATTTAAATTTTACTTACTCTGTATATTTAAATTCTGTTCCAGTTATACACAATAACTGACAATTTAACTTTGACTGTATAAACTGATGTCACTAATAAAGCGATTTTTCTCCAGATACTTCCTTAGGATATCAAAAAACAAATATTGCCTTTTTCGCTTTCTGTTTGTTTCTGCAATATCTAATCTGAGTTAATTATAGTTCATTTTATTATTGTGTTGACATGTGACTCAAGATAAATCCAAGAGAAAGATAGTAGGATCATTTATTTTACCCACAATAAAATTTATTATAAATGACGGTTACGTCAAAGCATTCCATACAAATATGAAAAATTTTTTGAAATATCCAGAGAAAAAATATATTTTTTTTTTGGTAAATCTGAGGTACTTACACTCTCATCGTGTCCATTGCTATAGGAATCCACCTCGCTAGGCCTAGATTTTACTTCTTTCTCAAATTCCACAGGATTGGGTACATTTATGTCTATGTCGTTGGTCGCAGGCCTCCTAGGGGACTGCGAAATCACCTGATCGTTCAGCAGCCTGCATGCTGGAGACGGAATGCTTCGAGTTGGCGACACTGGGATGAATTCGGCAGCGTTCGGATTCAACTGAGACATGGCGTCGTCTTCTTCAGGCACCTCAGCAACCTAAAAAAATTAAACAGAGGTTAATTCCTCGTCTTAATATTGCTAAATATTTAACGTGCCTCTTTTTCTGGCTGCGGAGAAATATTCTCCTTATTGGCGTCGTCTCCTTTGATGTAGTTCCACTCGTCTTCTGATTCACTATCAGCAGCGTTGTCCACTAACCCACTAACATCATGAACTGAAAAAAAAAAGGATATTTGAGTTTCATAAATAGCATCTGAAATTCAAATCAACTTATTATTGGCAAGTAAACCGTGTCTAAATAAGTTTAAAATTAGTATTTTGTTTATATTTGTTATGGAACATAGCAAATTGCTCAGGTTTTACAAAATTATTAAACATCTGTTCTTTTTAATGATGATAATTGATCTATTTTAAAATAACATTACAGATGTAGGAGGAAGTGAGGTGTAACTAGAATAAAGAAATTTTATTGGGCTAAAATATTTCTTTCAGTCGTTTTACAGTCCAAAAGTTTTGGCTCAATTCCCAAGTTTCTTGTCTTAAGCATGCACAGTGTATACAAAAAGTTCAACAATTTTCTTGAACAAGTCTGGTGAATTCTTTAATGCCAAAATAAAAATCTTTAGACAGAATTGTTGTTGATATTGTATGTATATTTTTAAACGAAAATTGTGGAAAACCGAGGTGAATATGGATAGAATATCACAATGATTTTTGTACCTATTAAAACTCCCAAGAATATTTTCCCTTCCATGCATTGCACTAAATTCAAGAAAATTGTGAACTGTAAAGTGATTTGACAAGAAAATTGAGTCAAGAAAGTTGACTCAACAAAAGCTTTTGGAGTATAAAACGGGTTTTAAAACTTATACATTTAGTTTCTGGTATTGGTATACATTTCAGTTGTTTGAAAGAGTTCATTACTCTTAAGAAGTCATATAATTCTCAAATCGAATACTTCTTTCTTTTGAATGTGCTATTCATATTTCATCCTATCACTATAGAACAACACCATTAGTCATAGGAAAACAAGATTATCTAAATATAGAAACTGGTGCCGGGAGAGCATGGCGACTGCCACGCCACACTCATTACCGCAATGTACAATTATCGAGTTATTGGGTAACGCCGTCTAAACAATACGATTTTAACACATAAACGAAATCTCCCTAGAAACAATTAATATAACGGCAGCAGGTAATTCGCGTGGTAAACATTAATTACAATTCAATTTTTGCGTCGCAAATGTAATTAAGTACTCGTTAAAAACAAATAATTTCTACAGCAATGTTCGCAACATATGAGTAAATGAGATAGAGGATAGAGGGCAAGACTTGGTATGCGTTAATTAGTAATTACATTACAAGTTGCTAATAAGTCTGAAATGTATAGTCTTTTCAAAGTCAATTTGCAAATTGTACTATAAAAATATATATATCAGGTTAACTCCTCATCATGAACTAAGGAAAGATGTTTATTTTCTATGGGATGTCACAAAAGACCATTGCCATGATATCCGCCGGAGCGGCAACTTTTGACGAGAATAAGTTATCCTTCCAGTGGTCGACCAAAAATTAATAGACTTACAATTTATATAAAATGTAATTGACCGTATTCATTTACAGGTTTGATGTATCAGTTATTGTCACGACCATCAATATAAAAAATGTTTAATACATTTATTATTCAGATCCTATTCATAAAATACTTTTAAATCTATACGTGTAACTTGCAGTAGAATGAAAGAGCAGTTCTTCAGATTTTTGATGTTACAATTAGTTTTCGTAGATGTTTAATAAAATTTGTAGCAATGCATTTTTTAATATCCTTTCATATGACAATGTTACCCATTACTTGTTTGGAAAATACAACAAACAACGTGAGAATCATGGCACGTAAAAACGCCGGCAAAAATTATGATTCACCTTGTTATTAGATTCGTAATAATAACCTTGGCTCTTTCTATCGATTTTTATCTGTATAATGACTGATATTTTCCCAACCTGCAGCTGCAGCAGCGTGACTGAGGACAAATATACAGAGGGGAAACTAGTCCACTTAGTATTATTTCACCGCACTCTACATTCTCCGGCATGCATAATGTAAAACGGGCGAGAAAGCTGTCTGAAAAATGGATGTGTGTGTGCAGTTGTAGGTATTTAATAAATTCCTACATAATTTTATATTCAGAGATTACATATATGAGCATTTTACATTTTATAGCCACGTACTTATATTTATATTACTTACTATCCGTGATCACGATAATTGATATTTCTACATGAACCAAGTCGAAGCCACAGAAAATTTGTACGTAGGTAGGTAAAAACTTGATATTTTAATTGCTACAATATTCTGAAAATGAATGTACTTAGTGTTATATCGATTGAAAGACTACCTAATTGATAATCCATCACTTTATCATAGCATAGATAGACTAGCAGAATCACTCGAGTGGTGCAGTTTGCGCATCTATTTCGGACTGCAGAGACCTCCGCTACCCGTCAATTTGTCGCAAGCGTTGGTGCAAGTACCGTTTGTACAGAGATGGAGTAAAGTAAAATTATAAGTCGAAATCGAGGAATTTATTGCCATACTCTCATAAAAATGTGGAGAGTTCAAATTATGTAGGGGACCACATATTGTGTTTAGGCATTCTAATGAGAGTAAATCTTAATTAGTTTTCCTGTAATTATTTATAATAAAAATTTTAACAAAAGAAACACATGGATGTAATAGAACACATTATACAAATGTTTTGAAATGTCAGTAGTAAGACTAAAGATAAAAAATTATTGTTAAGATATTCAGAATTCTAAATAAGCCGTTTTATTACCGTACAAATTTACAAGCCGTGATCAAAACTTTTTGCATCTGTTGCATAGTTTGCTTCAGTTGAAATTTAACATAGGGTATAAGTACCTAATAATATATTTTTTTTTAAGTAGGTACTGACTTATTTATTTTTACTTATACAGTTTAATGAATTACATCTTTTTCTTAATGCAAAATAATAATACCTAAGCATATATAAATTTCAAATAAAATACTAAAAAATTAAAAAAAACAACTAAAATAATGTAAACATGAAAATAAATGTTGGCACAACAGAATCAATTACTCAAACAAGTAAAACTATGTCTCTCTATTCACCAACAATAGAAAAATATAAGGCATTTATACAAAAGTTGTTTATTGAAAACTGTTATTTGAAACAAAAGGTAAAAGAACCAGAAAGCTGTTTAAAAAGTTTTCTTGAAAATGCAAATTTAGATGAATATTAATTTTGTTAATGTTATTAATGATCAGATTACTAAATGTTTTAAATATTCTAAAGGAAGAAAATACTTTAGTGATTTTAAAAATTATGGTCTGTATTTTAATGGCACAAAGATTATATAAAAAATTAATAGTTACAAAATTATGTTTGCCTCGTCTAGCAACATTACAAAAATCAGTAACTAAAATTAAATGTTTATAACGTGCACAGATATTGTATATACAACGTAAATTTTTATCAAGCTGAATACGCTTTCCTGGACAAATAAATAATTATTATTCCAGTCCTGATGGTCGATCCTGTATATCTGTCAGATACTATAGTTGCATGAGCATCTCGAGGTCACTGCAAACACCTGGATTTAGTTGAAATTGCTGGAGGTCTATTCTCGAATGTCCGCAGAACAATGCGTATGTGAATTAAATTCTTTTATCATTCTGCTCAAAACGGTAATTAAGAGAGACAAGCTGCAATTTTCTTGAAGCAGCACAATTTTCAGCAAATTCAAAACGTTGAATTTGCGAAATATTTATTTACTTTCAATTCGATTACATTTTTTCAGTTTCGTATAAAATATAACCGTTGCCCCTATGCTATAATGCGGTAGATAGGTAACCTATTGTTTCGGTGGAGACAACTATTTATCAAATGCATCACTTAGCAAGATGAAAAGACGTGAAACCTACAACGGAGTTAATTCAATTTTTTGCGGTAAACGAGCAAGAATTGCTATTTAGTTCTGGAACAGTCGCGTAGTAATGAAAGTCGATAAAACCGAGGAGACAAAATACATTACATGGGAGTGCATTAAATCCTCATGACAAATAATACGGCCGCTTCGATCATATACGCGTAAGAAAATTAAGTATGTGTAAATCTGCGACCTCTTTGCGAGAACCTAGGTCACTTTTTAATCCGTTGTGCAATTTAACACTTTAATACAATTGGTTGTAAATAATCTCAGTCATTGTTTTAGCTCTACCTCGTTGCATAAGCCTAAAAAAAATATTTTCTCGCGAAAGTTGCAGCAAAATTGCCAAACGTCGGCTACGTGGACCCAATAACGTTACTAAAAAAACCGCCTTGAAATACTTGTTTACCATAAAACGGTAAGGAATAAATTTTTGCTCGAGCTAATTCATTTGAATTTCTAAGTATTTTTGACCCAGAGATTAATGGTGTAGCATTTGCACACATGTTTCAAAACTGGACATTAACAAGATTTGATCAATTCTACAAGCTACGGAATCGTTTAAAGCGCCGTTTTCTAAATGAATCATATTTTGTAATTATCGAGGTATTTGTCATTTACCATGTGTTTGGAAGAACCCATTCAACACATTATTTTACACAGGAATGTTACAAAAAAACTGTTGGCCAACTTTTAACTTATTAAATTATAATAACAGACAGCTGGTTAACTCAAATATTTGCACGCGAAAAAAAACACCATTTGGCTGTTTGTTTATCGGTTAATGAAATATTTCTATTAATTAGGTATATATTTTTTAAGTGATAAGGTCTTAAATGCATAATTATTGATAATTTGAGTTATTAATACCTCTACCACTCCGATAACAAATTTTGTACATATGTAAGAGGGAGCCGACAGCTTTCGATGTTTTCGATTGTTTTAAAGCTTTTGTTCGTATTCCTTTTGTTAAGTTAGTCCGGCTAAGATCATCCAAGAAAATTTATATTTAGGTACTTTAGAGTCTGCTTAGACAGTAAAATCGGTCCGCAAACTCACGAAATTTAAAAATATTTTAATTGTAATATTTCAAAAACTGATTTCAACAACACAATAGTTATTTATGTATCAAGGGAGATACAGGGATGATTATGACCTTAGGTGACAGGTTGCAGGAAAGCAAGTCGTCTAAGAGCATAATCATCCTAGTATCTCCCGTACGTTATATTTCACTTCATACGAAATAAGAATTATAAAAGGTCATAACTTTGACGTTTCTTATGTATTTTCAAACATATCCATAACCACCCAAGCGTCATTATTTTCGGGTTCTCATGGCAGCGGGCGTGAAAAGATTAGCGGGTATTACCGATGTCCGGTATGATATGGGTATGTTTATATGTATATCTCATATCCTTGGAAGTATTTAAATTATAAGGAAATGAAATACATGTAGTTATTGCATCCAACGTTTTTAGCATTAAAAACTGAAAAACTGTAAATAAAACAAACGCATAACCTATTCTCTTTAGTTAACATATTTTGTTATTTAACAAATAATTTTATGACACAACATCTTTAGATATTGGCAACACTAACGAGTTCTTATACATCGGTTGCGTCAAACTACGCTAAGCTAACAAATAATTTTATGACACATACATTTTAGTATGTTACTAATATTACTTTTATCTTTAGATATTGGCAACAATTTGCATTTTTATAAACACCCGGTGTAATCAGCAAACTCGGCACGGCTAAAGCGAGCTTCAGAGAACGACGTAGTGTTGCCAGCAACACTAAGTCACGTGGCTTTCAGCCAATGAAATTAATTGTATTCGTTGTTGAAGCCGAGTGAAGTTCAAAACTTCAACTATCCATAGGAGCAACATTTGTATATAACACAACCAACAAAAATAAAACCAACTTTATAAAATCTTCACTGAAATGAAACTGATGGTGGGGATGTTGCCAGCAATACTACATTGTTTTCTGAAGCAAGCTTAAAAAGTTGGCAGTTCAAATATGGTGCATGTGGTCCTTGCAACGCTGGTAGACTTCTATATAGCTTCAATACTCGTACGCGTCATCAGAAAATTTGTAGCGTACCAAGAGCGTCGTGTTACCGATTGTTATAGGGTGATTTGTTTATCTTTTGAAAGGTTGAATACAATTTTTTTTTTTTCGATTTTCTGTCTTTATTAGGACTTCCGAATATGTAGTTAAAATTAAAGACATGACTGAACCACCCTGTACATATACATGTGGGAGTATTTCGTTTCTATAACTTTCTTCGAAAAGGACCCTATTGAAAAAAAATTAATAAGACGATCTCGACCCCTGTTGCCGTAATGCACGTCGGCAGACCTCCAGACGCCCTACCGCAGCCGGCCAGACGTGGGTGTTCTGCGGCCCTTGTCTTCTTAGCGACTTTATTAGCAACCTGTTGCCTCTCGCTGACGAAATACACACACACCCTTGCTCCGAACGCGTGATCCACGGCCACTAGGTTGGACTGGACGATCGATGGGCCCTTAGCGACAGCGACGTGTCCCACTGTATGTGCTGCCCCGGGGTGTGGCCTGGAGAGACAGATACGGTTCACGACCGGCGCGGACGACGGCCGTCGGCGCATCACGCGCGACCGAAACAGCTGCAGGGAGCGGTGACATAATTTCCCGAGGGTTTTCCGCGAACACTGACATACCGGGTGCTCCAGAGAAAATAGTAAACGCCGAACAGGTCCAATATTAGTTGTAAAAGGGGATATTTCGATTTTTTTTGTTTTACTACAATTCAAATAGCATGAATTGATTAATTCACATTTGGCAACTACAGAAACACTTGTTTCACATAAATTTATATACTATAGAAGTGGTTAAAAAAGCTTCCCATGAGTAGGTAAGCTACACCGACGCTAGTACATATAACCAAATGTCAAATGTACTTCGCCATGAGCCATGACAGAGCAAATGTATCACAGGTAACTAAATTTAAATTTTTATCACAGCATATTTTATTTTGTATTATTGCACTGCTTAGGTGACACGAAATAAACGATAAAATTAACACATTAGGTAATTACGTCTAAAGACTCACTTTATAGGTATATATTCACCACCAAAGTTTCAAAGTATTTGGATATCAGGCGAGCGTGATACCAGGGTGGCTCCATGAAAAGTGGGACACATTGTATACTAAATAATTCAGGTGGTAATCATTTCTTAGATCACATTTTATGCGAAAGATTTATTCAATTATATGGAAGTGACATTTTTGAGGTAAATGAAAATGGCTCAAATTGGGTAAGTTCAAGAAATCATACATAATTACGTAACCACATGTGCATTTTACTATCTAGTTAATTATCAAGGCGACAACTTTCTAAAAATAAATACGAAAAAAACGCCGATATCAATATTTACATCCTTATCTAGACATTTGTCAAGTTTATAAATACTATAAGAGGCGCCTAGTCCCCTTTTTTAACAAATTAATTCCACTTCAATTAACATGTTCTTAATCACTTAAGTAAGTAGGTACCTATGCGTAATGCAAATTGTAGCATCTGTTTAAGTTGATTTTTATGTACCAATCGAAGATACAATTGAAAACATATGAACCTACCTATAATATTCTTCTGTTGTTTTCTTATACAGGGTGTTAAAAAAAAGAGTGTAAAATATTTAAGGAGGTAATAGTATGAACCAAAATAAGCAGAAAAGTCTCAATAAATGTTTTATGTTTTTAGCCCTTTTTTTATTTTGCAAAAACGTTGTGTATTTTCTTATAATAGTTGGTTGATGTTTAGTGAAATAAACAGTACGTATTTGACAGTTGTTCTCAGTGCACAAGTTTTCTTTCGCTATGGCTGGTTACTCTAACGCAGAATTAACAGACATGCATTTCATGTATGGTCGTGCTAACGGGAACGCCACCGAAGCGCGACGTCTTTATGTTGACGCTTATCCAAATCGCCAGATTCCTTCACGACGCATGTTTGGAAGAATTCACCAAAGATTGCGTGATACCGGTCCTTGAGCAAATAGTGCCATTTATCCGGAAGACCAAGGTCGGCATCCACTCCTAGAGCAGAAGAAGAAATTCTAGCACTGGTAGAGCAGAATCCAGGTACGAGTGTGCGGAGAATATCAGCCGAGGTAGGAATTAGTGGTCCTCTTGTTTGGAGAATCCTTCACGAGCAACGGCTTTATCCATACCATGTGCTACGAGTACAGGCCTTAAATCCAATAAATGATCAAGCACGTTTGGTTTTTTGCCGCTGGTTTCTACGTCATGATGCTGAAAATAAAGTGTTTGATTTTCACAATCGCATATTTGGGCCGACGAAAATCCTCATGCTCTAATAGAATCTGGACATCAGGCACGTTTTTCATTAAACATTTGGATGGGTATTGTAGGTGACAGGTTTCTAGATCCTGATGTTTTACCAAACCGATTAACAGGCGCTGCTTACCTCAACTTTCTGCAGAACACACTGTATGAGTGTTTGGAAGACATTCCTTTGAATCAGAGGCAACAAATGTGGCTTCAGCATGATGGTGCTCCAGCTCAGTTTTCCACGGCCGTTAGAGAGCATTTACACCAAACTTTTCCACATAGATGGGTAGAAAGGGCCGGACCTGTTTTATGGCCTCCAAGATCGCCTGATCTGAACCCTCTAGATTTCTTTGTTTGGGGATATTTGAAGACATTAGTGTATGGTACTCCTGTAAATAGCCTGGAAGAGCTGCTGCTACGGATTAATCAAAAGTGTGAAGAAATCCAAACCAAGGAGGGTGTTTTCGAAAGAGTTCGAATATCGTTGAGACGAAGATGTCGTGCCTGCTTGGAAATGGATGGAGGGCACTTTGAACATCTCCTGTAACTTTGTTTTTTGTTTGTTAAAAGCTCCCTTTGTCGGTTTATTCCTAATAAAATAAAACGTTTGAAAAACGAATAGTGATCCATATCTCCGCAACCGTTACTTTGCGGACCCATGTTTATCAAGACTTTTCTGCTTATTTTGGTTCATACTATTACCTTCTGAAATATTATTACACTCTTTTTTTAACACCCTGTATTATCTGTAATGCAATTTATTAAGAAGCACCGATCATATCATATAACTGGACTGATAATTAAAACATATTAATAGTATAATTATTAAATCATAGATAATATCATTTCCAAAGCTTTATCTAATATGTATCACAATTTATCACTCTATTTATTAATGAATAATGAAATCAAAGGTATTTCAAAATATATAGGTATATAATATAGCAATGATCAAAGATAAACCTTAGTTTTGACCACGAACACAACAGTTTTTGGATACATGAAGAAAATTATCGAATTCGCAGCAAATTTATTATTATTATTATTATCATTTATTGTCAATAAGAGTAGAGATAAAAACCTATAAAACTCAAAAAGCATAAATAACATACAAACAAAACCTAAATATAGACATAGAATATGAAAACAAAATATACTATAGATACAAAGTACGCAAAATATAGATCGAAAAATATATATAGATATAAATACAAAAGAACACTTATTGAGAGTTGAGTATATAACCGAGTTTAGGGAAGGAGCATTTACAAAACTGTCTGGTAGATAATTCCAGTCATAAGATACACGGTTACACAAAAACCATTGCCTACATCTGGTGGCTAAGTTTGTAATTATGACCACGAAGCCGAACATCAGTAGATAATGTATACAGGTGCAAGAGGTCTGTAGAATATGTGCCATGAAGAATGCAATACGTAGTAATAAGGTCGCCACGCTTGAGTCTATCAATTTTTGGCGTTAGTTTAACCTTTCTTCATAAGAAGGAGGAGAGGCACCATAAGGAAGTCTGGTGACGGCACGTTGCAGCAACTCAATTTGAGATTGAGCTCGTATCAAATCTGGATACACACAGCTGAACTATATTCTATGATGGGTCGTATACAGGATTTATATAAAAAATCAACAGTTGCAATTGATGGAGTGGAAAAAATGTTTTTAAAGAGAAGTAAAGAATGTTTCGCCTACGCTACAAGTGGCATTCATATGAGATGACCATGAGAGGTCATTAGAAATCACTACACCGAGATCAGTTTGCGTATCCACTTTTAATAAAGATAATGTAATCTTGGATTGCGTTTACCCACACGCAAAACTACACATTTGTTGATGTTTAGAGGTATTAATCATTTGCTACACCAGTTCTGTACAGCAATTAAACTCTGTTGTAATAGCTGATAATCATTAATAGGATTCCCGTAAATTTTTGTACCATCAGCATACTGAGAACAGTTGAAGGGCAGTATTTGCGGAATATCAGCATAAATAAGAAAAAGCAATGGACCAAGCACCGAGCCCTGAGGGATTCCACTCTTAACAGAAAAGTATTCAGAGACATCAGTAGGTACCTACTTTTACTCGGAAAAGACGATTGTTTAAAAACGCAGCAATCCATTGGTCAAATGTTCACAAAAACCCAGGGCAATTGACGATTTCCTGAAAACGTTGGCATCAGGCCAGTTGACGGTTCCCGTTCGCAATTAAACGCGACAGAATTCCCGCCCCTCGACTACATTTTAATGTTTAATGCAACAGTGCGCCGATGTATGAATTTATGATGGGAGTAATATCAAAAACGGGCGGCTATTGTAGTCGCCAGCGTTGGAGTCTGTGGCGACTAATGAGCCGTATTGTCAGGTGTTGGTTTGATTTATTGTTCGGTACGTAGTGACTTTAACGAGGTTACAAATGCATTTTGCAGCTCATTTACCACTGCCGATAGTATTATGCAGTCGCTCTATTAACATGGCGCACAATTTACCATAGGAAATTGTGACATTTGGAATCAGATCGTAAGTAAATTCTTCTCAGATGAAGACGTCTGCAAATTACTTTTTCTATTCAAATGCTATAGAAATGACTTCCAAATGCAGTTTTGTGAATAAATATATAATGTGTGCATACGCAAACTTTATCCAACTCTCACAACAATACAGAATATTTCTGGAACAAGTGCGTTTCTTCAAAAGGATTACACAGGTTTACCAAATTTAAACTGCTGTATATGGCACAAACGCTAATATGTCCAAAGGATTTTAGTGTGCTGAATCCGAATATAACTTCAGAATTGCTCCATCACGTCAGGTTTTCAAGATATTCTAGTCTAAAGTAACAAAAAATCTCTTACTTTTAATGTAACTAATAACCCGTCAACTATCCTGAAAAATAGTGCTGATTGACTCAGATTCGAAACCAGCGCTATTGATAACAATACTCGTATATACATACATATTTGATATGCCTTATCCAAGGAAAACAATCAATTTGGTTATTTTCCGATATATCAATAAAATGCAAAACTAATAATTTTAATAAATGATCTGTCGAAACGGAAAAAAGATATTCGAGTATACTCATCTTGATTTTGAAGGAAAAAACTTTATGCAATCCTTACTTTCCAGACAAAATTCTACCTTTCGTAGTAAAATTACATCTAATAGTAAAAAACTTTTAGGTTAGAATATCTCGAAACCATGACGTGATGGAGCAATTCGGATTCGGATTCAGTGCACCAAAGTCCTTTAGAAACATGATTTAGTGCTCGTGCGATAGCATTATGTAAACCTGTATTATTGAAGATATGCAAATTAACAATTTTCTTTAAACAACCAGTGATCTAAAGCGTCATGTACTCCGTTATGTATTATAGAAAGTAAATCAAGACCTGTTATGAAAATATGTAGGCCGACGCCGATTTACGTTATTTTATTTAAAAATACCTTATTCAAATCAAGAATTAGCGCATATGGTGTACGTAAGTATGTGTCTATACCAAATGTGTCGATGTCGTATTCGCTACAACCGATGAAATGATATAGATAAACGCACGTAGAGTTGTAAAAACGTAAAGTACATTTTTAATTTTGATATGTTTCTTAAATCGTCTTTGAACAGGTTTTATTGATATATAATTTATAATTTTGTTACAAAATCAAGAATGGTATTCCAACTTCAATCGCCATTATTTATATACCTATTGTTTAAAAGTAAAAGAACTATTACAGCAAATCTTAGAAATAATTATGAATACGCTGATAATAGCCGAAAATCTAATATTAACAAACAGGTATAATATTAAATGTTCTATAAAATTAGAGATTAGCAAAAAAGAGACACCAAGTCATTAATAAATATGATAAATAATAATGCTCTCAAAGTAGACCCCTACGGAACTCCTGAATTCATAAAGTATAAATGTAATTCAGTTAAGTACCTACATTGAACCAATTGGCGGATACCAGATTGATCAATTTGTATTAAAATCTAATGCGATTACTTTAGTGGTTCGTCTTTAAACGTAAAAATAAACAGAAAAAAGATCATCTATTGCTCCGTAAGTAACTAAAACCATGCACCAAGTAAACAAACTTCATCGACAACAAATTACAGCATCATGGTAAAAAACTGGATAAATAGAACGGCATCTGTATCAAAACATTTACTCAGTCGATACACGTAGGTGTATGCACAATGTCGTTATAAATTGGGATGCCGGTTATTTTTATACTGAAAAAGAAAGCACGCCGCGAGAAACAGAAATAAAACAATATCCACATGTGCCCCTTTTTCTAATATAAGATGTGTACCAGTAGTGACAGATTTACTTCTACGTAAAATGCATGCAATTAATAATACGTCAAACAGATAATTGCAGTTTGGTCTAGCATCTACCGATTCTTTGCAAAGCAATAATTTTTGTCTCCTAGTTCAAGGAAAGAATATTATTAAAATTATGTTCCGTATAATTTTGTACCTATGTACAAATTATTTCCGTAACCTATACATACAGGGTGATTCACAACGTATCCAAACAAATTTGAGAATAGACGCTTCATAAAAAATTGAGTGAACATCGTATTTTTTTTGCAAAATCTTTAGTTTCCGACAAAAGAATTATTAAAGTTGTAGTATTTTCAAGCTTTACATCGAATACTGAATTCAGATGTTAGTATTAATGCTTTTGCGATAGTGTACATTAATTTTTCAAGTGTCAAAAAAGGGTACGTAGGTATACTCGCGACAAGAATTCAGACGACTTACGTCATACGAACAAATGAATAATTCATTAAATTTTCATCAAAATATTTAATAAACTGCAACTGATAGTAATAAAACTATATACTACACTAAAAGTTTGCATTATTTTTTGCACTAAATTGCAAATGATTGTTTTTAACGCGATCAAATATCGAAAATTACGTTGACAATAAAAACAAATGTGTAACGTCAGCCGTGACGTAAGACGTCTGATTTCTTGACGCAAGTATAGGTATATAGCAACTTGAAGTTGACGAATATCGTTTCAATTTATGGTGAAGTAAATCAAAATGCTTCAGCAGCTTCTTGTGTGTACGCAGAACGATTTCCCGATAGACATGTGCCAAATGCAGTTATTTTTATCGCGGTAAATCAACGCGGACGTGACACGGGAAATTTTCAACTGAGTCGTGGAAGAAATTGAGACGTTCACGGCGTATTGCAACAGCTGAGGAACACATTTTAGAGATTGTTGAAGAGAATCCCCGAATAAGTATCAGATAAATTGCTCAACAAGTACAAGGAATATCCCAATCAATAATGTGGAGTATCATATATGATGAACTAACAAGAAACATTAGTTAATTCGTAGAAATTGGGTAAGACGAGCCCAAATGTGTGTACACGTCAGTGGACAAAATTTTGAACAGTTGTCGTAACATCAGGTATGTCAAATTATTTTATTAATTAAAACCACAAATTAATGTTACTAATTAATAATAACAATGGCGGTAAAAGCAGTTGAATTTGCTGATATAAAATAGGTGTTATAAAATTTTATTTATTTCTTTTCTTGAGAAATTCTTCAAATTTTTTGGCCCGTTCATTTTTTATTACACTTTGCTGCCGTGCTGGTTGTCGACTGCATGCTTTGTCTAGCGCAAGGTCAGATTTTACAGTGGACCAGTTTCGAGTGCCGCATTCTTTTATGCAGATCGCCCATAAGTCTTCCACGCTGATATCATTAATTAAATCCACAAATAGCAATTGCGGTCTCTGTATTCTCTATTTTTCGTGCTCGACCAGCAGCCATGACAGAATTTAATTGGCGACCAAATTCCAATTACTGCAATAATGAAACAGCAATACCGATATTGCTCCCATTAAATTACGGACCAAACTGAAAATACACTGCACGACAAATTCCAAAGATTTCTACACTACGCGACAAAATTTAGAATCGGAAAATCTGTCTATTAACATTAGGTATAAAAACAAAGCTGTTTTATTTATAATTGTGTGTTTGTCCTTTAAATTGATAAATATTCCGATTTTGGATATTTATAAATGAATTGGTATTCATCTATTCAGTGGAACAGTACGAATTCAAATCTACTAGCCCTGGGCCTAGGAAAAAATTAGAACCAAGCAACAATTCCTATGTTCGATCGGCCTCGAGTTCACATTCAAATTATATTCGAACGCCGACATTGCCATTCGACGTCAACCTGCAAGCAGGCCTTGATCTGGAATTAATAACGAAGTGAAACCGAGGAGGCGAATTTATTCAAATTAAATATTTGCACCTTCACTGTGTGGCTGGGGTAGACCGCGTAGAGCCCACGTGAAATGCGCGGATACGAAAAGATATACGCACCGGTCGAATTAGGCGATTCGATGCTCAATACTATGCAACAAATATGTACAATGCTCGTCAGCTTAAAGTCACCAGTTCCATGGTCCATTCTTTCTAGTGCCATTTATTATACACGGTGCTAGAAAGGGACAAAACATGGAAGTGGTGACTTTAAGCTGACGACCATTGTACCATATGTGTCTGAGAAGCTGCGGTAGCTGAAGTGTCTCAGAGGAAGCGACTCAACGAGACAAGGGTCAAAGGGATGTACAATAAGCCTAATAGGCTGTGGTATTCGGAATGCAATTGCGATACCGACTTAAGGCCTATTCTCACAAGTGAAGAACTAGCTTGAAACTGTCAGAAATGTTCGTCTAACTAATCCTTGAGTTACACGCACAAAAAAACACATTCCAACTTGACTGGTCGAATATTTGTAACAGTTTGAAACCAATTCCTCACTCTTGTGAGAACAGACCTTTACCTAACGTCAAAGATTAATTTGTGGCATTATACGATTTAAACCTGACTTGACCTAACCTAACTTAACCTGGCCTAATCTAATACTAGCAAAACATCTGAAAGTCTATAACAAACATGTAACACTGGCTGAAAATCTATTATTGTTAACTGTGCATTTAATAATACCGATTTTATCTCACATATGAATTATGTAACACATCTAGGTTATCTTAGGCAAATTAGTTTCCAATCGTCCGGAGCATGCGCATTCCAACTAAAACAATGGATTTTCAACCTTATGGAGGTATTATAAATAAAATGCGCGTGCGTAGGACGATTGGAAACGGTTTCTAACTGCTGTGCGAACGGGGCTAATATTTATATCCATTGTATTAATCATCATTACCTTGCTATTTTATATACAGGGTGTCCGGATGTGAAAAATCTCTCGGGTGCAGATAGAACATGAAACAATACGATGACAAGTTCCGATAATTTTTTTCCCACATGCCCTTCCTGCGGAGATGTGTCCCTGAAGTACGCCGCTGGAAATCGGTTTTTCTTGAATAACTTAAAAAAGGTAAACTAAATCGACAATATTTTAAGAGGTCCTTACTAGTGTCCATCACATTAAATATTTATTAAATTATATTAAGTACTTTAAAAGTTATTATTTTTATTATTAAAATATAAGGAGCACAACCTACGAATGGAGTCCTCCCCTGACTTGTATACAAACTCAAGTTATTTTTTACGAATATGCTCTCGATTGTATTGCATCGTGTACCTACTTCTTACAAGAAATTGTGGTTCGCCTAGTAGCTTCAAAGCACAATAAAAATCGCTTTAGCAATAATTATACCCGCACTGAGTGCAACGAACTATTATTTAGTGTTAAATTATTTGTACATTTCCTCGAATTCACTGCTTGAGCGAGGCTTGACGTTTTTCTACTGCTTTTTAATAGACGAATCTTTAGGCGTTTCAGCTTTTCGAATCGCTCAGCTAGACGCAGGCCAAATATAAATGGAAAATGATTTAACACAAGACAAAAATAGGCGGTTTTTATAAACTGCGTACTAAAAAAAACTTATTACAAACGCAAATATCCATTACTTATATTCATAAATGCTGAGAAGGCTGATTCAGTTCGGCTACAAACATTTCCAATGAAAAAAAAAATTGATCAATTACTGCATTACTATTAATATTTACACGAAATGAGGCCAAGTTGCATAGAGTCACAGTAAAAAGCACGATAAACGCTATAAATATAGCTGATTTATTACAATATCGTTCTTATAATAATTGCAATTAGATACCAAGTGTATATTATAACGTCAAGTGTATATGGCACCTTAAGGTATTAACAACGGTATTGCCTGCAATATACAGTTCATATAGTATCACAAAAAATGGGCCATTGCACTTTATAATATATTCTGTATTTTTAAACGTATAGCAAGCATATTGTTTATGGCGTTCTATTAAGGAAATAGCTGTCAAGTTACTGTTTGATTAACTAGGTCGCTATGGAAACATGTCAAAATTCCTACGCGACAAAAAAACTCAAAATGTATACAGGGTGATTCATAACTTATCTAAAAGAAGTTCTAGTAGTTTCAACATTTACATCGCTGGGCTACTGTAGTCTCTAGCCAGGCGAATTTAAATATCCGACTACTTATCGTATTAACTTTGTTGTGATGCAAGTATATACATTAGTTTTTCAAATATCTAAAATATCTTACATCTATAGCAACTCGCAGTTGATGGATATCGTTTTAATTTATGGTAAAGTGAAAATGCTTTAGCAGAACGATTTCCCGGCAAACATGTTCCAAATGTAGCTACTTTTACAACGGTGTGCACTGAGTGTATGTGTAGTGCAAACGTTGACGTGACACGGGAAATTTGCAACCGAATCGTGGAATAGATGAAGGTCCAGGGCGTCCACGGCGTATTGCCGCAGTGTGGTGTATCATACACTAGGATCAGTTATATCCGTACCATGTACAGCGTGCCCAAGTATTAATACCGCAGGATTGGACGAGGAGGACCGGTACCATAGCCGCCAGATTTCGACTAAATCATTTGAACTTATTTTTGTGAGGATATTTAAAAAATAAAGTATATTAAACCATCGATTGAACCAAAGTGGTCACCTCGGTGGTCACTATTGATGATTAACGCAAACGTATCATAGCTCTTGTCAATAACTACTAGTTCAAAACGGACAAGAAGCAGAAACATTTGTGTTAGTTTGTAGAAACTGGGTAAGACGAGCCCAAATGTTGTTGTAACATGAGGTATGTCAACCTATTTTACTCATTAAAACCACAAATTAATTCTATTAATAATTAATAATAGCGGAAAAGCAGTTGAATTTGCTAAAAATAGGTGTTGCAAAATGTAATTTATTTCTTTCCCTGGGAATTTCTTTAAATTTTTTGTCCGGCCGCTGATTATACGCCTTGTCAGGTTTTATAGTGGACCAGTTTCCAGTGCCGTGCGGAAGTGTATTTAAACCATTTTTGAACTGCTCTTTTTTATTTTATTTTTAGAAAATTATATTTGTAAGAGTCCCCTGTACATTGAAACATTTAAGTTTTGAATCACCCTGTATAATAATACGCGGCGAAGGCCAGTATAATAAATATTAATTTTCGTTGACGTCGGACATACATGCTAAATGGGGTGAACATCATTCGAGGGATGCATTAAAATTTAAGTGGACTTGCTAACTTGACAATGAATTTTTCTACGTTCGGTTGAAAAAGAATGACATGCAGGTAGGTATAAATGGGGTACACTGCGCAGTCGCACAACCATCAAAAATATGCATACGGCCTCAAATGCAAGATTGTGATCGATGGCATGACAAATGGAGATACAGTGGACAGAGAAAATTTTCCAATTGGCCGAGATAATATGATAAACAGATTTTTCATGTCATAATAACCTAAATATTTAAAAATATATTCCCTACATCTACAAAACGAGATTGGCAAGGGTGAAACCTTGACATTCTTGATAGCCTTTCCCCAATACCACTCTTTTTTTTCCCTACATTCTTTCGTCCTTAAAAAAGTGCATACCCGCCTATGTCCTTTGATAAATATTAAAACTACCTCCACACTATTTTCAATAACATCGCAGTAGGCAGGGAACAATGCAAATTTTTCAGCCCACTTTCCAATTAGAAACATGTTACACACGAAGAGAAAAAGGGGAGAAAACTTGCCTGCATCGAGGTCCCTTTTGGGGGTCGCTGCCGATTAAAAATCTGTTGTAATACATAGTAGAAACACTGAAAATGTTACTTTTTGTAAAATTTTTCATAGCATGTAGGTAAGCGTTCAACTTCCGCTCTATTTTAAACAGTTTTATCTCCCACCCAAGTTTACGATCTGCACACCTACGTCTTGTAATTAAATTAATTATGCTTTTAATTATAGTTTTCAGCCATTGTTAACTGTACAATAAAAATTAAAACTATTTTACGTACACACGTAACATGTTAATAAATGGGTTTACCTAGGCGTTATTATTTCAATTTCACTTGGCAAATAGGTACCTAGTTAGGTAGAGATATCTATGTAAGTTATCTATTAATATAACAGTTCGCACTACCGAATAAATATTTTATATTTAAATAAGCCAATAAAAAAAATACAGCTGGCATTATAAATCTGACAGATTAATATTAGAAAGCCGGTTTATTTATATATGAAATATAACTTTATTCACGGATATACAGTATGAATCACGACACAATTATGCATTGTTAATGTTGTTGCGGAATTGTTTGGCAGCAACAGAAGCAAAGGAAGAAGTGCAGCGAGGAACCAAAGCGGCTGCCAAAAATCGTAGGCTACGAAAATATTCCTCACACACACAACACACGATACACCAAAAGTAAAACAACATGGACAGTGGACACAACAATACGTACAAAACCCGACACAAGCCATAAACTCTATATCGCCGACACTTTTTTGCTTTCGTTTTGTGTATAACCAAAATAATACATTTTTCATTTGAACAGGTTACCTTTTTTAGTCGAAGGAGCAAACATATCACGTAAGACGTAGGACGATCGTTCTATAAACAAACTGCGCCGGTCAAGGCAATAGGCAATAACACGTAATAGGTAGAATAATTCTGCTTACCTTACAGTATAAACAATAGAAATATATCACAGAACAGACAGAAAAACACTTAGGGATTTTAATACAGGCACTTTACAGCATAAGACGAACGTCAAAACCTATCTCGAAGCCGGTGCTAGACTGAACAAATCGGGTTGGGCTACGAGAGGCGCAAGCGCAGCGCTAGTCTACCATTCTAGAACGGGCGAACGCCGCGACCGCCAACCGCCGATACTACACGGCAACAACTATGGATCGCTAAATTACTTTCCAAGTTGGAAAATAACATCTCCTACACATTGAACATTTTCCTTCGCACAATTCACCACTATAAAATTACGCAATACGTCCACTACAGAGCTTTGAGAACGAAACTGACGGGAGTGTCTTTTGAAATGTTCGGTAAGGTAGCTTCCTTTTTTATCTTCGCGAAAACAATTGAAGACGGGTCGCACGAAGCGGGTTTATTCAAATTTTATGTCGCCGTTCGTGGAATACACAAAGGAATTCTTGGAAATGTCTTGCTCACGAAGGGCGACAAATCTATATTTAAATGGGCGATATTTTTAGATATCTACTTTTGAAGTCGAGTGTCTAGATTCCACAACTGTTTCGAGAGATACATATCTTGAAAACAGTCAATACGTTCTTCTATACGCTGATGTTTCTAATATAAAATTTTAAATCATACAAACAAGTATGAACCTTTAAAGAAAAAAATATATACAGGGCGCTTCAGGAGATGTATATAGAAACGCTTGGTTTAGGAAAAACAGGATGTCAAATTTAAAAAAACGAATTACATTTTCTTTAATAACTCGATTACTTTGAGTTACTCATGAAATTTTGTATGCGGAGGTTTCTTGGGACGGGAAATTCAAATTTTATGCACAATTAGCTATATCTCCAAGAGGGCGCCACAAGCCACCATTAGGACATTTTAAATCGCTTCAACTTTTTTGTGTCACCTTTTGTTTAGATATTTTAATTTTGCAATTTTCCAAAAACTTAGGCTGTTTTGATTAAAAACTAATAGTTCTTAGTCTTTAAAGTGTTATGCCTTGTTTTTTAGATAATAAGATAGAACTCGCGACAAGAATTCAGACGACTTACGTCATACGAACAAATGAATAATTCATTATATTTTCATCCCAATATTTAAGAAACTGGAACTGATAGTAATAAAACTATATACTACAACTAAAAGTTTGCATTATATCTTGCACTAAATTGCAAAAATTGATCATTTTTACCGCGACCAAATATCGAAAATTACGTTGACAATAAAAACAAATGTGTAACGTCAGCCGTTGCATGCATCATCATCTTTAGATGAGTTTTTAACGGAAACGGCTGCTCCTAGAGACTTTGATAAGGTGTACATTTCTTAAGTAGAAAAGGTATCTAGATTTCTATTCCGAAAGAACATACACCGTGACACAAAAAAGTTGAAGATTTAAAAGGATCCTAATGGCCGCTTATGACGCCCTCTTGGAGATACAGCCAATTGTGCATACAATTTGAATGTAATTAATTTTTTTAAATTTGACATCCTGTATATCCTAAACAAAGCGTTTCCAGATCTGTTCATAAGAATTTTTTGCTTAAAATTGAACGTAGAATAACATACTGAAGTATGTACATCTCCTGAAACACCCTGTATATCTGTAATATGGTAAATAAATTCTTAGCAAAAATATTATAAAGTGAGTACCTATTCAATCTTATTGAAGTTTTTTTAATGTTCAGCGTCAGTTAAATAACATATTTGTCGAGTGAATACACAAAAGTACAAAAGATATACTCTTATTCGCTATCAATAATCTAATATTTCGCAATTGTTTAAAAAAACAAGACCATTGTTATCATGATTTTTTGTTTTTGCAAGTAAAACAAAAAGAAAATTACTTGACATGGCTAACTCAAAACACCTCCTGCGTACGCCACTGGCAAGCAAAACATTTGCAATATTGATATGTGTCACGAAAAACAAACAATTCTGAATAAAGTAAACGAAAGACAAATACAAACGTCTGCGATGTATGTATACAACGTATTGCAATAATAATGGCACCGTTTGAAATGAATTTGGCGATATATTTCGAACTATTGACGTATTCGTAATGAAATTTACTTTCAATTTTCAACATTATGTTTCCACTCGTCAATAGAGATAGATCTAATGAAATTTCCAGTAGTTCAAAAACTGATTTGAGAGAGTCACATTATGATTGCAACAGATTGTACCTTCAAGATGCACCTGGAAGAATCGAGTTTACACCCGGGATTATATCTGAAAATCTATGTAGAAAATTCAGGATGTTTCAATTGTGATTAGTTAGATGTACTGGTTTTGCTGTAGTTTATAAATATGTAAAGGGTAATTAATAAAATCTGTGAGGATTTGGTGTTCTATTTTCATCAAAATCTTCTCTCATTAATTCGTTTATACTAGCGTTTGTCCAGATTTCATCGAACTGGCGATTCAAACTAATTTCCACGCGGTTTTCCATTCCGTTGTTTTCGCTGGCTGAAATGTTAGCCAATACTGTACATTATTATAAATATTTTTTTAGGGTTCAAATTGTTGATTGTTAAGGGATTTAAAAAATGGTGGCGGTTTTATTCTCTTAATTACTGTTTTCTAAGACTTTCAATTTTTGCAGCAGGAGGGCGTAGTACTTAGCTTGAATCGCAATACAATAATATGGATTATGAACATGGACAATCGGTGAACATGTAAGCCCATGATGGAACATCGCATCTCATTCAATAAAAAAAAAACTAAATACAGCCGATGTTACTTTTCGTGTTGGCATACCGACGCATAGCGAAATAGCGGTTGCAAGGTAACTGTATCAACAATGCGCAACGATTTACAATTAAATACTTCTTATTTTACAGTCAGTCGGGTCGAGCTCTACGAAACGGTACCGCAGATATACAATAGAACACGACAGAAAAAATTGTTGTTCGAGAGCGGAAGTGAGTCACGCGAAAATGCCGCGTCCTTTCTCAAGAGAAGGTGGCTTGCTGATGTGTGGGTGACGTACAGGGTGTTTCACTCGAATTTTATAACACCAAATTAACTGTTTGTCACAAATTATGTATTTGATCGGATTTAAGCAGGATGTTCAGTAACCAATTTCAGGTGGTCGAGTTTGAAAAATTACTATATTCAAGAATATTTTGGAAATTAGTTCCTACAAAAAAAAAACATAAAATATACAGTGTGTCCCGCTTTTCAGGTTAATACCTCTGGAAATATAAAAAGGTCGAATTTCGGCAAGTCTATTTTTTTACAATTAGAACCCTGAAGAGAGGTTATATTCTACTAACCATATCATTCATGTAAAATCCTGGCCTACTACGATATTTTAAAAGGATCGTTTGTCCAGAAAGTATTTTTTTAACGAAAAGATAAAATTACCAGGCTTCAGCACCCATCAAATACTCATATATCAAATTTAATCACACTCTAAAAAATTAGATAAGTAAAACTTATAACAAGCTGGTCAAAGATTGCCTTGAAAGTGGAAACAAATATTAATCGGACAAAGAACACATACACTACAAGTTTAACACTTTAAATTGCGGCCACAGTAAAAATTATTACCGTACAAAAAATGGAATGAACTATGAAAACTAATTTGTTTAAAAAAATTACAAAAGGTTAACCCAAATTAATTTTAGTTTTCTCCACGTTTGTCTTTGGATACTAAAGAATATGGAGTCCTTGGAGTACCTGAGAGTGACTAATGATTTATTTTGACATAAAATTATATTTTAAAAAAAAATCTTAATGTGTGTTCAGGTCACGGACTTTTTCTATACAATATTACTATTGTATGTTATATATTATCGGTAATTAGCCCATTAGAAACTGAACATCTTAGCCAAAAGTTCTATTAACATGTGGTTTAAAACACACCATTAGAAAGTGACATGCCCCAATATTTGTACCCCGAACAAATATATGATTTTTTTTTTGTTATTGAAAATAAATAGACAAAATAATTTTTTACGTGGAATAATATGAGTCTTGGTACCATTTTTCGTTATTCAAACCATAGGCGTAAATTTTTTCATTCAACTTTTTCCAATTTTTTCTACAAATTGTTTATTTTTATGTAAAAAAGCTGTTTCTGCTTAAACCGATATTGGCAACCAAGACAACCATTGCCAAAATAGATTTAAACAGAGACGGTATTTTAACATAAAATGTTGAAAAATTAAAGGGTCTAACACCATCTTCACCCTCCTAAATGGGAAACTTATGATTTACATAACTAAAAAAGGTGTTGCTCATGTTATTCGACGTAAAACGTTATGTGCATTCCATAAATTTTGTCATTATTTTCGACTTTTTGGTCAATAACAGAGAAAAATGCAGTTTCATGTGTACCCATTTAAGAGCATGTAACTTCCCCACACATTAATACTACTTCAACACATAAAATCGTGTTCTTCAGTTCTGCTTAGCCTATACCTATGGTTTAAGGGAACCGAACACGGAAGATAATTCCCATGTGGCCGGTCTCCCATATACAACGCGATGGTATGTGGGTAGTATTTGATGGATTTACTGCCATCGCATCTAAATGAAAATTAAATGTTGGTCCCTCCCTGTACGGACATAATAATTCTAATCACACGACCAGAAGTTGCGTGACAAGTTAACAATTTCATTCGGTATGAAATTTAAATAAAAAGTAGATATCTCACGTCAGAGGATTACTCATGTCACAACTCTACTTTAAAACCAATAAGATGCTTTTTTTTTCTATGGCAACCAGAAAAATTTTTCCGTGGCGAGGCGATAATTAAGTGGAAATTTTTCGACAGTTGAGAAGGTAAACATATCATATGATCTGCACATTGGCATCTTTTATATAAAATATACGAAATATCGTGGATATACCTAATATTTTCAGAATCACGTCGTGTTACTTGTAAAAAATATATTTCTACCACCTTTAGTGACCTAAAATTGCCAAAGAACGAACTACTACCCATCTGAGTTTTAGCATTTGATGTAACTAAAGTTGGTAATTTTTTTAGTTAACGAAATATGGTGGATATACCTGCAAAATTCAACAACTTGTTTCCATACACTTGCTTTTGATTTTCTAGTGTTAGTAGTGTTATCTGGCATTAGGTTTGGAATTTCTTGTCTAATAACTTATTGATTTTATTTACAAATCGCGACATTTCAGTATATACTTATTAAACTCAACGTACTATCGTTTGCAATATTAATGACACTCACTAAAATGAATTTTGCAATTTATTTTGAACTTCTGACGTATTCATATTGAAATCTGCTTTAAATTTTTAACATTAGTTATTAGTTGTTTCACTTACCAAGAGAGATTTAATGATATTTCTATTCAGAACTTCCAGAAGTTCAAAACTGTTTTAAGAGGGTGTCATTATAAATGCAAACGATTGTACATGCGCTTCGAATTAGTAATTGACATCTACTGTGACAGAATCGTTTAAATAAAAATGACAAATCAAAATATGTCAACAACAACAATGCCTTGGCCAAGTCAAATCAATTTGAAATGTCAGGATTTATACTCGGGGTGTGAAATTTTCTTACCGAATACCACACGAGTGTAAATTATTCCTGGAAATTTTTAAGCTCTTGTGATATTATAAGTGAAAATTTCACAACTATATTTTTAAGCCAATCTGAGACTCTCTTTTCGTTTGGTTACCATGGAAACCCAAAATATTTCCGGAAATATTCTTCCTCCAGGGTACCCTGGACGATATATAGTGGAAATATGTGTTCAAATAAAGACACATGCGATAGACATGATATCTCTTTTAACTGTCTTGCTGTACTATTTCACATTTGCTTTTGCCACACTCTCCTTATAATCATCTGAGCTCTTTTTCTTAATGTTAAACGCATAGTCTTCTAAAATGTGAGTGAGTGCTTCAATGGAAATAAATGGATTGTTAATATCATAAGATTTTTCATAACAAAACTGGAAACATTGTCTCCACACACTCCCTTTATACTTTGTATTTTGTGGCACTAAATTTTCTACGCATTTTCTAATATTCTTTTGATTTTCTTTTCCAAAACGCATTATTTTTAATTACCACCTCACTCGACCTTACAGAAACAGAAAATTTAACGTGGTATAATTTTTGACATACCAAAACATTCATGGCCAACTAACCCTTCCTTTTCCATGTCTAAATCTTGTGAAAAAAAAATGATTACTTTTAAAATATTTTAGGTGTGAATTTTCCTTACAGAATTACTCACGTGTTTGAATAAATAACTGGACATTTCACGAATATTTTGAAAATTATCACTAGTTGAAGACGAGAAATAATTTTCGATGATAATCCAAGCACTAGGAAGATTACAAATGAAAATATCCGTTTATTACGTTCAGGATTCTAGAAAAAATAATGAGGACCACGACCAACCAAACTGCACGTACATCAGATTTATTTGATGTAAAAATGGAAATACCAAACGTTGATACGACGATGATAACATGTGTACAAGATATCCGGAGAACGTTTGATAACTTTCTTGGTATTCATCATACAACGAATGATATATTGCTCTAGGATCCCTAAGGCTTACTTGTTACATCTTAAGTCTTAAGTATGATAAATTATCCAATATTTCATTTGAATTATCGCATTGTATAACAAGACCCCACTGGCTGCAAAACAACAAGGCCGTATTCTGCCAAATCCCTTAGAATGAAGACATTTGACAAAAAAACCGCACCGAAATCATCTGCATTGTGGGATCAACCTTTATGACATTCATATCAATATACAATATGCTACTTAAATACCTGTCGATACGAAAGAGATATGATAGTAGAGAGATTGATATTGTTTTACGCGTTTTATTTTACGAAATTTCTGTAACTAAAAAACACCATAAACAATGATTATTTTTTAATTTAAATTAACTTGACTGCATTATTGTATAAATCGAAAATAACTTTAAAGCTATGAGTTTCATAAAAAAAATCTGTAATCATTAAAAATCTAAAACAATGATGGAGAGATGTTAATTCAAATTTTTACGTCAATTTTTTTTCTGAATTTTTAATGATTATGTACCTACATCCTTTGTATTTTAGACGTAAGAATTTCTTGGAAAACTCTTGAACAAATATTATACTCTGTGGTAAGCTTATTTTAAACAAACAAACAAAAATTAGTTTAAAATCCCAATAAAATTGAATTAGAAGTCAACATTTCAGAGGCTCAGTAGCTATGTGTTTCACAGTGAATTTTGATAAAGCTAGTAGTCCAAATTTCATTGATAGATTTCCAGATAATATGTGGAATCAAATAATAATCCCCTTCATGACTTTTATGTTTAAAAAATAATTGAAAGTTAGTCGACATATATTTTTCTAAGTTGTATAAAAGAACACGATAATAAATTTCAACAGACAAAGATTGCACATTCAAAAACAGCAGCGAATGAATGTTAATATGATAACTTTCATTAGTGATCTGGACAAGAATCCGTGCGCTATGTCGTTACATAATATACATATATCGGTCGAGAATGGAATGGTGCTGCCATAAACTGCATTTGTTTATGTTATTTATTAGCTACTACACGGCGCCAACTCCTTATATTTCTGCAATGCTTATTTACACTGAAGTGCAAGGATGATGTGTATACATCGCTGAAAGATCCAGCGCACGCTGAATTAGAGCCTAATGAGAATGTTGGAAAGCGAAACATTCGTATTCCTTGTGAATATAGTGACACTCGCGAGCCAAGTCAGTAGCGTCGCTAAAAAATTAAAAATTATTTAACTGTGTTACATATATTAAAATACACGTAATCAGTGTCTTATTTCATTGCACGTTAAAAGTGAACCTTTGTATAATACATTTGTATTATTAAAATAGCTGCTATACGTCTTGTTCAAACGCTTATGTTTATTCGATAGAAATGCAACATATTATTTTGAGAAAGAACGTTCTGCACCTAGAAATCTAACATTTGCATACTTAAAATATATACAGAATATCACAAAAGCATCGAGAACTATTTTAAATTCGGATAATAATAAAAATAATCTAAGTATATATTTATTCCTACAACGCTTTATTCTGAAACTATTCATATTTTAATATTACCTATACCCAGAAGACAGTATAAATAGTATCTAGTCGAAAAGAAAAGAATGATAATATCCCACGCAGAATTGAATTTAAAACACTTTTACTCTTGTTAAATTTTAAGATTTACCGTTACAACATAGAGTAGAGTTTTGATTTTTGCATGTTGAGACACCGCACCATTTCAGTGTTCCTGTTAGAGACTTCTTAAATTTCCAAATAAATGGTTAAGACGAGGAAATAATTGTCCTCAACAAATGTGATTATGTTCTTCGGGAAACATTGAAAGATTTCGTTTATTCCTCGTCAACTGAACCTCGAGAAGATTTATGGAATCTTATTACAAATAAACGTAACGTTATATAATCTCAAATACTTTAATATCGAATAGATACTTTATACCCTACAAGTGGCCCACTCTAGTTATGAAGCTCAATTAGCATTCGTAGAGTCTAGTGATCGCAAAATCTTTCCATTTACATCGCAGTTCCGACCACACCGTACCATGTTTGGAAACACGAGATTGCATAGAGAGAAACCGTCTGCAAATTCGCATGTCGGCGTTGACTTTTGCCATTTCGGAGGGCCCCAATTACCACTGCGGCACGGAACTGATGATGATGCTAGTTAACTGCACACTCCACCACCGGATAATTATCCCCTTTTACGGGCCGATTCGTGAGATACCGAGGCCCGTGCGTTTTAACCCCGATTGAAATCGCACCTTAATTAACGACGACCTGAACTGCGAGCTCTTTTTGAAGTATTTTCAAGTTGGAAATGTGCCAGATAGCCTTGGTAACGTTAAAAACTGATATATGAGCAGTGTGAACAAAAAAGAAATAGAGTTTCCAGCACATACTGAAATGCTATCCTGCTGTCTCAGCTGAAATCGTTTTAACTACCGCTTTCAGACGTGTGAGAAAAGCAAAACGAATTAAGTTCGGCAGTATTTCACTCTAGCAGACCATCGTAAGAACGTTAAGAGGTAAACTTCATTATAAGAAATAGAAATATAACTGTTCATGTTCTTATTACTGTGTCTTTATTTATTTTATATCTCGCATAAATCATATAACCGTTACGGGCCCAACACAGATCCCTGAGGCATTGCATATCTGGAACTGAGGTGTGCTATATCGTGAAAATGGCAATGTACCTACCATTATTAAGAAACTCCTAGCTACAGTAGATTAATATTCTTGCGAACACGTAGAGATGTCGGTACCTATCTGATTTTACGCATGAGATAGCTCGGTCGAGCACTCAGGCCCGAGCTTTGAGATTTCAGCTTTAAAAAGTGGGATAACGTTAAGAGTTACACACAGTCAAAGCTGCCATAAGTTAGATTGGTAAAATACCTGGTATGCGAGAATATTGTTTTACTATTTTCTTTAATTTGGATTAGCATTTTAGTAAATTAAATAAAAAATTCCTGACTCGACAAGATTAATGTTTTCGCCACTCTTAAAAGATTCAATTACAGAAACACACAGACGCGAAGAATGATGGATTGCATCCTTCATTGTTACACCAATTCCAATCTTTCAGTTCAAACAAACTCCTGTCTTGCACCGGACAAATCACGGACTGTAATCTCAGATTTAACATATTCGATACATCAACATCCGATGACTGATCACATCCCAATGAAAACCGTACATATACATGCACCTTTTACGAAGACTGCTATCGCGCAGCTGGTTGTAATTATACGGTAACACGTGGTGCGACGTTTGCCTCAAATTGAATTACGCCAAACAATGGGCAAACCACTGGGCCGTTAAAAAGATATATATATATATATATATATATGTAAAAAAATCACATGCCAGAGATATCGATGGAATCGATCGATAAAACAATAAATTGTTTCCATAAAATATAATTCTGCAATAGGGCCCTTTAATCAAACCTTAAATAACACTATTTGCCTAATTTTTATGTAAGTATTTATGATGTCTGATCAACGCAGAAAATTTGAAGTCGATCTGTTAAGTAGTTTTTGAAATATACGAGGAAAATTGGAATTAAACGCTCGCGAAGAGTGACGTCAGTGCCTCCTACAACTTCTCAAAAGTCTGTCTGTGTTAAATTAAAACCGAATAGCAAAAGCTAACTACTTTTAAAATTCGCAACGCGTTATTTAAAATCATATTCGTCTATTCCATCAATGGTAGACTTACTTACTGTGATCCATTATTTTAATACAAATCACCAATTTGTAAGAGCTGCAATGAGAGGTGTAAAAATATAACGGTAAATTCTAAAACGACATCGTGAATAGCAGCTAAGTTTTTAAAATAGTGTAGTTAATTAATTAAAAAATATGTATTTATTATGTTACATACAAATTTAATAATAAAATGGAATGTTTTGGTTAAGAAAAAAATAGTTTTATGTAGGTAAGTACCTAAACATGTTTTGTTATACTGCCTACAACAAAACCTACCTATAGCTTTTTGAGTGTAATTATACGGGGTGTGTAAACAAACCTTCAATTTTTTATGAAAATATAAAATGTCAAAAAATATATACTTAAGATCTTCACGAAAAAGCTACGAGACAGTGCAGAGGCCTATGTTTAAAATAAACAAGAAATTTGCAAGTGTCCTATAACTAAAAGAAAACCCCAACTTCACACACAATTAAGAAAACTGATATTTACTTATAAATTTTATTATTCAAATTTAAAGTACATATTAATTCCAGTAGCTTTAATAAAATTTAGTAGTTTTATTTCTTTTATTTAATTATTATTAAACTGATATTATATAAATCTTATTGTACAACACATATTATTTATTGTATTGGTTCCAAGAAATATGTTGCGCTTCATTGCTTTTTGCTACAAATTTTGCGTATTGGGATTATGGGGTAAATTAATAAATAATTTATTTGGGCATTTCAGCGTTGTACTGGAACATTTGGTATACTACAATATCTAAATGTTGAGCGTCTCTAATACCTTCACTATTTGAATTTTTGACGCCTCATTACGCTCCGTATTTTATAAGCATGTAAACGGTAGCGACCGAAACCCCGCATGCTACAGGAGGCAGTGACGTCACACAGTGGTTTACGCGGGTTTACGTTCTCAAATTATTTTAAAGACTTAGAGGCGTCAGAAAATTATAATTTTTTTCAGATCTTACTAAAATTGCAAAGTCATTAAGAAAATATAATAAATAAATGCTAAATCACCCCATTATTACTCCTTGCATCATTCACCTAAAGCTAATAGTGACAATAGAAAATACTTTCTTTAATAATTTATTCGAAGTGTTTCCTTCTGTCATTCGCCAAATTATTAAACCCATATCTGGCAATGATTTTCTCAGATTTGTACTAGTCCTAATACACATCGATACGAGATAATGGTTAAACAGAATACACAAGGAAAATGCAGTCTAATGGCAGGAACACACTGTATTTCAAATTAGCTATACCTCTGTTTTTTTAATAATAATTACATTATAGTATTAGTTATAATATTCATATTTCCAAGTCAAGGGCATCGAGTACTGGCTAGAAAAACGGCAGAACGGGAAGTCGAATCGCTTGCCCGTTAAATTAACGAAAAAATTCATACATCGCAGCATAGTTAAATGAGGTTCTGCATAGATCAATCTGGCTAGTCTAGTCTAACCGACCTCTAATTACATTCCGTATGCACGGACCGTTAGTAAACTGGTAAAAAGAAGTTGAGTGGTCGTGATCAAAAGTATTATGGTGAAATATTGTAAATATGTGCAAAGTTTCAATCCAGCATGTTAGTCCCGCTACAGACTATGCGTGAATTTGTGATTCATTATGCGCGATTCGTGATATGCAAGGAATTCACTAATAGTGTGTAGGGTTTTGTTCGTTAAAAGCCCATTCATAAAAACCCTACACACGATGGACGAATTCCTTAAAAACCGCGAATCGCGAATTCACGCATAGTCTGTAGCGGGTCTTAGAAAACAACGTTTACTAAAAAAAGTTGTGTTTTAACGTTCGCATCCTCAAAAAGCCATTATTTTCGCGGAACTAGTATGTGACCTACAAATTTCTGACATTCTAAAGAATACTAAATTAAATAATATCTCCTGGGGAAAACATACAACAAATTACGTAAAGATAATAGAAAATATTTATTTACCTAGCGCTAGGTCACGATGCGATCCTGCTTTATAGAAACAAAGCCGATAACCCTCGCCAGTTGTCACTCCTGTCACGCACTTTTTATCGCGTACTCGTTGGCGGACGGGAACCCCAGCTGCATCTGTTCCAGCAGAACCCCGGAGCCAGCGAGAAGTGTCTTAGGATGTTATTTTGAGAGCACCGGGGGTTCATTAACACAGCGCAGCATCTAAAATAAGTGTCCCCAAGACGACTGACGGTCTATCGAGGCGGTCTATTGGCGAACGCAGAAGCGCAAATCTAAGTAAAAGTAATCCATAAGGGAATATTTAGCTATTGCAATATCGGTACTATTGATTGTACAAACTATAATTTATCCAAACTTATATCCTATTGAAAACATGTGCAATCAAATAGGAGTCGGTAATCAACATATGGGGCATCAGTATTTGAAACGAAATAGCCTCTCGCGAATTTCGTAGATTATTAATGGTGGGAAAGTGTCAACTTTTCGTAAATTTTGCAAAACAGAAATATTATCGCTATTTTCATCATTATGTGGGATTAGTAAGTATAATTGAAGTTCCTGACAATCTACCATGATAGTTTTATGATGAAAATGATAGAAAATATTGCAATTGTCAAAATTGCGACTTTTCCGCTATTAAATAATTCGCGCGAATTTTTGGTAATTTTGCGTCATGAGGACGAAACTTTACCGTTTTTGAAATACATATTTGATATTTTATAAAATTGTTGACAGATGCAAAAGTGACTTGCCTATAGCATTCTTATCTTTTGACATCATCATTGTTTTTTGGCAGACGTGAGCAGTAAGTACCAATATTAACTTAACTTGAATAATTTTGTACCAAATATTTCCATCTTCACATTACATTTTCATGACTAACGAAAACTTCATTTTTTCAAAAGGAATACCTTTATATTATTACATTTTTGTATTTTTCTTCCATATATTTTTTATACCTAAAATCAATGATATTATAGTTACTTCATTAGTCGATTCCGTGAGATTTGGAGCAACTCAAAATTTTTCACAGCTCATGAACACGAATAAAAAAGACATCATCAGTGTACACGATAATTTACAACAATAATACGGCTAGCTATTCTACGTAGGCTATTAAAAAACAATCTGCGTCTAAAGAAAACAAAACAGTTACGGCTCGACTAATTTTAAGCGTGTCTTGCTGTCCTCTATTCGGATCCTACGCTGTCACGAAGAAGCGGCGAACTCCTCTGGAAGTGTATTCGAACCCGCTACTAATTTTAAACTAGACGTCCTAATGGGAAGGTTTATATCCATGTAATCTATGATCTTGCGCGACGCCAAAGACAGCCTCTATTAAAATGGATGTTTATTCAGTCGCTATTACAAGTCACAGCCCCGTAAAAGGCGAACAATTTCAGAGGCTAATTGCATGGATGGATTGACCCACCCCAGGATGGAACTATGACTCCTTACATGTTTAATAATTTATTGTTATGTATATGAAGCCCATTAACTTTGATTCAGGGTCTTCTGTTACTTTATGTTTTTTCCAAATACAGCCTAACCACATTTGTGTGTTCATTACCACTTAGATCACTAAGATATAGTATCTTTCCGTAACTAAAGTTAATGATTATTTTTTGATAATTAAGAGTGACACTTATACCAAGATTGATCTATATCACAAAGAATAACATTTAGCTAGTTCCCCCCTCGGTAACTATGAAATATATTTGTTCGCCTACCATATGTGAAAATGAATCATATCAACCCTAAACATATGACCAGAAGTAATGTTTATCCCCTTGGGCTGCTAAAGTCATAACAACATGATTTTGTAGTTTTTTACTGTCTAGACACCTTTGCCTGTGATTTGCTTACTTTGAAGCTTCACATCAATTTTTGGAATCAAGAGAACAAAACTATAAAATAATAATACGTTCTGATCCTAAATAATTGTGAATGTGTGAATTTGTCAAAATGAATAGTAGTTCAGACAGTGATGAAGAATAAATTTATGAATACTCCATCAGATTTGTAAGAAGAAGCTAGCAATGTATACTCGCGTCAAAAATTCAGACGTCTTACGTCACAGCTGACGTTACACATTTGTTTTTGTTTTCGATATTATTTGGTCTCGTTAAAAACAATCATTTTTTGCAATTTAGTGCAATATATAATGCAAACTTTTAGTGTAGTATGTAGTTTTATTACTGTCAGTTGCAGTTTCTTAAATATTTTGATGAAAATATAATGAATTATTCATTTGTTCGTATGACGTAAGTCGTCTGAATTCTTGTCGCGAGTATATCTCTAAATTTGTTACCTACAAAGTCAAGACAACGGTATGAATACGAAAGGTACTATGAATTGTTTAACAAGTGGAAAAAGAGTAAAAAAGCAAAAAACCTAACAGAAAATGTATTACTTGCTTACCTGTCGGAAAGATCAAAGATTGTAAATGCAGGTACACTATGGTCTGAATTTTCAATGTTGAAACGCACTTTTAAAGTCAAGGAAAATACTAATTTTGATAATTTTCATAAAGTTCGAGCATTTTTGAAACGGAATTCTGTAAATTACGTTCCCAAAAGTCCAAAACTTTGAGTCAAGAACAATGCATTAAGTTATTTTTAAGGAAGCAGATAATTTTGAATATCTTATGATGATGATTTCCTTTATGATGGGGCTATACGGAGCTCGTCGCAGAAATGAATGTTTAATTATACTTGACCACATAGATAACAGAAGAGATACAGTGCCATCATAAATGATTACAAGATACGTGATCAGGGCCGAGTTTCTCAAATCAATCGCAGAGCAATTCATATGCGAATATCCTTTTCCTCACTACGGCAATTGAGAGAGACAAGAAATCTATTCGCATACGAGTTACTCTTCGAGAATCACAGTCCTGGTCACTTGGCTTGTAATCATTTATGAAGACTGTATATTGATTATTAGAGTCCCAGAAACAAAAAATAATATTACAAGGACGTTTTCAATCATAATCAATTCATGGATTGAATCTACAACAAAATATATTTCCCTTAGACCTACCCACACTCCTCATAATCGCCTATTCATTTATTACAAGAATAATAAATGTACAGTACAACTGATTGTAAAAAACACATTCAGTAAAATTCGAGGAAAAATAGCCACTTTTTTCAAACTGCCTGAACTTAACACATACACAGGAGTTTGCTTCTGCCGTAGCCTGCAACCTCTAGGTAACTCTGGGAGTGATTTGGTAACACTTTAAAAGCATGGAGGTTGGCGTTCTTTTGCAGTTGCAGAAGGATATATCGACGACTGCTTATCGAGTAAGATTAATATTTGTAAAAAATCCTGACAAACCAAGAGCAGCTGTCTAATATTCGCAGAAAACAACAACTGAAGTGTTAAATAATTACGACCAAATAAATGAATTGCCAGTTAATCTAGATAATTCCCATGCACCATCAACTTCATCCACAGAAATAAGTCACCATACTGCTAGCACTTCAAAAACCTACCAAATGCCTATAAATTCTGGTATGACTATTCATAATTATGATCGAGGAATAATTAACATTTATTACTATAAAAAATAAATTTCTAAATTTTTACTACTTAAGTTTCTTTTTGAATTCTGTCTGTATTCATAAAACTAAAAGATTTTTGTTACATTTTTTGGTAGGCAAATAACAGTTGTGTCACACGCAGAAAACGCTTTACAGCCCTTAGCTATTAGCTGCTAATGATCATTTTCTGCCCTTGTGACACAATATACTATTCTAAAGCTTGGCCATGACGACAAGGCTCCCTTTCTTCCGGAATAGAAACATTTCCTTCACTTTTATTTCTAGACATTCCTAAGCGTATATTCGAAGCAAAACAACCTGTATACCTAGTTAATATGAGTGATTCATCAAGAACCAAGTCATGTCTCGCGGACCGCTGTTATCGAATTGGGGTCTTTTTTATGAATTATAGTCCTCGTCCAGTGCCGTAATACTTACTCATTCCGCATGACTAACCGATAGCCATTCTTTGTTTGGAACTTATTATTCCTCGGTCTGAAGAATCTAAATATAAAACGGAGACCCGAGGCTCATACCTGCTTCTTTGTTCGAACTTTCACCTTCAACATCGCAAAAAATCGCCGATTCATAATATTTACTGACAAGCCCATATTTATAGGTGATTATAAAAAAAACTAAGCGTGCAACTTCTACACCTTCGTTAGCAACGAACAATAAAACGAAATCTCAGAAAACTACAGATTTAAAAGTTATTCAATAACCTGTTAACTTTACTGTATGGAATTTTAGCATCTTGACCTTCTAATTCATATTTGGAGATATTCCTCTTCACAGAGTGAATAAAACAAAAGTGAAAAATATAAATACTAATAGATCATGTCAAATTTAAGACAACTGTTTCAAAATATAAATTATACCTTTACAGAAAATATCTGCGATATCATCGATCTATACAACTTTCTCGATAAGGGCGGACGAAAGAGAAAAATGAGGGGCAATTAGATGAGAGTTTTGATTACGGTGAAAAATGGAAGCCATAAGTTGGAATATTGGGGTTTATAATTTAATTAAAAACTCTCCCGACTCGGAAAAATGAATAATTATTAGCGAGGCAAATTTAAATTAACTTTGAGAAAGTCTTTTAAAGGAAGCAATATAAATTTTTCGATAATATTCAGTAGCTGTAATTAATTATTTCATCATTTTAAATATATGAGCACAAATGTTTAAATTAAACCACAAGCTCTTTTGACTTCAGGTTATAATCTGAAATTTATGAACAAAATATAACAACAACAATAACCTTATAACACAATTCAAGCTTACGATTCATAACTATTTTACTAATGAAAACACATATGTATTACTGGTTGCAGTTATTGAAATAATCCTAGCGAAAAGTATATGCTAGTTGAAAGTTAAATCCCTAATTTTCCCAGTTAATATAGTTAAAGAAACAATCACGGCACGTTCGGCAAACTTCATTATGTGCTTTTCTGCTTCTCCTGCTTATTCCCATCTAAAAAACTAACGCAAAACAAGAAAACACTTAGAATTTCAGTGCTAACTCGCCAGTTTCCTCCGAAACTACGAGAGGGGCCATAATGATCGCGGGGTTTTTGTAAATTTGTTTTACGACTCGTTAACCCTGCTTCTATACTTAGACCCGAGAGCCAACTTTATTGTACCGAGAGTTTTAATGAAATACGCCGCCAGAAAGAAGAGTTAACGGCGTTCTTGACTTCAAAGCCCTCGCTTACCGCTAAGGGGGTAGCGAGAAAGTTAAAATTAAATTATTCTGTGTCTGAATCGGAGAAGAACCCGTGTCTGCGGTTCGAGGAGAACGTGTGGAATGCCTGCGTAGTTAACACTGGAAAATGGGAATTAATAAAACGTTCAAGATGGGCGTCGTCTTCGGAGAGCAGGGCGAAAAGCATACCGAAGGCAAAAAAGTTGGTAAAACGAAATCTGTTATCTTAAGCTAGTGATTCTGACTGTAACAAAAATTTGAAAGCTCATCTTGAAGAACTCAAAAATGTTTACCTAAACTAATACCGCCACATGGACAATTATATTACCAAACATTAAATCTCGACACACTTTATTTTTTTATTGTAATATTCATTTTTAGTCAAACTGAATCACTCCAATTATTATCAGTGAAGACAATAGCCCTGTTCTCACGGCAGTTAGAAACCGTTTCCAATCGTCCGACGCCCGCGCAGTTTATTTATAATGCCTCCATAAGGTAGAAAATCCATTGTTTTAATTTGACATGCACGCTCCCAGTTAGCCATTAATATTTGGTGTACTTACCACATACTACTGACGGCACGGTTTGGCTGACTCCCGATTTGAACGCTATAGTTCTTTATGACGTATAATTATCATAATAATCATTGAAAAACCACATTACTTAGCAAATAATAGATATATATATATAGTATTTCTCACTTCTCCTCGTAAAAGATCGCGCACATTATGCCTGCATGGACCAGCATACCGCGCACCTGCAAGCCTGCACAGACCAGTAACTTTTTGTACCGATTATGTGTGTGGCAGTCGTTTTGAAATTTTTAAGTAGTAGCTCGGAATAAGAAATTTTTATTTTATGAAGAGGCGAAGTGGAAAAAAGCGAGGAAAATGAGAAAGTTTTGGGTACACACCACCAATAAAAAGAAAAAGCTGTATGGTGAATTTCATCATTTATTTCCTGAACTGGATAGATATCAACAAATTTTTTCAGTATTTCCAAATGTCACAAAAAAAAGTGAGCTCTTGGATCTTCTTCACCACCAAAACACAAGATGTCTTGCAGTTTGTTTAAGATAAGTAAATAGAGGTTGTTGATAAGTGAGGTGCTGCAGCGACACATTCACAATTTAACTGGTCGAATATTTCTAATACTTTGAAATCAATCCCTGATTTTTGTTGGACTAGCGCAGCCAAGCATAGAAATTGCAGGCCACCGACATGACCTGCTGTGACGGTCGTTGTAGGTGCCGGTCCACGCACGTGCGGGTCTAGTGTCCGATACTCCATTAAACAACATGGGCACTTTCATGAACAGGCTTTGTAGGTCGGTGCAGGCATAACGTGCGCGATCTTTTATTCCGCAACATGATTATAATCACATTAATTATTATTATCTCATAGAGGTGTGTCTTCTAATGGGTCTTTTCCACACATATTAGGCTTACTATTGCATGCATGTTTTTTTAATGTTATCTTGCCCATATGTTTTCATTGTTATAGGCGCTCCTCAAATGGGTCGTTAATTAAAATCAAAACTGTCTAAACGTCGCTGATTCGTTCATGACATCGCACCGCTGTTAATACTGCTGTTGATAGCCAATATATTAGATTTGTTCCAAATAAATACTTTTGTACGGCCACGGTATAGGTTATATGCACTGATAATAGGCGTAAGCGTCAAACTTGTACCGTTCATGGAATTGCGAATGTTTGGAACGTTTACTTGATCGAGAAATGAGTAGGAACAAACATAACCTAACCACCTACCTCTGCGTTGAATTTCGAAGTTGTAAACGTCATCTGCAAGTGATTTTAAAAAAATTAAAAACTAGAGTTCATGGATGAAATTTTAAAAATCGATTACTGGTAGTCACAAATATAATAATAAATAATATAAATGAGAGTACATTAAATAAAAACATAAAGAAATGAAGGAATTATACATTAAATTTCAGTTCTGATAAAATTGTAAGAATGATAACAAGAACCAGTTATCTAACACCAAGATGCTATACAATCTGTATCTATTTCTCAAACCAGAGGTCTGCGTCCAACCGTGCCTTAAAAAAGTTTTGCACTTCCTTGTCGGGAAGCGTCTATATTATTGCTACTAGGAACATAAATAATTACCATTCCGGCGTAGAAAAAAGATCAGTAGGTCTCCTAGCGCGCCCGTCGCTTTGTCGCGGGGCGTAAATCAAGCGAAACGTGACTAGTCAAATTGAAGTATGGCGGCATTTTCATATTTTTCGATGTATCCACTCGGTGTGGCGGTGGTAGTAAATTAGAACCGCAATAGTAAAATAAGATCTGTGATAAATTTCGCTCTCGGGGGGATGCCGACATCTGGGAGCGCGCGCGTGTGTGAACTGTGTATGTGTGAACTGTCACGCCTGAGGAGCGTTTCAATTCGGTTTGGGTTGTGCTCGTCCCACGACCATCGCCTCTAAAGACACTCCCGACGCCTCTGACGTATAATGAGATAACAAATACATGTCGGCAGGACTTTAACGCACTCTACCATCTTAAAACTAATACCGACATACTAAAAAGTTTTGGAACCGCTGACATAATACATACTTCTAACCCCTTAAGGTGGATATGATAGAATGACTGCAATAGACTACTACGGAGAAAGGAATTTTAAGATTTAAACTCAAATTTAGTCTTTATCTCCCTAACAATGACTGACTATAAATTTACGTCATAGATAGGAACCCATTATAATGTCAATTTATAAATGTCATGACATAATAGTAATGAAGGCGCTGTCGCGTTGTTAAAGATCTGGACTTTTCTTAAATGAAATTAGATATTATCTGAAGATAAATGCTAGTATATCATCTGCAAAACACGCAATCATCTAAAATATATCTATATGCAGCGCTATTGATTCTATCTGACGGAAACGTAATATAAGTACCGTTCCAATAATACTATTAAATTTGCAACCAACCAACCTCTAGACATGGTGAACTGTAAATTCTACAACTGTCCAATTACGCGCCCTACAATTTGGGGATTTATACGTATAATCCCCTTCTGTTCAATTCTGCGACGCCCCATCGACGCCGGATTTTTAAATCACCATTTCGCCGAGGGCGGCTGCTGCCGACGACGAAATCCCATTTACGTCCGCTCATGAATTGCGTGTAACAATTATCGTCTCGCGTTACCATTTTGTAACTCTATTAGGGTGGTAGCCATGACGACGCAACGCGAGAAAGACTCGTAAATTCTCAGGAGAAGCATGATCTCTCGTCACGCAATAGAGATTTGTGAGGCAACGAAGATATTTTTGATATTCCCATTTTAATTAAATCCAGTTCGAAGGACCAATAATGTAACGAAAGTAATCCACCCGTTCAAAGTTTTTATTAGAATAATAAACTTATAACAACAACATATAACTAACTCTACAACTAAATCTTGAGTTCAGCATTCCGACGATGCGATTACCGATCGTGATCATCTTTCGATTGTTCTCCGTATTATTTAAAATAAAATCAATTATACAGATGAAAGATGATGTATTACTGCGTGCCAACATTGTATAACAATTATTTTGCAATTTACTTGTACAATGTACGACTTAATTTGCCGGAAGTAAATGGTAAACACTTGAATAACCTTCCATCAAGGCAGTTCGCCTGTCTGAGAACGTATTTTTACGGCGCTGTAACGGCACGCAAACAGCCATTGCGAAACGCAGTGGTCCGCCTCCGTTGCGTAAATCGGAACGGAAGTGGCCCCAATCCATAACCCTGCGAGGCACCATAAAAATTCCAACGTCTAATAAAAATTTGTCGCGCGCCTAAGCTTGTATGCATTTTATTACACAAATCCGCTGTGGTTTTCCCTTGGAAAGCGCGCAATTAGCGATTGTTAATTGTTCATTAGGCTATGGTCGATTGCGGTTAGATTAGAAAGACTTACCAGCATCGGCGGGAGGTGTGGGTGTCTCTTCTCTGGCCAATCTTGGTTCTTCCAAGTCGGCGCTCTGCTGTTTCTGAAGCTCTCGTTCGATTTCCAGGGCCGCCTTCTCCTGGTGCTCGATGAAGGGGTTGCAAACCCCCTCGGCGGGATTGTTGTTGGTGAATACGTCGCCGAAACCTTTGGCGGTCTCTAATGGAGAGAGCGCGTCGTCTACGGCGTCCACGTCTGTTTCAGGACCGAAGTCATCGTCGTCAAACTCGGAGGCTAACCTTTTACCGTTCGATTTTTCCTTTGGATAAAAATCTGCGGTGGGCGAAATATCGGTACCTGAAACAATTTCTAGTAATTTAATAGATTCGTTTGAAAAAGTCCTAAGAAGTGGGATATGTTAAATCAGAAGTGGGATTAATTCGGAAGCGGAAACGGAGGCATATAAATAGTGTATAATCACGTACAAAGCACCGCAAAATCTAATGAACCAACAAAGGAGATAGATAGGGGTAATTAGGAGCAGTGAAATTACACATAGACTTCTACGCACCGTTCTGTTTGAAGTTGTCCGTGAGATTTAAGAGTAGGCCGTCGGATTTCTGGGAGATGATGTTGTCTGTAGGGGCGCCATTGGAGATGGCGAAGGGATTATTAGCGTTATCGAGGCTGGCGTCCATGGTGGTTGTGGTACGGTTGCGGTTTGCCCAGTGGGCCTCCGCTGCTATCTTGGACGGTTCCCGGAGAAAAACAACTATCACCGATATGTTATCCAACGAGCCCTGTTCTCTCGAGAGCTGCACCAAGGACTGGCTTATTCGATCGATATCACCTACAAACAAAAATAAGACTTATTAGTTACATGCGATTAATACTAATTTACATAGTTAACAATAAAATGATAATTATTTACTACAATTCGTTCCATTTTATCCAGTTTAAAAATATTACCATACAAAATTTTTATTTTTAAGAAATATATTTTGTCACTGCAAAAAATTAATCACTCTCTTTAACTATAATACTAACTGGGGTTACTTATCCGCTTATATTCACGATTTGTCAATACTTTAGTGAAGTGGTAGGTGGTAGAGTGGTAACTTGTGATCATTAATCAAATTCTATTCCCCTATGGAGTTAAATTGACTGTTACGGAAATGATCTCTCGACTTAAAGTATACAGTTATACACCCTCTAACTGTGAATGCTTCAACTCACACGGAAAAAGGTTTTATAAAAAATTACTATATTATGTGCTCCTTCCATTGTGTACAAAATTTAAATTCTACATAACAATTCAAGGGAAAAACAATTAGGTATTATTCCTATCGTAGTAAAATTTAATGATACTATTGGTACTATATTCTATTCTTCAATTTATATCATCTGTGTCTATTGTATGCGTAGTGGTAGGATATATACAATATGTTTTGAATTTATTTTTGAATATTTATTTGAAAATTTTTGGAATTAAAAAAAATACTAGGATTAACATGATACTGGGCACATAATAAAACTATATAGTATCAGTTTGCTTTAACTCAGTGTTATACATCGTTGTAAATTATTTTTTTTTAACAAAATGAATAAATATTAAAAACTGTATAATATACATTATATTAAATTTGATATCTATTGTATATTATACAATATATAAGACAATTTTTTTTCTACGATTTGGATTATCGAAATTAGTTAATACTTTACAAGATCAAAATTTTTTAATCAGCTACCTAAAACTGGAAAAACGCTCACAGGCAAAACAAAAACATGTAAATGATCTCACCTGCACTCAATTTATATGTGAACATACATATGAAGGAACAGCCAGTTCAATTGTCGGTCATCTCACCTATGGCATACTGATGAGGGCTAACAAACCCGAAACCGGTCTATGTCTGGTGGTGTGTCCGACAAGGGTTCTTGGCTGTTCACACAAATACTGCAGGAGTAATACAATGCCGGTCGGGCCTTAATCCGCGGAGTAGTTGTTGCCTGCAGTATCATTTACAGATTTAATGGCTCGCCCAGGGCGAGAGGTCTGCGTTAAGTACCTGCTGCAATGTAGGTCGCTTCCTGTAAGTCGAGCCGCTTAGGCCGAGCAGGAAGTAAGCAGACCACTTATATCTCACCAAAACAAAAACATGTTTGATTTTTAGATAGCGTTTAAAACTTGTACAGGGTGTTTCAAAAATACATGGCAATATTCCTAAAGCTGGTGTATATACTAGAGCCATCCATTTTTGAGTAACAGTACCTGTGAGATAATTTTAAAAAATCTAATTTTGGAAGTAATATTTGTGTCAAATTTGAGACAGGTGAGTTTTTGGTAGTGCCGAACACGCTGGTGATATTAGTTTTTTTGTACAAAATAGAGGGTGCTAGTTGCTAGCATCTTCGCTGACCTTTTATTCTCTAATTTTGCTCTCGTTAAGTAGGGTTTTCTTCTTTTAAGTTGTAATAATGGAAACTAATAGCAACAGTGCAGATGTTGACTTTTGAGGGACTGTTTTAAGAGTGCCACTGTATGAGTATGAGAATATGGAATAATTAAAATATGATGAGACAATTAAACTGATGATTTAAATTCTTCTGGCAAGACATGATAAATTTAAAAAATGTCAGTGAGGATGATTTCACTATATTGATTCGTATTTTATGTGATATTTGCTTTGACTGATTTTCGTTAACGAATCTGTACCGCTACCATTTTAAAATATAATTCATTGTTGCTAGGGAAACGAGAAACTTTCATAAATAAAACATACGAGAGCTACTTTGCCATATACTCGTATACTTCTACCGCGGTGTAATAAAAGCCTGCATTTAGAGTTCAGGAAATTCCCGACCGTGCACAACTAAAAATAGTGTTAACAGGTTACAGTTACCATTCAACATTATTACTATTATTATTATTATAGAACCATTAAGAGTTGGCCGCTGATGAGTTTATTTTTTATAGCTGCCACGTGATAAGACCTTTAAGCTCTAATTTTATTACAAGTCTCGCAGTCGCCAGTAAGGGATTTTAGATAAAACAAATTGTAAAGCAAAAAATAGAAACTGCAGCAAAACACAATTTCACCGGCGTAATTTTGCAATTATATACGAACAGGTTGTAAAACTAGTTACAGTTTCTTTAATGGAAATAAATATTTATTATGCAGAAAGTAAACATATATTTCATTTTTAATATAATTACTTAGATATTAATTTAACTTATGACTAATTCTTATTTTTTTTTTGTACGGAAACATTCTACGCGATCACTTATAAAAATGAGTGGAAATTTCCGTGTTTTGTTATGTATGCCCTTTTTCCATAACATTTCCTGGTAATTTTTAATTTGCATTATAAATTAAGGAAGAATGTGTGTTTACGTAATATAATTAGTAAATTTCAGGAATAGTGTGGTAATACAATGTACCTACTATTTTGCAACTATTTACTTTTACCCAATTTATAATAAACATTACAGAATTTTGTATGTGATTTCTGTTGGATATACGCAGTGGCACAACAATCTAAACCCTTACTAAATGCGTTTTAGTTATGTTAAGGTGTGGTAGACAAACATGTACGGTTCTTTAATAAGGACTTTTGTGGGATTTTCGTACAAGATTATATTTTGTAACGTGTGCACTTGTAACTTATGCCAATTTAAATAATAGAAACGGCACGTTGTTTAGCTTGCCTCAAAATTGCGTCATTACCTACTTGTGTCTCCAAACTATACAATATTCACTTTATAACTGTAAAATTAGCAATAGTGTACAACAATTATTACATTAGTTGTAGTTATGTTAAAACTCGAGCTAAAAATATTTATTTTTAGAGATATAAGTATGTTATCCACAAATATTTGCAAAAACCAAGGAATATATTAATTTTTCAAGAATAAGATGCAATTTGCAGCGAAAACATTTTATAATGAATATGTGTAACGAAATATATTGCAATACATTTTTAGATGATTGATGAACAATACACTTTTAGAGAAAGAGATGAATAATTCACATAGAGGATAAATGGATAAACTCCACTAAAAAAATCTTCCTACACAGAAGTTATTTCTGGTCTTGACCTTCTTAACTTTTTAGATATAAAAATGTTGCTGTTTGTGTGTTTCTTAACACGAATAGTGTATTTATTATTGGATTCTAATAATACAATTTACTGTATTCTAATAATTTGTTAGTAAGCCACATCCTGAATGTTATATTAACTATAACTTCAACCTGTATTTTTGTACATTTTAACAAGCATATTTTTTTAACCTAACCAACTTTTTTCTGTGACATTAAAAGTAAAAAGTTTCCAACTTCATCTCTCGGCACACTCTTTATATGGTTACAAAGATAATATTAATACTTTTTTAAATTGGCTTTTGTTACACTATCCAGGTTAAATAAAATGAGAATATTTCAACTAATTAATGAACTCTTTAGTATATACATTTTTTTATAGTTATTTATGCAACAAGTACAAAAAGTATAAGTGTTTATTGCACGCGACGTGAAATTGTCCAACTAGCCCAAGTGCAATAAGCACTTTTTGTACGAGTTGCATACAATAATTTTTCTACGTTTATGTTTGTCATGATGACAAAACGCTGTAGTAGAATGACAGATGAATGCAATAAACATTTTATTGCACTAGTGCAATAAAGAACCACTTTTTCCACTAAATATAGTTCAATAAAGTTTTGTTTATTGCATGAACGTAGAAAAAATATATTAATGTAAATAGTTTGAATTAAAAATACAGAAAACATTAAAGACCTTGAAAATTGTGTAACAGATATTTTATGATTTTTTTCGCGATATGCTCCTGTACTAACAGAGTGCCTAAATAAGCACGGACGTTACTTACATCGCACCATTAAAGCTTGAACGGCTCCGAACCAGCCAGCTGTCGCTCGATGGTACCTCATAGGATAACATCTCGGATAATTTAACAACGAGAGCAAAATGCTCTTTACCGCATGCAGTGGAATTTATTTTGCGACCGTGGACCGTATCACAAATCCAGAAGAAATGTCCGCCTTGCCCGAGAAGTAACTCCGGTGAATCACCTTCGCAAAACGACGATATATTCTATTCGAGGTTTTGGCGAAGGAGCCGATGTCAACGTATTTTCTTCAGCGGATAGATTGATTAGTGTTCAAGTCGGAAAATTTTGTGGCGTAGAACGAAACTAAGCAATTTGGAACACAAATAAGAAAAAATGAGATACAGAGAATCGTGCAAAAATTACTCTGTATAAGGTGTTTCAGAATTAATAGGCCAAACATAAAATTTCAAATTATAAGTCCATATTATAAATACAGTTGTACAAATATGTTAATTTTATCGTTCATATCGTTTTACCAAAGTAGTGCAATAGGTAATACAAAATAAACATTCCATGTTTAGTCTCTTTTTATACATTTAATTCAACAGAAGAATGAATTACTATATTTTTACTATTGAAAAGAAAGTGGCACTAGTGTAAACAGCAATTCAAATAAGCTCTGTTTATCTATATTTTAATGCATATCTATTTAAAGATTATATCTTTCTTATACGTTGCTCAATTCTGGAGAGATATATTTGATATTTGGGTGCAGTAGCGGTTATTACAAATTACGAAAACGTTTACTTACCCGCAGTCCGCAGTGTATACATTTATGTAAAACGAGTATAAGGGTACATAAATTTCATGAAATTTGGGATTTAATTGCTTTTAAAATTTCAACAACTGTTAGACATTTCTATTGAGAGTTTCTGTACATGTTTTTGATAGTGAAGACCATCTAAATTCAAGGGCTAAAGTATTTTGTCTACAATCACTAATTAGAGTAGGTTTTTTGCTTGACAGTGACAACTAAAAGTTGACGTTTATATCACTTTATTGCTTGTCGAGTGATAAAATCTAACAAACGCTCGTTGTCAATAGTAACTAAATAAACAGAGTCCTTTTGAAGTAGCAAATTGAAGAATTGTCAAATATTGTAAAATTTGTTCAGTTTAGTTGAAAAAATGACGGAAATAGTAACAGTGATACCCCGAATACACCTCCAGAGATTAGAAATGCTGCAAAAACTGTAACTTTAGGTTTGTTGCCAGAAATATCAAAGAAGTTACACGAGAAGCAATATAACCTATTTGTGACATGGTGTAAGTCGAATGAAATTTATTAATATTCAGAAAGCTTATTTTTGTGAGAAAACAGACACTAAAATCGTCATTATTATGGTGGATTTACTCGATGCTAAAATCCACATCATCTACTTAAATTAAGCAATTTCAAAAATTGGACGCCTTTTTTAAAAAAGAAAGGAGTTGGACATAAACCTAAGAAATCAAAAACTTTTACGCAAGCGGAAATATACAGATTTTTGCGCGAAGCCGATGACAAAATAACATACCATATTAAAAAAGGTAAATTCTGTATATACCTATGTATCGATTATTGTAAAATCTGTAACTTAATAGAAATATCATATTGTAAGTAGTTTTAATTATTGGAATTTCGGATGCCTGTAGACGTGAAGACTTAGTAAAAATGAATGTTAAAGATGTTGAGGATAAAGAATCCATTTTGACAGTTACTATTCCTGATTCAAAGAACAGAAGTCGAACTTTTACTGTCACAAATAATATTCAAGATAATTATATTAATTTCTTGTCATTCTATCGGAAGTATGTAGCCTTGGGATCTAGAAACAAACACACCAGCACGATTATTCATAAATTTAATAAAGGCAAGTCTTTTATTCAAGGAATGAATGTTATTGCTAAAATACCAAACGATATTGCTAATTATCTTACCCTACCAGTGTGATTTATACACAGGGCATTGCTTTCGCGCAACACGGGTTACTTTATTGGTCCCTGGTGGAGGTGATATACAACTGAAGCAACACGGAAGATGGAAAGGTTCTACAGTTGCAGAAAGATACATAGAACATCAATGAAAAATTTAAATGGGCCATATAATAGTGTGCAAGTAATTGAATGTAGCAATCGCAAGTATGAAAATTTGATCATATCAATATAGCCCTGATATGACTTTAGATAAGAAATTATTATTAATTATTAAAGATTGTAAAGACTGTTCTTTCAGCATCCAAATTACGAATGCTAACAAATGAATTTCTTACCTTTATCCTATTTGTTTTAATTAATGTGCTCGCTGTAATAAAATTAATAATTCAAAAGTTGTATTTTGTTGAGTGATTCTGATAAATTGTTGCATTACGGGCAAAAAGTGACATTACTGCTCTCGAGTGATTAACTGTCACTCTCGAGCAATAATGTACTACTTTTCGCTCTTAATACATAACTCTCCTTATTCTTCAAAGGTTGCAGTTGCGTATTTAATATAGTAGTAATATAATCTACATGTAAAATTTGATCAAAACTAATGGCACCAAAAGTAGAAGGGGCATAGAAACTGATTAACCAATAGATTTTTATGGAGAATTACGTACTACATTGAGCAATCTAAGTTCCGACTTCCGACGCCTGTTTTAAAGCTAAAAAGGCAGGAATACGAAGCACATCTGCGGAATGCGTCTGAGGCGACCCGGTCACGATCCAGGCACTCGCGACAACCAGAGCAAAACGAAGACTAGTCGACGGCGACGACTCTATGAGAACTGCAACGGGTAACTGCGAGATTTCACATTATTTTATATCTACCAGAACACGACGGCGTCAAGCCAGTGAGATTTAAAGGATTTACGACGGAATAAATAGAATTTATATCCCTGAAAGTATTCAAATAATATTAGTGTGTTTAGGGATGATCATATCTACAGATCTACTTATTTATTAGGGCATAAGTTCTTAAAGAAATCACTAAATACATCTAATTGTACTTTTAGTTAATACAGTAATACATTTTATACCTATACAAAATGCAACTACACTAGTTTTTTTTCTTGTAAAGAAACTTACAGAATAAAACATTTCCGAATGGAATTCGATGATTTGAAGTAATTACAATTATTACACGATAGTCTGAATCAAGTCAAAATAAAAATTAGACGTTATTTTGTCTTCCTAGAACAAGCTTTAGGTTTTGTGATTTTAGATCGCAACTATGTAAATTTTCCATGTTATATGGTTATATCAAGGCTTCCATGCCCTAGCTATGGTTTTATGAGTTACTAGGTTTAGTTTTTGTAGGTTCTAAAGGTTTTTCTTTTTGTCATTTTTTTTTCTGGTTCTCGTAAATGTCTCTTAAAATCGGCTCTGAAAGTTTTTAGGCTGTACTTAATTTCCTCTCGGATATTCGAATGAAAAAAATGGTTTTAATATTTCCGGATTTTATAGGATATTCCAAGTACAACCCCTATCTCTGATTTGAAATTCATGTTCAACGGAAAAAATATATAAGAAATATATACCTCAGCTTGAACTATTGAATTTCTTTTTTTCTTTTTTTTCATTGTTGCTTCATAAAACTACCTTTTTTTTGTACCGAAAACAATATCGACGCTTTAAGCACGCCGCAAAATCAAGCAAGCCAGAAAAAATGTGGGCGACAGTCATCTTTCTTTCCTGTATACTACCTATTAAAAATCACTCTTCCGGTCATGGCTTTCTCAACATCCAACAATTCATCATCCCACTCTCAGATATGATAAACTAAATTAATTGAAAACCGTGATCGGTACCACGATGGTACTTGGAGAACCATTAGTACCACCTAACGGAACCATCGAGCATAACCAAAGGTACCGGGCTTGCGTAATTAAATTTGGATTTAGAAGATACTTTTGTGGTCATTCACTGCAAACGTAATCATACTTAAAGGTCTAAAAATAATTGGGTAGGAAAAATTATTTATTGTAGAACTGTCCTTTTCAATTAGAATTTTCAGTTAAACCATGATGTGAAATTCGTATTGCGTTTTAGAGATAGTCGCAGCTCCTATCTCCTATGATGTATTGACATGACAAGACACTTGCTAAAGATTATACATATTGACTTTCGACAATTTGATGCATTTGACAGTCGCTTTTTATAAAAAAATACCAGTTTAGTTATTATTAAGGATACGACTTTCAAACAATTGACTGATGTATAAGTACCTATTGCTTAGGTAGGTAGGTACTATTTATTGTATTATGAATTTGTTAATTTTTATTATAATGTAGGTATACCAACAATAGTTTTATAAGGTTCTTCATCAAGAAAAGATTTGTCAATAAGAATAGAAATTCACGTATCTTGAAAGTTAGAATATATTTCCCAAGAACACAACTACAGCGATAATCCTATTTTGTCGAAAAGCGCATCACGGCGTAGCCTAACAGACTTAACCTAAATGCCACAGCACTTTATTTTTCTTACAGAATTACACAACGTAACAACACCAGATAATTAATGATCTCTGCGTGACGCCTGCATTAGCATCCGTCTAAGTGAGTTTGTGCCTTTAAAACCCTGACTAATGTCGACATGCAACATTTTCGTCCTACATCGGCTTTACTCATCCCACGGGTGCTTTCACCAGCTTTATAAACGGAGTAAATATAATTATTTAGAAGGGTCTCAATGGAGAGTCAAATGTGATCATTAAAGTTTGTCACTATGTCAAATGAAGCGGAGGTTGGGGTCATGTAACATTGCTCGGTGGCACTGTGGCGTGGCATGTTCATCAATGTATTTCACAGGTTAATATGGGATGTTACATCTAGAGAAATTTAAAAACATTTGACATCGTTTATCAAATTAATAAATTTATAAAAAAATTTCATAATAAAGTAGTAATAAAACGCTTGTGAAACAATTTTTTGTGCCTGAAATGACATATTGGAAGTCAAATGCATAGAAGACATACAGTTACTGTATTGATTATTTTTACACAGCCTAAAAATATTCTGTAAAATTTCAAGGAAATTATAATTACATGATATTTACCATATTAGTTATGGTTATTTTATAGTTATCTCATGGAATTTTACAAATATTAATGAAATTTACAATATTAATTGAAATAATGCTTAAAGCGCGTAATAGTCCTGTTATTCACATAGAATATATTGTAATAGTTATGTAAATTTAATAAAAAATACCAACAGTATGTATTTTTACAGATATACACATTCCAACGCATGCGCTTACAGCGTCCCAAACCAATAATGGTCGGCTTGTCTATACAATCATTAAAATTAAAGTGGTACGAGATATTTCAAGTGTGTGTACGGTGTACCTAGTTGTGGTGTAAAATAGTGCTTGACAAGCTTTCTGAAGGTGATTTAAAAATACAACATTTTTAAATGTACATTGTGTGATGTTGCATTTATAGCTGCCCGAAATTACAATATAAATACCTACATCAATATTATCACAGAGATTCTCAAAAAATATGTAAATATTCCAGACGAACTCGACAATACATCAGTAAAATGAAGTTATTTTTCTTGTTTGTACTGGTACAAAGCCTCGCCAATAACTAAATCACATAGGCATCTAATGAATTAATATTAATACCGTAATACCTAGATTGATGGTGATTTATTGTCAAGTACCATCATAGCTTACAAAATATTTACATACTATGTCAATACTTCAGAAAATTGTTTATAGAAATTTGTCATCAAGAGAATGCTGTTGAATTTTGGAATGTTCTGTATAACTTTTATACCTAAGCATAACTACTTTATTTAATTACATTGGAGTTGTACCAAGAATTAGTTAATTTACACAGTACGCACAGTTTATAGGTACATATGCTTTTGCAATAATAATGATACTCTTTTAAAACAGTTTTTGAACTTCCGGAAGTTCTGAGTAGAATAACAATTTCATTAAATCACTATTGGCGAGTGAAACAACTAAGAACTAATGTTAAAAGTAAGATTGTACGTACTTCATTTCCATGGTAAAAATATATGTATAAGTATAATTTTTACAAGCATTAAATTACATTCTAATTTTACAAAGAATTAGTAAATTTATATGTTATGTACGTGTAGGTATAAGAAATTTCCATGCTAAAAATACATATAATTTCTACATGTATTAATTATCTGTTTAATTAGGTACATTGAAATTTCAGAGTATTAGTAACTACAAATCGTAAGAAAAATTACCATAATAGTTATGGGCATAGAGAACTAATGATTATCATGATTAATTTACATAAATCATTTTGTATGAATTAATCCTTATGTTTAGTGGGTGTGTTAATATTTTGAATTGTCTATTCATCGAAATGTGGCAAGAAAATATTTAAAAAAACCCTGTATAAATCTGTTAGAGAACACCCATGGATTCGCCTGTCGATAACACTTGGTCAGTTGGTACCAAATTTCAAGTAACTTTATTTTATAAAATTTCAGTGTATGCAAAAGTATCCGCGCGACCCTCGACGTGGAGCCCTCCTCCGTGGGGGCAACGGCAGCCGGCAGGGACGTCCTCGTGCCCGGCGAGCTCAGCGGCCGGAAAGAGCGCCAGTTCGATGAACCCCGCGGCAGTCACTGTTCACTGCAGACGACCTGCAGGTGGCAACAGAGAGCGGCATCGCCAGAGAGAAAAGGTGGTCTATTTCAGAGCGGCGACCGTAATTTTCTCCTCTCACAAGGTGGTTGGGGTTACAGGCCGACGCTGTTCCGATACAGCAGATCGAGAACTAGGTGAAGAAAACTCGATACCTGCCGGTAGTTTTCGAGAAGAGATCTTCCAATCTCTCGTGGGTATACCTTTCATGAATGTGATATTAAAATGAATGATGGAGTTCCTAAGATATCTAATTTCAAAGAAAAAGCAAGGTACAGTATATGCACATACAAAATTACCTTAAAATGGGGTAACTTTGTAATGACTTTTCTCACTTCTTTCGGAGGTGAGATTCGAGCTTTCTCATGTATTTTCCGAGGGGGTAACCACTGCAAATCCAAGGGATTTCGCAGAATTCCGGGCAATTTCAAGAAGTTTCCAGGAATTTCGCATTGATTTGATAAAAATTACCTTGAAAATTATATCTATACAAGGTGCCTGTAAAAGTAAAAGAGAAAAAAACCACATATTCCGGGGGCCAAAATAAGATGGTCTAAATCAAGTTACCTTAGTCAAAAATTGTATAACTTCCGAGATACAAGGTGTTGAACTTTTTTAGTTTTTTCTCAACAACTTTATTATAAAATTGTTGTAAATACATAAAGCTTGGTAGTGGTTAGGTTTCTGACATAAGAAAAAATCAAATATAGCCTCAAATTTGCTGTCAATTGTAGAGGGCGCCACCTACAGTACTTCACATGTGCACTGGTGTATTGATTGTTTAATCAATAATTCTTATTCTTTGACGTTTTTATCTTAAAGAAACTTCTTGAACAACCGTTTTTATCGATAGGATTTTAAGGTTTTATTTCATAAACATAAACCCATTGTCTTCTTTCGTATTTTATTCAATTAAGTAGGTACTATCAAATTTTGTACTAAGGTAAATTAGGTTAAATCATGTGGTAGCATTGTGTCCAGATCATTTAGAGACAGTCTGTACTGGATGTACAGGTATGACGAATTAAATGCATGTGACATATTTCAACTTCTTGTGCCAGAAAATTTCTCTGTACCAAGTTTAATGTATTTACTACAATTTATATGAAGTTTGATACATTAATATCAAAATAGTAATTCATCATTTTAAATAACAAGGATTGGACTGCTAGCCTGAGACTTGCACATAAAAGGAGGGCAGCATACTGTGGAAATTCACCGTATATATTGACTTATCTTTCTTTCATCTAATATTTCTTTCAGTGTTTTGGCATGAGCCATTTAATTAAGCAAAAAATAAGTTTCACAGAAGTCATACCATTACCAATCCTCTCAAAACAAGAGTGGGATCTAACTACATAACTATAGACGATTTCTAGCAATAGTGATCTATTAACGTTTCCAAATTTAGCCAGGAATGTATGGTAAGCACGAAAATATTCCAAGTTTGTGTGACATATACGTAGATATATATAATCTAGGATCACTCCACTGAGGTTGGTGAACCAGAAATGTGTGTTATGTACAAACAATGTACTTTTATCGCTGTATGTAATCATAAATTCGCCGTAATGTGTTTATTTAAAATGTTTACTTTCGATCCCAAATTACATACAACAGAAATCGGCAATTTCTGAGAACACTACTCACCGCACAAACTTTGCAAATAGATTTAATGGCACATGAAATTAATATTACTTTGTCGGAGAACTGTTTTTGATTTCACTAATTAATACTGCAGTCATTTGTCTAACGCTACGAGAATCTAAATCTACATACATTGACTTACAAAAAGTTCCCACAGTCACCCCCGTCACACTAATTTTTTTCCTAGCACTGGTCTGGAAGAAACCCTGCAAATGTAGTCGGATTGAAGTATTTAATGGATATCCGACAGTGTAATACTTTGCTCGACTTTCATAAGCTGATTAGATTCATTCCGTTGCATAAGACTGTATTGGTGAAAGAGATAAAATATAGTAACTTAATTAAATTATATGAAAGTACTGTTTTATATACAGAAAAATACTTTAGAAAGGTTTTCAATTATCTTAAGAAAGTATGAGGGAAACGAGAAACAATTGTCAACTAATTAAAATTATTAATTATACTGGGTGTAACTGGAGACAAAATACGACGATATAAGTAATCCTACTTACCTATATATAAAAATTCCTCCCTTAAGAAATACAGGGTGTTAAAATTGAACTTAATTAAAAAATATATTTTTTTTCGTTACAATTTCTTCAAATTTTCACATATCACTTTGAAATTTTATACTAGACACTTGTTATTAACCAAATCCTCGGAGTATTATTAAACGACACTTAAAATACAATTCTTTCTGACGTACGCCTTTGGGCGATTTTATAGCGGCATAACGTACAATTTTGTTTAGAATATTTTATTACTAGCTGCATTTTTAATATGCTGTTTCAATTCATCAATATTTTAAATTAATTCGGAATAAACATCGTCCCTCATAAATCTCCAAACACTGAAGTCCAATGGACTGAAATAGGGGAAGTGTGGTGGAGGAACTGAATAATTGCGTCTCTTTCAATTCCAATTCATCGATTTGGATAAATTAAACTTAAATATTGCTGGAAATTTAGGAATGTCGCGGCATCTAAATTTGTTGGTAGGCTATATGTAGGGTATGCGCGGCAATGAGTGTAAATCTGTTTAATAACCATCTGTCTCTTAAATCCCTATTTATTCCTTAATAAGCTAGTTTACATTGATAAAAAACATTTATTTGTGTAAAATTTACACATCTGGTTAGCCCTATATTTAAAGACACTCTGTATAAAATAAGTTAGAACACTTTAAAACATTATAAATTGTTCCTTTGTAGTTTAATTAACAAGCTGTATCTTTTAAGGGTGCTGTTTTGTATATAGGTAACTATAGGGCTAAATCGTCATATTTCATCGTCAAAAATACACAGTTAACGGGATGACCCGCTATTTTGTTACACCCTGTATACATTCTGTGCCAGGCTATATACTTTTGATATAAAGAATAAGCAATACCCATAAAATGTCTAAAAAAATATCTTGTAACAAAAGAAGGTTCCCCCACAGGTTTTCTGGCATCTAATCAAAAGAAAATCCCAGGCTATTCAATTTTGTGTATCTACTATAAATTATCAGGGTTTTGTGAGGACGCCCATCATTTTTTACATCCATCATGGATCAAATCGAATCGTTCAACCAAACTTCATTGGTGGGGTAAAATAAACGATCTTAAGAGACGCATCAGGAGAGCCCTTAGAAGCCCTTAAAACCGAAAGGAATTCAGTTCAAACGTTATAACTAATGGAGGTAGGAAAAGGGGGCTCTAACAAGCATTGAAAGGATGAGTTTTTGTTTGCACTTGCACTCCAATGTCGTCAATTTTTGTAGGTGTCCGCTTTACCGGAATTCACTTTCATACAGGGTGTCCGGAAACTCCATGCGGAAAAAATAATGTGTCAAGTACATCATATAACGTATCCTCTAAAAGTCAATATTAACGGAGCTACATAACTTCAAAGTTATTTTTTTATTTGTTCTTTTCTTGACTATAACTTTCTTAATACTGCAACAATTTGTTTTTTTTTAAATTTTGGCACACTTGTTACTTTTTAGAGACGCAATTTCAGGTAAAATATTTCTAAAATTGTAGCGCCCTAATGGGCAGAAAGGATACGTGCTTGGTGAAGAAATGATGATGATGCAAAATGACAACTTTTTTGCCTTTAATTTTATTAAATTTTGATAACATTGCTTTAAAAAATGAAACTATCTAAAAATTTGATACTCTTGTTTAATTTGCAAGAATATCATCATATATTTTTTTTGGAGATACTAATGAATCGATTAAGCAAAGTATAATTTGAAAACAACATGCTTTGTTCATAGAAGGTAAAAGGAGAAATGCAACCTTATGTGAGAAAATAAACATTTAACTAATTAATTCTATCTAGGTAGAACAATTTCCGGACTGGTCAAACGTCAAGGAAGCTAAACCGCCGATGTGACAACCAGTCCGAAAATTATTATTAGTTTATACGTGTCTCAACGTGTATTCAACTTTGTTAAATAGACCGGTATTTACAAGATCTTTTACTTACAACTCTATTAAAATTTATAATAGCCTTAATGATAAGCTAAAGATTCTATCTGTGAATAGTTTTCGTAAAAGAAGTAACGTGCTAATGATAAAATATTTTTTTTTGTTGTATTTTCTGTGGCATTGATTTTGTTGTTGTTTTTGCCATTTTTGTGCTGTTTACACATTTTTTATTCTGAATTGATTGTAATACTAGCATTAAGTTGTTTTTGTTATGTTAGTTATTGTGTTTTTTTTTTGTACCTTGTATTGGGTTACGTAGAGTAGCGAAAGCTAGACTTCGCCCAGATGTTGTGTGTTTTTTTTTTGTGAACACTAATAAAGACCTTTTATTATTATTACTATTATACCTATGTCAAAACTCAACAGATTTTGAGTTATTTCGCTTGCTACATTCTTTTTGTTTTTATTTTGTCGTGACTACGAATTATTCTGTTTAACTAAAGTAATTCGTGATTTAAAAAATAATAATTTAGGGGGAATAATACTGAGACAGGACACAATATCCAGAATAAATACAGGTTTCTCTACATTACACAGGGCACTAAACAATGTGCAGTCAATAGTAACAATAACTCGTTTATTTTAAATCGAATGTATTTTATTTTACCATCTCTTTCGATATTTTATTTCATTTCGATCTGTATAAATAGAAGATGATAAAAGAAAATACGATATTTTCATTTAAAATAAGCGAGATTTGAATTTGTCATATTATAGGCTGCCCACTTTTCAGCACCCTGTGTAATCTAGAGAAACCCAGGCCTATTCTGGATATTGCGTCCTGCCTCAGTATTACTTCCATAAAATTATTATTTTTTAAATCCATCAGTAATTACCTGAGATAGGCATATAGTATATTTAACAAAGTTAAATTCAAATTACACGTAGAATCTGAAAATGAATTAAAAAATATTATGTTCCATTCAAAATAAACAACTTGACGTCTAGTTCCGGTAGCGTCACGTCACTGTAAATATTTTCATTCAATTTAGCAGTCTCGAAAACCGCTAAAAGGGAAAATTCAGATTACTATAATTTCCGGTCAATAAATACCTAGGTACTATCGTCTGCAGTAATAATGACAATACCTCAATCAGTTCTTAAACAACTGGAAGTTCTGAGTAGAAATTTCATTGGATCTCTATTGATAAATGGAACAACTAAGTACTAATGTTGAAAGTAGATTTCATTATCAATACGTCAGCAGTTCGAAATAAATAGCCAAATTCGTTTTAAAGTGTGTCATTAATATTGAAAACGATTGTACGTCTACCGCACACCCATTCTGGGACACACTGTATAAGCGCAGTATTCGGGTTTAGGTTCAGTCAGTCTAGTCAAGTTTTTTATTTGTTGTTAATTTAAATGAATTGGATGCAACTCGCAATAGTTGCATGTCATGAAAACACCATGTTGCTCTGTTGTAAACAAGTAAGTACTACTAACATTTTGATTTTTACAAGATTTTGGGAAAACCCAGTGCCATACCTCACAATCTCTCGTCACCCTGGGTCGTATGACAGATGTATCTCTGCAAATTAATCTAAATATAAATATGTCATTCGAACGGACAGCTTAATGTTAAACGCGACCTCCTCTCGCTACAAACCAAGCCTTCGCACTCTTGGACTTTTTTTGGAGTATTTATACACGTCCATTAATTGTATACCACCCATGCGCCGAAATAAAAAAGAAGGTGACGGACAGAACGACGGACGCGAGGAATAAACTTTATAAATAAATCGCGTGGAGACGGGCCAAGAATGCGTACGTACACATTTATCGTCTAGAAACCATCGCCGCGAAGATATGGATGGACCCCGTGATTTACTGTGGAAATACTTGTTGCAGAAATGTTGCAGCTCTCGAGCAGTGGCGTGTCATTATGATGGATTTAGTAAATGCTTACTCGATCGATCACAAAAAAATTGTTTTATTTACAACGACTAATTAAAGCAGATTTGTTTGCTTGACAGTGACAGGGAAAAGTTGACGTTTAATGAAGAGTGTCAAGTGTCACTTTATTGCGTGTCACTCGTCGTTAATAGTAACCAAGTAAAAATAGTCCCTATATAAGTAGTAAATTTAACATTTATCAAATTTTGTAAAAATTGCGCAGTTTAGCGACAGTGATATCCACCTCCGGAGATTACAAATGCTGCAAAAACTGTAACTTAAGATTTGTTGCCAGAAAAATCAAAGAAGTTATACGAGAAGCAATATAACCTATTTGTGACATTATGTAAGTCGAAGGAAATATATTATTCAGAAAACGTACTCCTTGCCTATTTTTGTGAGAAAGCAAAGCCACTAAAATTTACTCGATGCTAAAATCCACATTATCTACCAAGAATGATATTGACTTAATTGAGCAAGTTCAAAAAGTTGACGACATTTTAAAAGAAGCAAGGAGTTGGATATAAGCCTAAGAAATCAAAAACTTTTTTGCGAGCGGAAATATACAGATTCTTACGCGAAGCCGATGATGAAACATATGTTTATTAAAAAAGGTAAAATCTGTACATATTGATTATTATAAAATCTGTAACTTGATAGAAATATCTTGTTATAGATAGAGTATTATTATTATTGAAATTTTGGGTACCTGGAGACGTAACGATAGTTACTATTCCTGATTGAAAGACAAGAAAAAGTCGAACTTTTACTGTCACAAATAACATTTAAGATTCTATCAACTTTTTGTCATTCTACAGGAAGTATATAACCTTAAGGCCTAGAAACGACGAACGAAAAATTTAGTAAAGGCAAGTGTTTTAATTAAGTGGTAGGAATGAATGTTATTGCTAAAATATCAAACGATATTGCTGATACCAGAGTGTTATTTATACACAGGATATTGCTTTCGCCGAACATCGGCTACTTTATTGGTCCATGGTGGAGGTGATATTCTACAATTAAAGCGACACCGGAGATAGAAGAGTTCTACAGTTGCAGAATAATACATAGTTAATAACATCAATGAAAAAATTGACAGGTAAGGAAATTTTAACTGAGCCATCAAATAATGTACAAGTATCTAACAACCAAATTATTAATTGTAGATAAAGCTTTGATGCATTACGACCAAAAAGTTACATTGTATCACTTTGCGCTCTAACTATTACAAAATATCAGACACGACCAATGATTGCCAAATTTTCTTTCTAAACTATTTTAATGAAGCTATAATGGGTATGGAAAAAGTATTATCAATTTTTAATATATCTAGTAGTGAAGATAACCGGAATGACAACATACAAACACTAATTATGAAAACAATTATTGTTATCGTACGATATTGATGAGTAGTCTGCAGTTTTCTTCAATTTTTTTTTTTTGTTAATTATACCTTGTTCTGGTGTGTATAGTTATTTGTGAACATTTGGCTATTCGAAAACATTTTAGATTATATTTATGTTATTATGACAGTTTAAATATAAATTGTTGATGTTGAATTGTCTTGGTCTTATACTAGAAGTGTTAAGCTAAGAAGTTTTAACTGATTTATAGTTTAGGTGTACACAAAGATACGAGATATTGATGAATTACTGCTATATAACATATCATCCCTTAAACTAAACTAAGCCTACAAACGGACCCTCTTCCATATTGCCGTGCTAAGCTGAGAAAATCCTAACTGATTTATAGATTATACAATAAAGTTTCCGAGATATTGAAGAACGAACGACTAATTTAGATATACACAATTGTGAAACTCGTTTTCGTAATATGTTCTGTATCCCTAAACATTGTACTGCTAAATTTAAGAAATCTTTTTCGTATAATGCAACTGTAATTTATAATAACCCAGACTATAAACTTCAAACAGCTACTAGTTTGTATGGTTTAAAGAAGCATATCAAAGAATTTCTGTACACACGTAGAAATAATATATGATTGGTTTGAGTAAATTGTAATTTTTTATTTTTATTTTTTTTTAGTATAGTTGTCCATTTATGTCTAGTAAATTATTTAGTTAGGAAAGGGGGTTGCGTGGAAGAGCAGCTTGGTTGAACACCGCCTCCTTATTATAAAAAAATTTGTAATAATAATATGTATTTCGAAAAATAAAAAGACATATTATTATTATTATTATTATTATTATTAATTTATAACATACACGATCTATCAAAGCAAGTAGGAAGTTGTTATTTCGTAAAGTAGTTAGAAAAATACTGAAAATACTACAAAATCTACAGCATATTCATTATTCATACAAGGAAAAGGTATCAGTACAGAAACAAATGACAAAAATTAGAAGTTTACACCAATTTAACATGACCGCTATACCGCTAACATTCCTTTTCCTGATAAAAGGAGATTTTCGTCTGTATCACGAAAATTCAACGAGATATCGGTTATGTCCGTAACATTTTTGATGAATTAACAACATTTTACTGAAAAATCATCTTAGAACACACAAAAAGGCTTTTTTCTTCAATCACGTTTTGAATAACTAATAAAATTTAAGCATTTACGATTGATTTTTGTCTCTATCTAGAAAATTAAAGGAGATATCGGCTATGTTCGTGGCATTTCTGGTAAAATAATACACAGAACATCTTTCAAGACACAGAAAGGAGGTTCAATTAGATCACGCTTTGGCTAGATAAAAAAAGTTAAGTTTTGCATACTGTTTCCGAATAGTCTTCGTCTATATCATGAAAATTAAACGAGATATAGGTTAAGTCCGTAGCATTTTTGATGAATTAATTGATATATTTTACTAAAAAAGCATCTTAGAACACACAAAAACGGCGTTTTTCTTAAACACGCTTTAAGTAACTAATAAAATGTACGCATTTACGACTGTTTTCGATTGATTTTATTTGTCTTGATCTCAAAAATTATACGAGATATCGGCCTTCTTGAAAACTAAATGAGATATAAATTATATCCGTAGCATTTTGCTAACACACGGCGTTTTTCCTCAAACACGTTTTGAATAACTAATAAAATTTAAGCATTTACGATTATTCCCGATGGATTTCCGTCTGCATTTCGAAAATTAAACGAAATATGGGCTATGTCCGTGTAATTTTTGTTTATGTACTGATACCTTTTCCTTATATGAAAATAAATACGTTGTAAATTTTTTAGTAATCGTAGACCGTAGACCCATTAAAAAATTAAAACATCTACAAAATTTTCAAATATTATGATAGTTATAAATATTTGTATATCCGCAGTACATTTATTTACTTATATAATCAATAAAAAGTGCGTTACATTAAGAAAAAAACATAAGAACTTATGAAAATCATATCACAAAAGCTTAAATATGTTGTTAGTTTAGGGTCGATATTGAGATGAAGGGATAATAAATAAGTATTATGCTTAACGAAGTTTTTAGGTAAAATTAAGCATTTTGTCACAGTATGTCTATATAAATGATTGTCAGTTAGCAATAGGACAAGTATCTTAAAGATCGCATCAGGCCATGTCAAAGTAAGAGAATATTCGATATTCTAATACTAGCAAGAGTCGTAGAGATTCTTGGAAAAAGTGGTAGTGTAATATTTTAAATTATAGAGAGACAAGTAGTAACACTCACTAGAAATTAAGCAAATTATGAAGAAAACCACTCCCTTTTGGTAGAGGGTGGAATCGAACGATCTCTGAAGGTACCTCGGGACAGTCAGTTCCCTTTTGGGGTCCAGACGGTTCGGTCATATAAGTCGAAATTATTGAAAATTGAGTTAAATTCATAAATTCAGTCAGTCAGGTCATTCCCGTATCTTGTGGGCGCGTACAATTTAAAGGATTATAAAGTGTATAATTTTATATAACAATATTAAGTAGAGTCCCACTGACTCAATGTCAGCAGTTTTTAATGCATACCTATCACGATCACAGCATTCGTTTTGATAAATATTAACACGCGATTTTACACGCTATTCTACAGTTGCATCACTCGAAATGGCGTTATTGCTACCCCACGTTTCTGCATTTTAATTTGTGCCCATTAACCCGTTTCAACAAATAATTCATTTTACAGCAGCTCTCGAGATTTATCTCCCGGTTATTAGAAACGTCTTGGAAACGCATAAATATATATTGAATACGCAGACGAGCTCCTGAAAGTCTGCTTTTGGAACCGAAATTCGAGTAGGCGTGACGACTTGAATAAAATATGAAACTGGTAATTGGAAAATGGAAGACTTCTTCATGGCTCAAAGCTCAAACGGATTTTAAATCGACTGTCTGCATTTATTTGTTGAAATAATATTGTAATATTTCAAAAGATATTTAAATATATACAGGGTGGCCAAAGGTGGAAATGTTACGAACATTTTTGATGTTCTTATTCTAGTTTCCTGGATATAGTTCGGGAATTACGTGTATATGATTTTACTATGCTTTAATAGATCATATAGATCATGTATAAGTTATTAGACCATAAAATTTAATTTCAATATAAACGCCTCAGGTATAGAACTATAATTATGTATTATAATAATAATTATCTATATAAATTTAAATAGAATATTTTTAATAGGATATACAATTACTTCTCTAAAAAAACTCGTTTACTTTTATTAAATAATTATAATTAAAATTGTCTCGTTCAAAATAAAAAAGAGAGTAAACAGTTAAAATTATACGTTAGGTATTTTAAGCATCATTAAGTGTGCCATGAATTTTCTCCACTATTAATTTTAACTTCAAAGCACACTTAGTTACTTTGGGAAACAACTGAATTTTTACTAATAAATTTCTTTTTTTAAAAAAGAAAGTTTATGGAGATATTACTTTGTAACGTAATATAATAAGATTTCGTGCTACATATATGTAGGCAGTAAAAATTAGACAAGATACTCAAGCCACTTGCCTAAAGAAAACAAACACAAAAACATTCCTTCGGAGATTTATTTGTATCTCCCATATTCACAGCACGCTTAGATAAATTTACCAACTCTCTAACATTGAAGCAGGATTTACTCTTGTTTACTATAATTTTATATAAAGTCGACTAAAGTTACTGGCATCTAGTTAATACAGTTTACGAAAGTAATGTTCAAATAACTTTAATTTTTTCATGTACATGTATGTTTCTCAACTGCAACTTTCTTATTTTTTATTTTTCTAGAAATGTTTATAGTCTACTAAATTCAAAAATGTATGTTTACGAAAACAATTAATTAAATATTCACGTTATGTAGCATATAGCTACATCTAGTGGCCACTGTTACTACATGTCCGGGCCTGCGTGGACCCAACATCAAGCATCCTGCCATATTTAATATACAGGTTGTGTCATTTACGATGTAGCACCATATTTGTTCATTCGATGGTCTCATTTCATGGCAGGTAGGTATAGTGTTGGCTGAGACAAAAAATCTTACAAAATTTGAAAAAGTCTGATCGACCTCGCAAGGTCATGTCTTGTATTGTCTTGCAAATTTACATGATTCTAGCGAGACTCTTGAATACAAATGAGAAACATGGAACTTTATTACGAATTTGGTAACAGTGGTGGTTACTCTCGGTCGACTACGGGTCACACGTAACTATCGACATCGATCGTCGACAGTGGTTGATTGGTATATAAAGTATACACGGTGATTCAGAACTTATCTAAAAAAATTTGGAAATAGAAGCGCCATGAATAATCAATATAATAGTAGAGTCAATATAGTAAAACATAATTATTGAAATTGTAGTATTTTCAGCCTATACATCGCTGGGCTACTCTAGTATCTAGCCAGGTGATTCCGAATATTAAAATCCGATTACTTATAGTAGGTATTAACGTTTTTGTGATGCGAGTATTTCAATTAGTTTTTCAAGTGTCAAAAATAGCTTACGTGTATAGTGTATATATACTCGGGGTCTGGGTAAGACGGGCCCAAAATTTTGTTGTTGTAACATCAAGTATGTCAAAATATTTATTAATGGAAACCTCAAATTAATTCTATTAATTAATTATTAATAACCGAAATTTAGCCCTTATCTCGTCAGGGAGGGCTCAAATCGAAAAATTTTATAGAAAGAACCCCCCCTACAATGACCCAACAAACACACCCTCTAAAGGAGCGCATATCATTATGAGACACCTTGTATACCTACAATAAAAATGGAATATTTGTTTTATAGCTAATGTTCACTTAATATTACCCCTTTTTATATTTGTAAGACTTTGTAATTTTTCTTAAGCTGTCAAATCTTGCCTTGGTCTTGTCTTGTCTTACAAGACCAAGAAAAAGAAAGACAAGATTGTCAACTTAACACATGAATGAATTAATGCTGAATCTTTCTTCAAGTGGACACTTTTAAAAAGAATCGCACAAAAACTAAAGGAATTGTAAAGGTGTTAATTGGAATGACCAATAGGTACGTAAAACCAGTTTATTTAAATATTAGTATTTATAAAACAATATTTTTCATTTATTTAAAATATATATTTATTTCTTTACAGGGCGCATTTTGTGTATTTACTTTGTATTATATTAACAATACCAACAATAAAAGACAAAAACAATAGCCGAACAATATTTTTCTGCGGACAGATTCTCGGAAAGCAGCATTTAGAAACATCCTGCGGACAAGGTTATTTTTAAGCGCCTCAGTGGATGACTGTTCCTTTCCCGTCACCGAATGTTATGTCACCGGCCCGACCGCAACGTCGAAATTAGTAAAACTTTCGACGAGCCTCGCCGAGAAAGAATTACAAATGGCCTAATTGCAACTTTTAAGGAATTGCCTTCTACAATGGAATCGCACAATAGCAGCGGATGTCGGCGATTCTATTTATATTTCTTGCAGACGCTTTTGGGGTTCTCAGATAGTTTGCTTAAAGCGGATAAGACGACTGCCACAAATTGTCGCCGTCACTGGTCTCAGTTGAAGTTTTAAAATATGACTGCGATGATACCAGGCATCGCTTAGGAAGCCTTAATTGACCATTAAAGTGCCTCCAATTAATCTTGGCTTCCTCGGATGATAGAAAAATGTATGGCATACTGCAATGTACGTATTTTATAATATTTATCGTATGTCTCTTATATAAGATATACATACAGGGTGGTACGTAAGTAATGGCCCATGACGACATCACTTCAAAATATTACGATTTGAGAAAATATGCTTCAATAAAATGTTGATAATAACAAAGATATAGGGTATCAGTTGGAATTTAAAAAGTGATTTTTTTCTAATAATTACACTGTGTTTTAACTGTATCAACTTAAAAATTGAGCAATAGATGTTTTTGGATACGGTATGTTGTCTATTTCGACGTATTTCCTAGAGGGCGCACATCCGCCATATTTGTGACGTAAATGTGAGCCTAACTTTTTTTGACCCTAACGTAATCACGTTTTTTTATTGAAAATTTTGAAACCTACGTTATTTTTTAGAAAAAATGTATACTTCTCATTAGTCTGAGACACGATTATTTTCCATATTCAGATATGAGAGATGACTGTTATTTGTTGGTAATTAAATTTCAATGGACGTGCTGGGTAACGAAAATATCTGGGAGGATTTAGATTAACAAGATACTGTAAATCATCTACAGGGAGGTCAAACGTCGTTATAGATGATTTCTTCAAAAATGTCATTCGCAGAAAAGTACACTCATTTTATTTTAAAAACGAAATACCAACGCTAAACAAAATTTTAAGTGAACTTTCAGAGGACAACGATTTGCCAAAAATCAGTAGAAGCAAATTATGGGCCATCTTACGAGAGTTGAATTTTTGCTGGGAAAAGCAGAACAGGAAGTCAGTTCTTATCGATAAAGATGAAATTATTTGTTGACGAAGATCCTACTTAATATCAATTAGAAAATTCCGTAACGAAAGGAGGAATATTTATTATCTAGACGAAACTTGGGTCAACGAGGGATATACTGTAACAAAAGTATGGCAAGATAAAAATGTAAAAAGTTTTCGACAAGCATTTTTGGATGGACTTTCAACAGTGTTCAAGGCACCTTCAGGTAAAGGGCGAAGATTAATAGTGACACATATAGGTAGTGCCAGTGGTTTTGTAGATGCAGATGTTTTCGAAGATTATTTTACACAGATGTTGAATCTTATTCCTCCGGGGTCTGTAATTGTCATAGATAATGCCAGTTACCATTCACGGCAGACCGAGCGGACGCCTACGACTGCTTGGAGGAAAGCCGATATAATTCAATGGTTATCCGGAAAAAACATTTCTTTTGAAACAAATATGGTGAAAAAGGAACTTTTGACACTTGTCAATCATAATAAAGATCAGAAAAAATATGTTATCGATGAAATGGCAACAAATCGCCAAATAACGGTACTACGGTTACCACCACTGTGAACTTAACCCAATCGAATTAGTCTGCAGGTAAAAGGAGATGTAGCGCGAAATAATACGTTTAAATTAAGTGACGTGAAAATTTTGTTAAAAAATTCCTTGGAACGAGTAACTGCAGATAACTGGCAAAGATGTAGGTATACATCATGTACAAAACGAAGAGGAAAAAATGTGGGAACTCGATAATTTAATTGACGTTACTGTGGAACCTATCGTTATCAATCTAGGAGACGAAGATAATTCACCAGACTATTCAGAGGATGAATTTTAATATACCTACTTTTTTATTTTCTTTACTGTACCTACTATTTATACAACACTACATTTACTCACCATAATTTGAATTTTCAAAATACATATATTTTTGTGTGGAATAAAAGTCTATTAATTAAATTTAAATAAATATTTCGATAATAATATTGAATAATTTTATTTGAATTACTAAAAACCCTCTTACCCGGTTACGATGCTTAAAGTAGCTTTATGTTTTGAAATGCTGTGTTTATATTGTTTACTTATAAGAGAAATGGACCGAGATATTGAAGCGGCATAGACAAAGACGGATTGTCGGGGATTAAATTTTAGCTACCTGCTACAATTTAGTACGGTTCGATCACACAAAGTTTTTTTAAAAGTACACCTCATCTATACCGATAATACATAATATAAAAATATTGAATATAAACACCAGTACTACATTTATTTACGATTTGCATACATAATAAGCTTTTATTACTCTCTTTCATTTCTAAACAGACTATAATTCAGGACAACTATCTGGAGCTGCAAGAATCGGTACGACTTCCATTTTAAAAAAGTTGCATGTTGAAAAATAATATCAGTAGCATTTTACACCAGTACAAGTTTTATTGCTTGTCGATCTATGTTCAACATATCCAATTTGCAAGGAAATTTTGGCGCCTACTACGTTAAAATATTGTACAATGAACTATGCAGCTGATTGTTGAAAAGCTATTTTCTCGAAAATATGACCTACACTTAGCTGGTCGTGCATAATTGATTTATCTATGTGGGTGTACTCTTGCATTATTTACTAATAAATAGGTAATATTAAAATCATTTTTAAAAATGGAAGATTTCATACCATCAGTCTTGAAGAAGCTCAAGAAGCAACTTTTTATTCAACCCCGTTGAAGACCTGCAGACTGAAGAAAACATCCGACTTTGATAACATTAGAAAAGAAATACCTAACAGCATAAACTAAGAATATATATTTAACTTTAGAAAAGTCAATTTTACACAAAATATTCAAAAATCATTTTAGGAGAATTTTCATTATACCATAAAAAGTAGAAACAGTACATCAGTTGAAACCTAGGCTAATTCACTTTGAAACATGAAACAATGATAGCCATCTCCCAAACTCAGATTCCCACGAGTCAAAAATTGCATTCCTAATCTCGGTACCAATTTAACAACAGAAACATACTGGAGGAAGTGCAGACAATTTCCATCTCGCTAACAAAACGCAGACGTTGACAAGGTTGAGAACCTTCATTCTACCGAAGAGATAAGAAATCGACGGCATAATTTCGAACAAAAGGAAACGCTTGGAACGGTAACCGTCACTGGAAGACAATTTTCTTCCTGTAGATCAAGAACGCCTAGAGGTCGAGGCTGGTCTGTCTGTCGGGTCACTTCTTTACGTCTGGACGGATAATACGCTTATTTCCTTCAGATTATAGCTATTTCGCTGCAAAGGCCTCTCGGCAGAACGTATACAGTTACCTTTTGTATAAGTATTACCTACAAACAAGCAGTAAAAAAGAACAAGCTCCACCGTTGCTCGACAAAAATTTCACAAGAATGAATAAAGCAATATAGGCTTTACAATTATTGTTCACAGGGAATGTACCTATTTATTTCTATAAACAAATAGATAAATATAAGAACATGGTGAGCTTAGACAAGTGCTACATTAGTGAAATTAAGACTATTACTGTACACAACGGTAAAATTCGCTGTCATGTCATAATTTATTTCCGTGTGTACGTTGTAGTTTTGTGTTCTTCTTCAGTTTTTAGTGCCTTATTTTAATTTTAAACGTTTTATAGTTATTAAATAAAGGAATTTGTGTCGGGTACAGACATTTTCCGACAATATAATAATGGGAATAAATGAGGTATTTTCTCTAACTGTACCTACGGGAATTCTGGTTTATCGGTAATGACTGTTTGTAATGAGTGAAAATGTAGCTAACTGGATTACCTGTTACCTATCTATCAGGTCTTATTACTGAATGTTAATCGTCGTTTCTGTATTTAAAAACGCTGCAAAAAACCGCATGGTAGCTGATATTGTTGACAAATGTAACGTTTATCTATGGATCTAAGCCATCTCAGTCGATGATTATCATAAACGCCGAATTCCTGCAAGAAAAGAGGGTTTTGCCTCATTTTTTAAATATTGAGTTAAAATTCTGGAATTTTTTTATTGTCTGTTAGACCTCCCTGAGCACGTGGTTAAAATTTGTGTACTTAGTCATAGTTAACCCTGTATATATATGCAGATCGGCTTCGACTACAGAGTTCAGTTTATGTCAGTTTAAATTGGGCAGCCGAACGCGAATGACAAATGTCAAAATAAAAATTTGACAGTTGAGAATTTGTTTGAGTATATAAAGTTTTGTTTTCCTACGTGGAGTATTTCAAGTCAACGTAGAGGTTATATTATAAATATTTTATTCTTATTCTTATATACAAAAACTGCAAGTAGCTTTCCTTGTCACAAATGTATATTGCATACATGCATTCTATACTCGCCAGATGAAAAAAGGATGCCTTCGCGGTTTCGTCGGATCTTCCCCATTCTGAGGCAGTATCGTGTCGCGCGATAGAGTTTTGTGAGCCCGAACAGGAAAGCGTGCACTCACAATAGCAGCAGCTTCAACAAGGTCGTCGCCACCTTTGTAGTTATATATTACATAATGTCTTGAATTACCACTTTTCTTACTGTGCTACCGATATATGCTATGCGTAACAGACAATGAGATGTAACAAAAGATCTGAGAGTCAGTTTTACATAACGGAAATGAACAGAAACAAACGAATATGACATACAAATTAAAGTAAACTTCCACAATGTAAAATTATTTATTTTATGACAACAATAAAACAAGTTTAATTTAAAATGATATGCACGAATTGTTGATTTTGTTAATAATTAAACATATTCACTTCGAATTTATATGTACATCCATTCGCATTACAACTAATTGAATTATGCGGCAATTATGGTAAAACACATAAATGATGCACTAGCATGGCGCATAAATTCAATTACCTATTACCATCGAAAAGAGTATAGAAAAGAGATCTGGACAGACTGCCATGCGTGACATCTGTTAAACGTTATTTGTCAATTAAAAGGGGATCTAATTATGGCCCTCGGCAGCGAGTTTGGCGAATGGACACGTTAATTGAATAAAATTTAATGCTGGTAATTGGTAATAAACACCCACGGGTTCTCTGGGAACGATTGGAAATCGCAAATCGACATGTGTCACAAAACTACGGATGGTTAGAACATATGCACAATGGGAAAATTTGAAACAGGACATCATAAAGTCTTAGCCTTAGTCAATTGTTCACTAATCTGATCAAATTGAGTCTCAGTATGGCTAACAGTGAGGACGGGTTACGTTGTTTTATTTAAAAATGTATTGTTCAAATCAAGAATTAGCATATATGAGAGGCTTTTTAGTGTATTTCACTGATTGATTGTTGTAGAAATTGTTGGGTTTAAAGGAATTTCTGTTAATATTCTTAATAAACATTTTCCTAAATTATGCTATGGTGGAGAAGTAACAATGTATCTGTGAACTCAGAAAAATGTGTTGTTCTGTCTATAGCTCCATCCACAGTGTGTCCCGTTGTTTTCAGGTCACCTCTGAAAATGTAAGAAGGCTATGGAACTTCGACAAGCCATTTTTTTACAATTTGTATCCTGAAGGGAGCTTATATTCCACTAACCATTTTATTGATTTGACAAAAGTAGAGAGAGTAGTAGATAATTTCTATTATTTATTTATTAATTACTATACAATATTAACTTTGGACTTGAAATATGGTTAAAACCTCGATTGAAAAAATTTCAAAAATAACGTACTAGAGTACATCGTTACAGATGTTAGTACTAGACAAGAAAATCACTCTATATAGAATTCGATACGACTAAGTGACTATGAGAATAGAATTAGAGGCAATAAGCGAGGGCACTAATGACCGGCACATCCCAATCTGCTAGCGCGAAACTAACTGCGAAACGGCGAAACGTCAGCGACGAGATAGGCAATCAGAGGGTAGACCGGCACAGGTAATTAGGGGAAGTACCCCATTAAGGTGACCCAAATTAGCCCCAAACGAGTTGGCGCTGACCCGACGACCCTAAGTTACTACTTCAGACTTCGTTTACACTTTATATCAATTTAGGACACAGAAATAGACTTTATGTAGCGCATTCCACCAAAATAGCTTCTCGCTATAATTTGTAAAATCTGTCTCATATAATTTTAATTCTACCCCGTTCATAATTCAATGAGTAATCATAGACATACTTTTATGAAAAGAAAATATCCATATTCAGTGGAAATGTGAAGTTGAAAAACGTTAATTACAAAAAAAATGTAGCGTTTAAAAATGTTTTAAACTGAAAATGTTGTATTAACATTTAAAAGGGTTGGTCAAATGTTTAAAAGTTTGATGAGATATACATTAATTAAAAATGGGACAGAGCAGGTTGCTGACTTCAAAATAGAGCGATTAAGTCAAATTCCTCTTATCTGAAAGTTACTCCTTTTTGACATACAGTGTTAAAATAAAAAAAATATATTCAATAATTGTAAATAACTTTTTGGCAGAACTTTTTTGTAGCTGAGTATATCAATCTGACTATTGAAACAATCGATTCTCCTACCCTAAAGGTATATTTTGTTGAAGTTGTTAGGAGTAACCGTTTTGGAAATAATTCCACTTAAACTATTCAGTAAACCGAGTAAAAAATTGTTTTGGTTTCAGATAAACTACATTTTTCGCTGAAAATACAGTAAATTGTTATTTGAAAATGTTTTCAAAATGATAAATAATGACGACCTGCAAAATTTCAAAAAGATCGAAAAGGTTTGGTGGAACCATTGTAGAAAATCTAACCTAATTTGGCAACACCATTTGCTGTATTTCCAGCGGAAAATCCTTTACCTAACACCAAAATAGTTTTTAGTCTCTACTAATGATGAAACAAATCTGAATTTATCGCTCCCAATAAAAAACCGATCTCCAATATGTATGCAACTATTTGGATTTTTATAAAAAAGTTATTTACACATATTGAACACAGACCATATTGAACATAAAATTTTAACTTTCTACCCTCTATCTTTTTAACCATCAAATTTTGGACTAGAGTAAGTTTGGCTACATCGCATTTTTTTTCGTCTGAAACCTACTCTTGTTCATTATTTCAAAACAACCTGTATACTCGTATTATATGTCATTTTTATATTTAAATAGTATCGTATTATAACGTAAGTTATTTTAAAACGTTGCGAACGTTTCTTGTAACATTTAAAACTCTGTTTTAACGTTTAAAACTGCCGTTTTAACATTTGCAAATGCGGTTTTAACGTTGTTAAGTTACCACGTTACCACTATAATGTGATCCTGTTTCTAATTTTAACACCTAAAATCGACGTTTTAACATTTATAGGCGTTATTTTTAACGCTGTTAAACTGCCACTTTTTCACTAGGATGTGGACTTCTACGTTGAATAATGTTTAAAATCACCATATTAACGTTTACAAACGTTCCTTTTGTTGTATGTTGTTCCCCGTTCTCACTAGAATGCGGTATGCCAAATATAAATGGTTATTCTGGCGAATATCTGCACTTATTACATCCTCTACAGCCTTGTCAGCAGCAAAATTAAGATAATGAAGCACTAGTTACATTTTAACGTCATTTACACTCACATGATATTTCTGTTCCGGCTCACGAAATGGCGTTTTTTTTTACACGGTTATAAAAGAAACAATGCTCTTCAGGGCTCAGCCTCGCTAATGATATCTCATCTCTCTCTGTCTTTTGCTAACGCGTGGGCTAGAAACCACCATTATAAATTCAAAAGGGGGAAAGTTAATGACGCCGGAGGCATGTTGGAAATTTGTTCGAGTATTATATCGCTGTCCTGTCGACAATAAGCGGGTTTTCAAGAACGATGTGTATACGACAATCATGAGCTGGGCGATATTTATGACCGGCGTTATATTCGAGGTTTCATATCGGGGAAAATTGAAAAATGCGTTATAATGCATTATAAATTTTACGACAACCGCCAGATAAAAATTCCGCTGCCGTTCATGTGACAATTAACGGTCAAAATGGTTTTGCAAAACGCTTTTCAAAGGACGTAAAATATGAGAAACTCGATCATACTCAAGCAAAATAGATAATTCTTGTCAAGCGTGAATGTTAGTACCTCTAAATCCAGTATTAAAATCATTAGCATCGGAGAGGCCTCTTCACCTATAGCAATAGTAGTACATAAAGTAGTACCTGTCAGTATCTAGCAGTGTCTCGGCAGAACATAGCACAATTAGCCGTTGGAACGTAGCTACGACTATTGTAGGTACTATGAAGTGTTTAGTCTACGATAAAAATGGGTTTCTAGTCCTTAAGTCTGCATAAAATAGTTGTTTTGCATACATTTGTAATTGCAATACCATATATTTAATCTGGGTCAAAGTTTATAGTTAATAGGTAGTTACAAAAAAATATATCGCGAAAGACAAAAGAAAATACTCCACACGTGACATGATAGAATAGGTACAGACATTACACGATGACGAACAACATGAAGGTTTTCAACTTTGGGAACTCATGGTGAATTTAAGAGGTGATAGTTCCACAAGTAGCGATAACGTTATTTGAACTAATAAATCTTACTTACAAGTTCTACAACAAACAATTAAGGTTCCATTAACGTCGCAGATACTATTAAAATTACTTGAACGTGATTGTAATTTTGAAGGCATATTTTAGCAACATAAGTTAGCCGCTGCTACGATCATTTAGCACTTTCTAGTTCTGAAAACTTATAGGTCGACTAACCCGCTGGCAACTGAGATGTTTCTAAATCCAAGATAGCCACTTAGAAATCACATAACTGTAAAGTAATCAGAAGTAGTTGAAAATACGTAGGAATGACTGTAACTTTGTTGTGGGAAGTTTTTTATACAACAAAGTAGCAAATTTGGTGGCGGTTACGTAATAGTTACTTTTTGATGGTTCCAGTCTCAGTTCGTGTTACTTTGGTGCTAGTTGGGTTAATCTAGGTTTGGACATTATTCGTGACATTTTAATCGGTTATTACCCTACACCGCCAAAAGAATGTGGTGTGAATATTTGTTGCTATTTGTATCTCCAGTTCCAATTTTATAGTTTCTGCCCTTTTTGAATACAACAAATATCGAAGAATTTTTGTATTGTTAGTCCATTCCCGATACCGTCACATTGGAAAATTTAAATTTGATGACAGAACTGTAAATAGTCATTAATCACAAGTGAATAATGATTAATCTATAGCTCATTATGTTAGGTACTTCATTATACTATACTGACGAGTAATATATACAGGATGTTATTAGCCTGCCAAAAACTGTGGCTTCTACGATTAAAAATAAGAAAAAGTTATATAAACATAAGTCCGTAAACGCCCTTTAACGGAGCTATTGCTCTTTAAAGGGGGACCCCAAAATTTGATTTTCTTCAAATATTTTCAAAACAGATCGAGATAAAGTAATCACATTTAAAATTGAGAATCGCAAGTAGATTGCGAATCTTATGTTCTAAAAACAATATTATTGGATAAATATTGCTCTAACTTTTTCATGCCTCGAGGTTTTTGCAGGCAGATCAAAAAATTAAAAATGTTGAACAATTTTACAGAAAAAAGATAGGTACTATTGTTTTACTTCGATAAATTATTCTGTTTAAGAGCAATATTAATTTAAAAATTTTGTGGCATACCACAAACATATTAGATATGATATACAAGCGGTCAAATTGCCTCTAGTAGGTTTTGAAAAGTTATTTGTCAGTTTATTTGACAAACATATTACATGTTTTAAAAAATTTTTGGAGTATTAATAGGCAATATTAAAATTCAAAAATTTATAAATAATTAAGTACATTACTACAACGATTGAAAAAGACTTTTAATATGTGTTAAATAAATTGACAGTATTTTCTCTAGCCTACTATTGTGCCTATTTATAGTTTCCATCTGAAACTTTTGTGGTATGTCACAAAATTTTTAAATTAACATTATTCGAAAACACAGCAGTTTACCGGATTGAAATAGGAGCACCTTTTTATGTAAAATAGACCAAAATGTTTAATATTTTGATCTCACGACAAAAATCTTGAGATACAAGAAAGTTAGAGCAATATTTACCCACTGACCCTCTAGTTTGGCACGCCTATGACCAATTATGAGGAATTATTTTCAGAACATTAGTTTCGCAATCTAATTGTGATTCTAAACTTCAAATTTGATTACGTTATCTTCACCCTTTTGGAAATATTTGGAAAAATTAAAGAGCCTTATCTTCGTTAGGGGGCGGGCGTCTACGGACCCATAATTTTTAACTTTTTTTATTTTTAATCGTAGAATCCACAGTTAATTTTTGGTAGACTAATTTTGGGATACCCTGTATATTATAAATAGCATAAGCATAGCATATTCTCTGATTAGTTGTGAACAAGTATATTTATTTCAACGTTTGGTGACCGTTTGTGTGCAGCAGTATTTCACAGGTGCTGGTGTAGAATTTTGCTTTAAAAATAATAAAATTCTCTCATTCTCCTAAGACAAAATTATTAAATTTGACAAACAATGCACGTATAACGTGTATTGCACGGAAATTTTCAGTAATAACCTAGCAAATTCCAACAGATGGGAAAACTGATAAGATTGTACAATATCGGATTCGATCATATAGGATGTTCAAAAAAGTTTTACTGTCATATTTTTACTTTAAAAAAGTGTTCCAATACTGATTTCCGCCCGTGTTATGAACATTATAAATCTCGAATCTACTTGCGGGCATTTTCCTGTCAAATTAACGTGATCGGAATGCTAAAGATCGGTGTTCTACAGGTACCTACTAAGAATGGTATTCCAAAGAGAATTCCTATGGAACAAAACACGGTAATAATTGAAATTGCTACGAACGGACAATCGTCGGCATGCTGATTGGGGCATGCCACACACTTAGACGGCGAGAAACAAGTCACTATCGCCTGGCCGCTGAAAACATATATCACGCGGTCTATGAGGAGCAGTGGCGTGCCTATGGAAGATAATCAAAATGAACTCATAACGTTTTTGTTCGAATCGACGCAGATTTAAGTCGGTACGTCTAGTGGATTTAAATAAGGTAATTTCGTAGGTATACATGGTGGTCACGACACCCAGTACAGGGATCTTGAAAACGGTAATGTATACAAGCTTAAATTACAAAAATGGTACATATTTATGGCTTTTGATGTTCAGAAAAGAATATGAAATGATTATAAGAAAATCAAAAGTTAACTATGGAGATTTGGGAATCTATACTCTATCTAAAAATAAACCAGTAAGTCAGTCAGAGTTGTCACATTTAGTTAAAAAATTTCTCAATAACAGGAAAATGTGTAAATTTTATCGTCTATTTTTATAATTTCCTGATTGACAAATATGACATAGTTATATGGACAGATTATCTACAGAAGATTAAAGAATATCGGCAAGAAAGAACAAAAATTTATTACATGGACGAAATATGGGTCAACGAGGGACATAAGGTTAAAAAAGTGTGACAAATGCTCGACAAGCAGCAATAGACGGTTAATCTACTGGTTAAAGAATGCTTTGAACGCATTCTTGAACATTTAAAACATCGAAAGCTGTCCTTATGGACAATCCATACCACAGTCGAAGATGTGAAGAAATGTCACGACAATCATGGATGAAACAAAAATTTCAAGAATGATTACGAGAAAAAAAGAATCCCATTTGATGAAAACGAACTAAAACCCAACTTATGCACAGAAATGCACGGCAATATAAAAAAATTGCTGTGGATGAAATGGCATTGATTCGTGGAATAACGGAATTAAGACTACCCCCTTATCATTATGAACTAAATCCAATAGAATTGATACAGGCGTAAGTAAAAGGAGACATAGCCAAAGAGAATAGGACATCGATGTAGAAGTAATGCCTAAAAGAGCAATAATAATTGCAAAAGTAAGTGCGGCATTTAGATTTTGAAATGGATCCAAAGATTTTATTTATTTATTTAATTGTAATATTTTATTTTTACTTGAATAAGTAATTTAGTTAATTTTCATTAAAACATGTTTAATTTTTATATTTTCTTATCTGTTGATTTTGGAGATATTTATTTTAATTTGTGTTATTTAAATGTTGATTTTTGGTTTATATGTAGGACTACTGGGGAACCACCCAACAGCTGATGCTGCTGCTGAACAATAGATGTAAGAATACCAATAATAATATTTTCGTTAAAAATAGAGGAAACTAAAGATGAATTATTTCAGTTTTTACTCGCTGCTTTAAAAGCTACACAAAATGTCTAAAATTTCTATTCAGAAAATTAAAAGACAAAACAAAAAGGACAATGTCTTCCTAATTTGAACCACCCTGTACGCATTACCGTTTTCCAGGTTCCTGTAATTAGCGCCATAAAAACAACCACCCTGTACAGACAAGGCATTCTTCAAATGAAACATCTGTGGACGTTCTTTCATTTTTTGTAACTACATATCTCCGTATCTGTACAACAATAAACGTAATTGCGAGGCAAACCACCACATTGTCAAACAAACTATTTTTTTTCTTTCTTCGCAATAGTAATACAATCATTACGGTGCCGTTACTAATCCTCAACTGATCCGCGTCTTCTTTCATATAGAAAAACGTGCCACTCCACCGACAAACAAACGAACGCTGACACGGCCAACTAGAAAATAAACGAGCTCTTATTTACGGCGTCCACAAATGATGCGATAAAATTGCCGGAGCGTCCGTATCTTGATGAACAGTGACATGTGGTCACAACTACCAATTAATGACAGTTATTGAGGAAGGAAAGAGGCTCGATTAAATTTATGATGGCACAGCCGAGAAGACGGTCAGAGAGCACAACGAACCGATTTACGCTTTGTTTATCCCGTTCTTGGGCGTAGAGTACAAATAAATAACTTTTGGGGGGTCGATAAAGGGTGTTTTTTCACTGCTGTGATAAAGGATAAGGGAGCGTTAACGTAAGAAAGGCTCATTCAGTGATATATTTCACAGCGTCAATCTCTGGAGAATGGGGAACTGATATTTCAGTCAAAAAAGACCGGAGATTATCACGAAAAGATGAATACTGAAGTATTTGAAAGATGGTTTGAACGCATTCTTGAACATTTAGAACCACAGTCTGTCGTCCTTATGGACAATGCTCCATACCACAGTCGAAGATGTGAAGAAATGCCACACCAATCATGGATGAAACCAGAACTTTAAGAATGGTTACGAGAGAAAAAGGATCCCATTTGATGAAAACGAACTAGAATCCAGCGTATGCATAGAAATGTCCGGCAATATAAAAAATTATTAAAAGACGTCAGAGCACAGCGAACCGATTTACGCTTTATGCCATTTTGCAGGCGCAGAGACAAATAAATAAATGGGGCGATCGATAAAGGGGTGTTTTTCACTGTTGGGATAAAGGATAAGGGAATCTGTACAAAAACACGGCTTTACTATAAAAAATGCACATTCGTAACTAGTAATTTTCTATTACAGTTGTAACATTACTTTCTGGTGTGTTATTTCACACTATTAATGTAGGCAATAAATAACCAACAAACCACCGTGTAAAATTGTTAAAAAATTTTGTCAATGAAAACCAACATCTCCTAAAACATTGACAGATGTGTTCATATTTATTAAGGTATACCGAGACTTTCGTAAGAATAAATATCATTTAAGTAGTGCATATTTAATGCATTACACACAAATATTTTACATTACAAAAACTCATCAATTTTGAAAATACAATAATATATTATTATATCCACCATTGTGTAGAAATTTTCTTAATTAACTTCAAAGTAAAGGTATATGTGGCAACGTTGCAAACGCTATTTAGAAAATGGCCGAATGTCAAGTATCGTTGTTTATTATTTATTTATTTTTTCTTCTTTTTGAAGTGAATTTGATACCTTTGTTATATTTTTCGGTTTTTTATTTTGTTTATTACATTAAAGTTCGCGATGGGACGCAAAAGTATGTAGATTGTGGAAAAATTGTAGCCTAACCTTTACCGCTAGATCGCGTAATATACATAATTGGTTATTATAATTTCGAATAAAGGTTAAATTTGTATATTTATCCTCTTTAACACTCATTTTTCCTGCTGCATTTCTACGATGTTTCCTTTTGTAACTGCTTTAACGAATCAAAGTCTTCATAACTAACACCTTTAGAATCGCTCCGTTCACTGAATTGTCTGGAATTTTCCCACTGGCAGCATTAATCATTGTTGCTTCCTTTAGACATCGGCTTTTGTTGTTTCTTTGCGACCCACTCCAACGTATTCACATGGTCAGACGTGTTTAATATTCCTCAACATTCTTGTTTAGGAATCGAAAGGAAAACCATATCTGATATCGGCTTCTGACATTAAAATAGGGTCTTGAGTAAGCATTTGCGTATTGTGTGAATAAGTATATGGAAGTGCTAACTGAACGTTAATGTTATCTTCAAAATAAGGCTATATTTGTATAGATCACTTCAAAACTAAAACGAAGTCGCGTTTTGATGAAAGCACGAATACCTAAATCTTTTATGAAAATATTGTCTCATAGAATGTATGTTCCTTATTTCTCACTTCTCAAAATATTTAGGAAAGCAAATTTTAAAAAATACAGATATCAAATCTAGATAAACCAATATTATCTTTCCTAGAATTCATGATCAATCTCCTTAATGATTTTTTTTTCGTTTCTCCACAGACATTTTTTAATGTTTAACGCCCGTTACAGACTACGCGTGAATTCGCGATTCGCGATCCCTGGTTTGTAAGGAATTCGTGTATCGCGTGCAGGGTTTTTATGAATAGATTTTTAACCACAGATCTCCTAGACCCGTGACTGTGTTTTTAACGAACAAGACCCTACACACTATTCGCGAATTCCTCTCATATAACGTATCGCGAATTCACGCATAGTCTGTAGCAAGCTTCCGATACAAAGTGAATAGATTATGGTAGAAAAACTGCTGTTATCAATAAAAAACTGACTATGCATAGGATGGATCAATTTACACTCAAAAAGGAAAGCCTCTGCATGACGACATTGAGATCCATCAGGAAGCACTCCACACGTCCTCTTGTAGGAAATATGCGATAGCTTCCTCTGTTCGATACCATCTCCAAAAGCTATTACCGACTTTATTATTGCCCTGAACGCATCCTTAATCTATGGAGAATGTTTCGAAACTACTAACCCGACTTCCGCCGCATAAGAGGAAAACAACAACTCATCAACGTCGCTCGAGCATTAACCCATTAATTAAAATCGAAGCATGTTTACCGATCCAAAATTACGTACATATTTCATTAATTAACGTCATCGAGCCTTTCGTCGGTAACTGGATGTGAGGCCAAAACAGACGTGCGTCCTTTTTCTCCAAAAATTAATAAGGATAAAAGTGTATATCACGATACCACACAAACACAAACGACTATACGGTTACCGATAATATTTTAACTGTAGGGTTATCTTCAAATCCTTTAAGAAACAAACAATATAAACAATCTAGAAATTTGTCTGAATGTTTTAATGAAGTTACAAAAAAGACACAGTTGAACAATGCGTTAAAGAAATATGATCCAATATGACCTCAGGCTATTTGACATTTCGGTTACTTCTTCTGCAAACATTTGTTCTAATAATTCGACTCTTTTTGAAAGAAGTGCAGTGGCGATGTTGTATGAATGAAACCTGTCCATTTTGGATTTCTTAAATCTACTAGTCTCTCTGATTTCAATAATGTGCATATTTTATGTATCTATTCAGATTAGAATCAACGTGGGTCAATTGATTTCTTAAACATCCTTCAAAATTTCAGAAAATAGATAGTAACTGTTGTATTTGCCATTCTTTAAAATAAACTATAACTGTCAAAATATAATAGATGACTATGTAAGGAAATATGACAATTTTTATTTAATCGACAAAGTTTACACCTAACAATCAAACAAGTTTTTGGTAAATACAATAATGTAATCATACAGAAAATATATTTCAACAACTACAAGATTCCGATGGTTTAAATTTTGTTTTGGACATAGTGTACATTCCAGCATGTAAGATCCACAAACATAGATGCATACATGCATAGAGAAGATAAGATTACGTAATGAAAAATCATCAAACCATACACAATCTGACAATGAAGCCTGGTAGATATGTATGTTTTATATATTATAATAATTAATCTTCACATTATAATTATTTCGAATTCCATCGACATCTAAGCCATTTAAGAAATGTAAAAGCGATGTTGAATTATTTATCTACGATTAGATGATGATGAACTCAGTGTTTGACATGCTAAAAATAAAGTATCACTTCTTCAATAGTTATCCGAATTATGATCTAAAAAGTCAATATACCAAAATCTGTTGATGACTTCATACTAAAAATACATAGTGAGACACATTAAACATGAATTTTTTACTGGAATATAAAAAAGTGGGATTTATATTTTTACGATATGTTTGGTTAGTTATACATAAATGGGCACTTTTCATGCCATACTTTCAAATATGAGTTTGAATTGTTGCACTCTATTTAGTAGGCAGTTTCTATCTTTTCGTGGAATTGAACGGTTTACGTTCTATTGTAACACGATAGTAAAATTTTTAATTTCGTCGTTATTCGATTGTTCCACGACCGGAAACTGTAGTTTTTGATTTATACAATAAAAAAGGTACCGCTTTGCACAAGCGGCGAACGATGTGAAACTTGCGTGTTTATTGTTTCCTCTGGGCATAAAGAAAACCAAATTGTCTGCTAAGTATTTAGACAAATAACCTAATTGTCACATTGGTTGGTAATCGGAGACTAGATATTTATATTTTTCGCGTCAATTCGACTTTTTATTTCAGTGAAAAAGCCTCGACAGAATCCTGAAATGTTTACCCGTTCTTATATCACCAGTCACCACTTGAAAGCTGTTTGTATGTTTACATATGGGATGCCTTGGATACCACAGTCTACTCTGTGACTGCCTGTCTGTTAAATATTCCTGTCAAGGCTGAAAAACATGTGGAAGCTCGCCATAAGACTTTTATTTCTCTCGAGGAGATAATAAAGCCATTTTATTAGAGACTTTATGCAATGACGTAGAAACGTATAATTCAACGTCTCTCTTCCTCAACTGCCTGTCAGGACAAATGTATGATGATGAATTTTATGGGTACTATTCAATTGTAAATGAAGGTTTGGTATTTTAATATCTGGTAATAAATTTTATGAAAGTTTAATTATATAATCTTCATATGCTTGTATTACTATTACTAGCCAAAAACTAGCCAACGATAGCCTTTGCTTCAATTATTTACTAGTTAATTTTGGGATGGAACCTTTATTAGAAATAATAAGTCAAAACTGTTTTAATTTCATATTATTATTTAAATGAGTTGCCTCTGAACATGTATACTTGAACGAAGGTCATGTATCTACATTAATTGTAGAATGAAATGGAGTGTCAAATAGAAAAGAACAAGTAGAGAAGTTGAAACATCTGAACCATTTTGCCATAATCATTTTGTTATTTCAAAGGGGTCCATTTTGATATGAAAGATTCTTCAAGTCCAAGATTACTATCTTACTTTGATATACATTTCAATTCATGATCAACCACAGCAACCAGCTTGAGAATTGGCCAGTATGATGGATTGCAACCAGACGAATACAGTAATACAAAAATGAGCGGAGCAGCTATTCAAGAAGAAAATCCGGAAAGACTCCCGTTTTCTGTCAAACAAGCTTTAAGGAATTTCAATACTTTTTCCAATGAAGAATACAACTTCTATATCGTTGGAGACCATCATGAACAATGAAGCAGAATATATCCTTGATTAGCTCATGTAGTTTGTATTAGTTCTTGGATACTACTGCTATGGTTCAACTCCATATTGAATAAATAGCAAGCAAAGTGTGTACTTTTATCACTCGTATAGAACACATACCCTAAAGCAAGTATATTTGCTAACGAATATATATTTTTTTTAAATCAGAACATCGTACATGCACAAACAGGTGTTAAATTAGTTTTCCTTTCTAAATCTAACCGGGTTTCCCAAATTCCCTGAACACTTCAACATTCTGGATTATTTAGGGTTCAAGAGCATATATACGTCCAACATCATGTGCAGAACTTCCCGGGTCGCCGTGGGCTTTTCGCCGTATTCCGGGGGTGCGATGACGAGTGAGAACGGTCGCGCCTAGATGAGGCGAGGCGAGGTCCGTAACCTGCCGCGGGCGAGGCCCTGATCTAATTAAATAATAATGCGGGAACGGCCTATTAACGCCTTTGCATTAATATTAATTGAAACGGTATATGGTTCCTGCCTCCAGTGCAAATACTGCAAGCGCATAACCGCTAGAATTGACCGCAAACTTCGACATAACATATACACTTTTAGATAAACACAAGCTTCAGTACCGCTTCCATCAAGCAAAGCGGTGGCCATACTATACAGTTTTAGAGCAGATTATTTTTAGTTCTTTGTTTTTTCGCAGATCCGATCTACCTATATGTTTTTCTTTGACAGCTACACAAACATATTTTGTCAAGAGATAAAGTAGTACAGGAAGAAGACACTTACAGATATCTCCATAGAACGTCTAACCATCACCATGTATTAACGTTGGCTGCTGATGACCATTGACAGGAAGAAATAAATTTGATCCGACCTGTGTTCCTAGCAAATGGATACTCTAAGCAGGAAGAGCCATTATACGTACCTCGGCGTGAGAAACCACCAAGGTCCAAGGAGGAAGTCACTACAACCACCACTTTACCATACATCCCCAATGTGACAGAATTGCGAAAAAGGCGTGCGGATTACTTTCACACCAACGTGTAAAATAAGTCAGTAACTCCGCAACCCGAAAGATCAATTAAGTCTGTTACCACCCCCGGTAGTGTATTGGTGTCATGCCGTGACTGTGGCAAAGTATATACGTGGGAATATCCAAGCGAACTGTACAAACCAGGAAAAAGAATACGAAAGGCATATACGGTTGTATCAGCCTGAAAAATCCGCCGTTGCTGAACATGCTTGGAAAAGGGACATAGAGGACACTGGAGTGCTGGTTCGCATCAATTAAGGTAAAGTAATAGTTTGCCGTTGGAACATAAAATACAATCAATAGACATATTTCTTACTCTACCAGCACAGTTCCAAACACTTGAAGGTATTACTTTATCATATAGATGATTTTTAGAAAATTACCATTACAGACGCCTTTTTTATACACAATTTTCAACGAATTATACGAACTGATGTCATTTAGACCAAGAAAAAAGCATATTTTCACCTATTTTGTTTTATCGTAAAATTTCCTGAATTTTACACGTCAACTATACTCGTATCTACACATTGAGAAATTTTTACACGGTATTATCATACCCTGAAAACTGTGATAACTACTAACACATCAATTGATGTAGATTATTAAGTATTTTTCACGGTATAAGGTAAAATTCACGGCCTCTCTAGCGCATTTTCCTCCACAAAAATTAAAGGAAATGATTCAATGTCAGCATTACAGTTTAGTATTATGTTAATAAGAATCTAAACCCACCGGGTGATTATTTTTGCGCATCTTTCGATGGCATTCTTTGTCCTTGAAACGCCAGTCTCAAATGCAGTAAAACATTATTTCATGAAGAACAAATTGGACGATAAAGAATGAAAACATCCTTTACAAATATCTAAATTGTTCTTTTCCAGATACATTGTGAAAGACGCCGTCAAAAATGTTTTAAAAAATTGGATTTAATTTTTAATTTTAACACATTTAACACTAGGATATGTTTTAGAAACTTTCTCAATTCTTTTAGAATTTCTTATCGCCCCTTAACATTTGGGACACTTCATAATGCCGATAAAAATAGTTTTTAATGGTCAAAATTGAACGCATGTTTCACATTCCTTGTCTTCAAAGTACCACTCTATCACTTAATAATTAGTTTTGTTAAAATGTAAATAAACTTTCATGGGCGTTCATAGAGATTTGTTAATTGGATCAGAAATTTTTATTTAAATTTTTGACGGATCAATAATTATTGAACGAAGACGTATTTGGTGCCAATACCTTCCATGTCCCATATATATTTTTATACGATATATCCGAGCACAGTATTAGCTTACATGCGCGCCTTTCTACAGATCAACGACCTTAGTGATTACTTTGATTAGATTGCCCAGCTACTTACTACTTTAGGAAAGGATCTCCTCAATATTACCTGCAACAAAAAGAAAACGAATCAATACAAAGTTAGACAGAAGTTACAAGTCATCCGCATTGTACAATCATTGATCAAGTATTCGATCGACAATACATAACACATTTTTTTCACAACATACTACAGTGAATAGACAGTTCGCTTTCGCATATCGACATTGGCAAAATCTATTTTTAAACAATGTACGGCAGATAATAACAGAGACGGTTTGAGAACTTTAACCTCCTTTAATGGAGTTGTTAAATTATGTGTCGTTCTTATCTGCAGCTTTATTCGGAGTATCCGAGGAAGTCTATTTAGGTACAATTTAGAGATGCCGGCGTTTAGATATTCCCACGTTGCGCGACTCTGTCCTAGCGAAAGATAGTAACACAAAATGGAATCTAGCACAGTATTGTTATAATGAACAATTGAACATGTTTTGAGACAAAGATATTTCAATTTTTAATAACAAGACAAGAAAAATTAATATTATAGTATTTTACAAGGTGAATGAAAATAATTATCCAGTGTTCAAACACAGCATAGGTAGACCAGCAGCTTCACTCCATTGTCGGCACTTTGTAGTGCCTTCAGTTCTCTGCGGTGACCTCGAAATGTGAGTGCGATAGCGCATTCGACGGAATTTACAGAAGCGGTGATCAGGACCGGAATAAGAGTTTTTTATTTGTGCGTAAAAGCGTAGACATTTACTCTACATGAAAGTTTACATTATGTCTATTCACAATATGTAATAATTAATTATACAGTTATGAATAGATAAATCAACATGTATTATGTACTATCATTTACCGCTACTAACATACAGTGTGAAAATTCGATTTACTTTGGACTTAAAAGATGAGTTTAAAATATATATATATATATTATTTATTTACTTACTTTTTTGATATTAGAGATAATTAATTTTTGATATTTTTTAAATTTAAATTTGACGTTTGGTGAAAAATAATTTATGATGATTTTTTCCGTAAATGATCTACGTACGTACGTAAGCCAATTAAACAAATAGATCTATTACTAAAAGAATATTGCTCTATGTAAAACATTTATTATATGTAAATAATATTTTATACACATGGTAAATAAAATAAAACATAAAAATTAATTGTGCCTCCATGTATAATATAATCTAACCCTACCATATAAATGCAAAATATATTCATACGAAAAATATTGACGACACGTTTAAAAATTGTTTAACAATATCAGGAGTTGTTGAAAAAATGTCAATGTTCTTTTGAAACAAAATTTCCAAGATTGTGATAAAATCAACAAAATTTGAGACGGCATGTACAAACTACCAAATTTTTCCAATTCTGAGTTGTTATATGCTTTGGAATAGCAATATAAAGTGGTATCATTTAAATTTTCGTATTGTTTTGCATGATGAATTATATTCACATGTTTCGCTAGAATGTTTTGGTAGACATTTTTTTATTAAATATCCACAAATATATCTTGTGGAGTTAATTTGTAAAAATATCTGATTTTTGATAATCGGTATCCAATATAACGTTTATAAGTATATTTTCATTTTCTTGCACAAGTTGAATTTGAGATAAGTCTACTATCTTTAACAAATTTAAAGAAACTTAAATTACTGTTTGATGATGTGTTTAAACATCTAGCAGCTGCGCAGCGACTCATTCCTCGATTTAGGCTCATAATGTTTCATTAATACGGCTCTGTATTACCGATGTTCGCACTCCCAGCGTTGGATGTAGACTGAGGCAGTGTTGCCAACATCAAATGGTTAATTTATACATTATTTAGAATTAAAATATACACTTTTATACATAAATGCTAAAAAGTTACTTAGAAAAGAAAGAAGAAATGTAAACGTCCATTTTTGTAATTATTAATGTTTGTATACAGTGTTAAATCTTTTTGTGAATTAATTCTCCTCATTATTTCTTAAAAAAATAACCCATCAGAGGCGAGCATTATGAGCATTATCGGATCAGATTTGACTTTGAATGGTAGGTCAGACCTACTATTATGAATCATATGATACAAAGCACAAAACATATATACAAAGAGAGAAAATAAAAGAAAGACTAGAAAGAGACAAATAAAAATGCAGATGTAACCCTAACAACTACACTGTACTGTATCATGGATGTAACTACATGCAACCATGAACCATGGATTACTGAAACTTAAGTATAACTTTTCTGTTAAATTGAAAAGTTACACCAATTATACGATTATTACTGAAAAGTACACAAATTATACGATTATTTTTAGGGTTAGAAAATTATACACAGTCAGTTGAAAAGATACAAAAATCGTATAATTATACACCGATTGGCAACACTGGACTGAGGTGTCTGCAGCTTGAAACGGATGCGCGAGCTGCTATGCGCAACTTATTAGTTCGGCCCGAGTGTTTTACTGGTCTCCTTATACTGTGGTTCAAATATGCCCATACAGGGTGTCATAGATTAATAGGTCAAGTCGTTAACTATAAATTACTTGGACGGAAATAATGGGACCTCCTGAAATTTCCTATAAACTTAGGTTTGGAAACGCTTCGTTTAGAATATACAAGATGTCAAATTTAAAAAAAATATTTACATTTTCTTTAATAACTCACGATTGCTTTGAGTTAAATTCATGAAATTTTGTATGCGGATGTTTCTTAGGACGGGAAATTCATATTTTACGGATTATGTTCAATTAAAATATCTCTGCATTTCGTAGTTTGGACATATTCAGGCATATTTGTCAAAAGCTGAAGTAAACTTGAAAATCCACTCTAACAATGACACGACAGTGTTAAGTAATTTCTGAAAAGTATAATAATTGTTTGTTATCAGTCAGAAAATATTGCTAAAGCACGCACGCAATGCAGATATATTTTTAAAGAACAATAATTAGTTAAATACGATGCATTTTAAAGAAAATCTCAAAGAATATTTTTTTGCTCAAAATAATCAACAGTATCTTAAGTTTTTTTTATAAATAAGACAGTGGCGTAGGTTTCATTTTTATTGTAAATACAAGAAGTGTGCCACTGAGTTTCTACGCCACTGGTGATAATGGGAATTTTTAAACATACTAAATAATTAGACCAAACATATCCCATTACAACCTAGAACTATTGTTGTTTTATTACAAAAGTAAATAACAAATATAAAAATTTCGAAATTTTTGGCACCCTGTATTTCGGAAACGGTAAACTATTAGATATAAGTATATTTGGGCAAATCTTATTTATTTTGACTGTACAGTTACGCTTTCCAAGGATGCCAATGACACCTGAGATATCCTGTATAAACTGTTGACACAATTTTCAGGAGATATATTCAGATTCGAGAGTACCCCCATTTCACCAACATACTGCGGATTCCTGCTAAACTAGTCTTCCCTTAAATCGTCACACACTAAAATCCTCGCCTTATTTACAACACAGCCATTAATCAAACGAAATACCGGGCAATAAATAAATAATAATAATAATTGGAAGTATAAGGAGGCGATGAAAATATAATTTACGACACGGCATGAATAACATTAGGGACGGACAAGAATTCCACGGCCTGCTTTATTAGAGTCAAGTCAACGTTTCCACCACTTTAGTGGATGACATCATGGGAAGTGGAAAACGTGCTACTTCTATTAAGGGACTCATGACTAAACGGAATATTTTAATTCGCGCTTGTGAAGTTGCAAGCTTCTGCTTCGTTCTGACAGGCAACAGGGCGAAACACTTTTTTAAATGACCGCTTTGCATCATGTGGTATCGAAATAAATTTGGTTAATGCTATGGGAGAGATAAAAGTGTATGGAGCAAACAGAAAGAGACGAAACTTTGAAGACAAAAATACGGAATAAATTATTTTTATAATTTTATTAGAGCATTCTGTAGATTAGTTGTAGACACAGACTAATGCCGTCTGACGTGATGCAAATTAAAGATGAAATATATGTTCGAATGTAACGAACTGATTCATGTGATGATGTCGGTCGCAAAATATTTACTGCTGCGTAAACATTTTAAGTAAACCACTAAAATATAAAATATATAAACGGCTGCAGCCGAAAATAACAATGTTGCAATTTCCCGAGTTGCACGCATTACACTGATGTAAAAAACGGACGTCTATAAAGTTCTATGGAAGAAGACCGACTGTAAAATGATCTAGGAAGATTTTTTACACCAACTCTAGCTTAAGAAATATTATGTTGACATATTTATTGATCGACTAATATCTACTTTCATTTATACATGAACTAGTCAAAATTCGGAATGAAAAGTTAGATGGCGACTGTCCCTTAAAATGCCCTATAACCCGTGCTCATAGTGTAAATAAGGGATTTTATGGGAATTTCGTCATATAGTGTATTCATTCTGAATTAAATTTAACCTTCACTTCAACTATTGAAATAACCTTTAGAATCCGCTTATTGGTTTATGTAGTTTGAATTGTGTGACGTCAAAGAAGTATGCAATCCATGGTACGTTGTGTTATAAGAAATGACATTTAAAACAAGTGTAATTATAACGAATGATCTTTATGGAACCTATATTTACTATTAAAATAATTCCAAACGCGAAATTTTCTTTTATGAGATGGTGGACTTATTTTACAAAATAAAGTAAGAAGTAAATAATAATAAATTTTAATATTGTGTTTCTTAGAAGAAATCAAAAAGTCCGTACCTAGTAAGTCTGTCTTTAAAATTTGACAGTTAATAATAAAATTATTTTATTTCTGTTTTACTGTTTATTTACATTAAGCGAACAAGTTGACATGTCGTCAATTGTGCTAGGTTTCTATGAAGAAAACTGTAGAAGTGTGGAAGAATATCGTAGAAGATTTCCAAATCGAGTGATTCCTCATAGAGAAACATTTTCTAATGTTGAAAGGCGCGCTTGAGAGAGAAGAATGTGTTTCAATAATATCCGCTTGCAAGCAGTTGAAGATAAACCACAAATAAGTACTAAACGAGATTCCACACTTCTTCTACAGTTCCCTTCACAGAAACCTAGCACAAGTACCATATCAACTTTTTACCATTTTTAACAACAAACAATAACAGACATAATATAGTTTTATTATTAACTGTCAAATTTTAAAGACAAATTTTATAGTTCCAGGATAGTGACCTTATTCAATTATTTTTACAACTACAAACTACATTTACCTTAAACCTGCTGACTTTTTGATTTCTTCTAATAAAACTATTAAAATCTTGTTTTAATTAATGCAAGTTTTTTTTAAATTTAATAGAGTAAAAGAGTGTCTTAAATTAAATTCTGCTCGGGATATTACCATTCTTTTTAAATTTGGTCAATGGAAAAAAAAGTTTGGTATAATTTTTGAGTTGACTCAACTCAATGAACACCTTGTAGAGTTTCAATTTATTTGAACTCATCGTCAAAGACGACCAATAATGAAACTTAAATCATGTATCAAATTTGGTAATTCCAAGATAAAGTAATTCAGATATTAATTTTTTTTTTCGAAATATTTGGCCCCACTTTGAAGGCCTGTAACTCCGCCTGTGTGCAACTTTGTATATAGGTATGTTTGGTAAAATTTCAATATTTTGGGACCCCCTATAGGTATACATCTACACCCCGTACATCGACTCGCATCTTTCGAATGTCGTCTCATATTTTTTTCTGTCAACTTCATTAAGTTAGTACCTGGCAACAACTACCTACTACAAAATAATGATTCCATCGCTTATCTGATAACTTACTTACAGAACAAATTGCACGTCCGTTGTTACAAAGCACAAAACCCATATGTAACCAGCATTATTAATTTTCATACAGATAAAACGATATTTATTGATGTATGCAGTGAGAGATAAAAGATAAAATTGTTTTTTATTGCAACACGGTCTATTGATTTATTAAGTCCTTCGAAAAAAACCAGAAATAAATTAAAAGCGCTATCGCCGAAACCCATCGGGCAAATATTGATCGTAGACTTCGAAGAGAGGCCGCGGTCTCAGATAATCGCGGATTATATTTTATGAAAAAATCATCAAGTGTGCTTAAGGAAACATAATTGAAAACACACATTAAAAGTATCAACATCTCAAATTATAATAAACATTAGTAAAGCGCAATATTTTGCGATTACTTTTATCACGTAGAGCTGGCTACTACTGCGTGTATTTACGATGCGTGTTACACGATATACGATTCGTGAGAAATTCGTGAATATGTGCGATTAACGAACTGAAATACGAATTTTTTGACGAGAGTCATCTAAGAGTAATCAGCCGAAAACGGTATTAGATAAGGGTACCACAAAAAGAATCTGCTTTGTATGAGCAACTGTTTGAATGTTGTGTTGATAATTTTATAATTCAGCTCCCTACCAATTGGGCTTTCGGGAGTACCTATTTGCTTATATGTAACATTTTAAAAGCATTGTTTTGTTGTTACTACTTCATTTAGCACACCATTTCTTATAACTCTTTGACCTGTAAGTGGAAGTTTTTCTGTTAGGCAAATGAATGAATTATTATCAAGTGCTTTTTAGCTAAACTGACAGTACATTGTAATAATAATAGTAATGCTAGGGAGCAATTCACAAAAATAAATACAGGCCTTTTGATACTAATGCCACAATGTAGAGCAGTAGTTAATGGTGATCCCCAAGGTTCTATATTAGGACCACTTTTGTTCAATATTTTGTCAGCAGACCTATTAAGAATCTCATTAAATTGTAAACTGCATATGTATGCTGCGGATTTACAATTTTTTTTATAGTTTTAATCCTTCGGACTCAAATATTGCTATGGAATTTATAAAAAGCGATTTGAAAGTAATATATGATTGAACTTTAAATAATACTTTATTAGTGTAGTGTAGTTTTAGTGTCATAATTAATAATAAGAACATTTCTCCGTGTGATGTAGTTACAAATGTACCTGACTTTTGATCCATCAAGTTTCTCAAACCATGTAAATTCTCAAAAATTTTGAGAACTGAATCTTATTTTCTTTCTCACTAAACTATGCTGATGCCAAACTAGAGAATAAGCAACATACCGGAATTTCTGTTACACAAAATATGACATATCAATAGAAGAGATCGGGGTTTGACACATACACACTTTATAAATAACAATAACAAATTTACTAGGAGCACCTTTTTATGCAAAATAAATTTTTACATATCACGAGACTTAGCACTGGTAAAAAGTCAATTTAAAAAAAGTTAGAAGAATGTCAGTGGAAAAAAGCTAGTGCCCTCTAATTTGTACAAAAAAAAAAAAACTAATAACACCAGCAGCACCACCAAAAATGTACCTGTGTCAAATTTTGATAAAATATGTTGTTCTCACAAAAAATTACATTCAAAATTTCATTTTATTATATTATTTTATATGCCCTGTGTCTCAAAAATGAAGGACAGGATCTAGAACATACATTTATAAAGCAAACCCCACTTACTTTTCTGTTATGATCTATCAGCGTTAGCAATATTATCATGTCTTTGCGGATCACCCTGTATATATATTTTCTCTTTCTGAACTTTATTTGTTATTTACCCGTTTGTTCGTGGAAGTGCTGCAAATCAACATTGTTGATATGTTCTCCTTTTGTAAAAATGTATTTAAAAGAAAACAATCGCTTTAGGAACACAATAATTTTCCTATCATGACAAACAGACGGTAAACAAATGCAAACAGCAGTCAATAACAGTGTTCTTATATAAAATATGCATTTATAGCAATCATGTAACAACTAAAGTTAAATATGACCAATTCAATGAGAACCCAAATACCGATAACATATATTTCATTTCCATAATTAGACTGGAAAATTTATAATGATATACTGGTCTAACAAGCTTGTTTACAGGCAAACTATCGTGGCAGGTACATATCAAGTATTTACTATTATTACTGAAATAAAATAAGGTATAAGAGAACAGGATATAGAAAAGGCAAAATAGGTATTCGCTTTATAACGTAAACTGCTCCATAAGTCATTTGTGATTGATACCAAATGCAGTAATTACCTACTTAGCATTCAAAGCATATTTTTTGAGAAATAAAAAATAACGAGAGAAGCGGCAGCTGCTTACTGTAGCTGGATATAATTACCAAAGACTATAGATTTATAAATCAACACACTTATATGTATAAAGCTAATAATTAGATATCACAAGAAGTAGTCAGTCATATACAAGAGAAAACCTAAGAATGAAATTGCATTAGCATATTATATTAAACACCTGTATAGATACATACATATATATTAGAGAAAATTAATACAGTAACAGTTGCAAATGCAAAGGACAGAAAATATCGTCGCTGTTATTACAAAAGTCCTAAGAGTGCTTTTTTACAATTTTTCAGGAGAGCGATTTAAAGAAAACTGTGGTGATCATTTTGGCTGTATCACTAACACTTATGTCTTATTTCAATTTATTTTTTCGCAATTACGTAGATAAATCAATGTAGAATGATGAGGCATATAACATTTTAAAATTATAGGTGTTTTGTTATAATAAAATATTAGTTAAGATAGGCCCTTTCGTAAAAATAATAACAAGTTCTGGTTTGTACATGAAACCAAATAGGCCCCTCTATTATTAATAAAAAAATGTGTTTTTCAATGAAAAGGTAGGAATTTTTTTTAACTTTTAGTATTTTAATTTTTATTTAAGGAAAACATACAAAACATAATATTATATACTAAAAAAATTAAACCTATCTTAAAATTTACGTATTAGGTAATGCTTAAAAACTAAAGAATACCAGTCTGAGTACCATTTTAACTAAAAAAAAAAATAATAAAAGAGAAAAAAGAAAACTCTGAATGTTTAACAGTTTTAAACCTAAACCAAAACGGTACTCTGATAGTGAGTTAACATGAATGCTAACCTAATAGTTATTACTATGATTGTGTGTAAAAGAACGGTAAAATAAAACATTGTCAGGACATCTAAAGACAGGCTTGTCACCAGTACATAGTGCCATTAAATCATTGTATGTTAACAAAGGTATTGGCTTGGGTTCCTTATTTAACTTTGAAAGAGTTATAATGCCATTAACTTTTTTTTTATGGTGATAGCTCGATATTGAGTTTCCAGATGACTGGTTTTGAAAAACAACTTATTTGGACTAACTTGTTTTACTGAAAACTCAAAGATGTCGGTGCATTTAAAATCCTTGCCATTGTCATCAGTTCTTATGGACTTGAATCTATAATCTTCGCTAAATTTTTTAAAATTCAAAAAGTCATCGAAATTTAAAGAATAAACTTGATAAGGCTTTTTCTGTCTGGCTAGACGAAATATGGGCACTAGTTTCCTGGTGATTTGGTATTAATTACGAATCGATGGCGACGTGCACACACAACCTTATAAACATTGAATCTCGCAAACAACAACTGATTCATAATCAGTCACAATCAGTCGCATGCCGCGTGGCCTGCACGTTGTCTTGCACCCTGTTAGTTAGTGCAGGGTTGCTAGATTTAATTTATAGTTCTTTTGGTTACGTTATCAAAATTTCCAAATGCCTAAATTTTAAGAAAACAGCTACAGGAATATCTAATCATTTATCTTTTGGCATAACAAATTTAATATTAAGTTATGCCAGTTTGTCATAACATAAATAAGGTCTACTAATGCCTAAATATGGGCATAACTCATTTTCGCTAAATATCGAGTTAGGCCCTTCGTAATAACAGCGACGATATAACTGTTCGGAATTAACAATGCTACTATGGAAATTTTTGCTGTGAACCATATAGGTCCCATATAAATGATATTAACCAAGGTAAAGATGAATAATTCATATATGTTTTATTTTAATTTAACACGAGTTGCTATTTAATGAATGAAATAAATTTCCTGTGTTTTAAAATTCAATTATTAGTCATTTTTAGCAATGTCTTCAATCTTAATAAGGCATGTGACTGCAAGAAATACTAAATACGCAAAACTTTAATTTTTATTTAATATTAAATTAAATTACAGTAGATTATTCAAATAAATTGTAGACCTACTAAGAAACATCTCCATGTGGAATCCCACAGACCATTAAATTGATTTATTTAAATACAATACATACGACTTTAATAAAAGATACACATACAGGGTGTTCGTAATAGAAGTGCCGATACTAAAGGGGCTTGTATATAAATAAAATACAACTGCAAAACTGTGTTACGGAATTTGAAACTAAGGTTAAATAAAAGCTCCTACAACGTAATTTATTTTTTATATCAGTATTAATGAAGTAAACAATAGAAGTTTCCCAGAAAATCTGCTGTTAACCAAAAAGTATTTATTAGTGGTAGTAGTACTGTGAATAGTGCGTTTCGTTTTTCCGTACCTACATAGTGCATGCTTGATATTTGTGAGTGTACATACACAAAAATGGAACAATTTATAGTAACCATGGCATGTTAATTTATGGCAAAACTGGACAAAACTCTCTGGCTACGACACATATGTACGGCAAACGCTTTTCGCAAGCACATAGCTCATTTTGAACACTTCGTGCTGTATTGCGAAAATAGCTCTAAGAAAACCATTTACAGTAAGTATGTTTAGGTGTATTTGAAATAATTACGTACACGCACCTGACAATCTTGACATAGTATGTGTCAAGACCTGTTTGGTGTCACAATTCTGTTATTGTTGATCAGAAAAAAATAAATGAAACAGCAAAATAAAAGTACGACCGACCATATAAAGATCGTTGCTCTTTCACAATCTCAACCTGCAGTATTTTAGTAGCGATAAAATAAGACGAACTTAAAGTATCAATACTTTAACATTGATAAGTACAGACGAAAAAACGGGTATTAGTATACACACCCGAATTATTTTGTTCACTAAAATAACTGCCAATTCAAAAATAGCAGTGTCAAAAGTTCAAATATTTACGTGGCAAAGGTCCCCAACGTAAATCGATAACTTTCAATGATTGAAGTGGCGAGGTCCAATTTTTGACCTTTATGCGTGGTCTGTTTTTAACTATTCTCGGTGAGAGAATTTAGAGAGAAAAATATCGAGTTTGAGAATACACTTCCTCATAAATCTTTATAATTACAAAGCAAGTAATAATAACAGCAATAAAAATACATTTCTCCATTGCCTGGAAGAAGTCTATTATATTTTTATGAGGTACCTACCTACACAAGAGTACAATATTGTGTTTTCCATTATATCATAAAATCCTCGGTTTTCTTTTATTTTAGACAGAGAAACGTGTTATTAAAACATCTCGCAACCGATTTGATGAAGTAATTATTTTCTTCAAATGTTACTCCGAAAAAAGCAACTCGATTCGATTTTCTTTCGACATTTTATCGCACAAAAATGGCGGAACGAATCGCTCCGACTCTTTGTCTATGTCTGGTACAGCATCGTCAAAATATGACTCAATAACCATCTCCCACAAAAACCTCAACACATTCCCATTTGACACGCCGCATTTTTGAAATTAGTCATAATTTGATTCGAATTAATAACTGCCGGCGATCTAACTCAGCAGACGGTATATTTAATAGTAACAGCAGGTTTTTTCACAAGAAAGCTATGAAGAACGTTTCCCAACACCAACTTGGTGTTCGCTCCACTTTCTAGCCTTTTTGTCATAAAGTTACGCAACACCATATCCACCTATGGAAAAGTTCCACGCGGACACAGTGGAATTTACCTTATATACAGGGTGTCCGGAAAGTAATGGGACCCAGCCTAACCATAGCTTGCTGTGATCAAATAGAACCGAGACAAACTTAGCTTAGTCCAAAAGTGCCTCGTTTAGATGTTACAGGGCTTCAAAGAAAAAAAATTGTTTTCTTGTTATGAGCATAGTTATGAAACAAAATGTCCAATTATGTTGAAATTTGGTACAGTTATATGCTTTAGATAAGTACAAGCATTGCGAATGAGTAAGTAGTGCCGCATATTGTAGAGGGCGCTCTTGGCAGTTTTTTTGTAAATCATTTTTATCGTATCTTTTTTGATGGTCCAATTCTGATACGCGTGACTGGAAATTATGATGGAGAAATACAATATTGTTATTTTGCACTATATTAGCATTTTAAATTTTACAATATGACATTTATAGTCAAACAGTTCTACAATTATATGTATTAAAATTTACAATAACCCAATTACTATAATACCTTTGCATCTACAACAACGAACTTATATGGTTTACTACATTTGTAGTTTATTTTACGACAATATTGCAAGCACAAATTTATAGTAACTGTTTCAGTAGTATTTCTTTCAATGTATGAGTGTATTAAAGGCAATTCCACAGTACAGCACACAAAAAATATGACTGGTTGATGCATTTCAAATATTTACCTGAAATATTCGACTTCTTATATCCACATTAATCTAAAGAATGTTATTCAAAGCTGTCAATAACATATGATCAAGTCGAGAGATCTCACGTCTTAACGCGTGTATTTAAAGTTGAAAGCGAAGATTTATATCCAATGAACTCGAATGCGAAAACGTAGGTAATCCATCAATTTTACAAGAGATATTAAAAATGGATAAAATCCTTTGTCAAAGGCTATTGTTTTGCATCTGTGGTTAAATGAAATAAAATGTCAGAATAAAAATATATTTTTACATCTTACTTAAAAGTCTTCCGGTTGGAATCAAAGTAATATTTTTTAATATAATTTACCTCTTTACTATTTTTGTAGTTTTATATTTAGTAGTAGCGTATACAGTATGTCCATGGCTAGAGTAAACATGAAGAAAAATATGTTTATTATTATACTTAAAAAACATCATTTTAGATTACTTCTTTTTAATACAAGATTGCAATTTTATTTGTAAACAACTGTTCTTCAATATTATTTTGTACATATCTTAAACTTATCTATCACAACCCTATTAAAAAAACAAGCAATATTTATTAAGAACGACTTTTTTTACAAATATAAATTAAATGTTTCTCCCTTCACTCTAATCGTGGACCTATTGCATACAAAAAGTTACAATATACTAGAGTAGAGTTTAAACTCATTTCGGAAATGTATTACATAATAAAAAAAGTGAAGGGTGCACCCACCCTACACATTTCGATGACAATCGATAATTCCTCCCCCAACGACAATAACTGCAGAGGCTGATGTTACAAAAATATGACCACCATCCAATAACTGCATTCGATTTGCATTATTCTCTACCCCAACCCCACTCACCAACCGACAACCCTAACCGAAGGCCCTTCCCTTTGCCCAAATCCTCAAATTTATATTGAAATTAGCAGAGGGCATCCCAGCTTACTGATAATTTCTTGCGTTTGCAGGAATTATATAGGTTACTATAATATTTAGGGAATAAATAAGAAATAAGGTATAAGGTAACTCCGATTTTGCATTAAAACCAATCATTTTGTTTCTGTAAAAAAATATACATACTTAATTGTACAGTACAATTGCTCTATCCATGACATATTTGCAGTAACCCTTGAAAACCGACCAATTTGAACCACCCTGTACATTATTACCAATAAAAAAACGCAACTCACCTCCTTGCATACTGTATATTATTAGAGGTATTAATCTTATTCAATTCATTGTCGACTTAAGTGTGATAGTCTAGACGTTCTGACTCAACTCAGATTGAAGAATTATACGCAGCATTTGCAATTCCAATACGATATTAACATCTTATAAAACAGCAACAGTAATGCGTTTTTAATATAAAGAACAGGCTATAATAACGAGTACTTTAAGTGCTACATACATGTATCTACATATTCAACAAATAGTATCACGACAGGATTTTTCATTACTAATACCCCGGATTTTTGTATTTACTATTTATGTATTTGTATACAAACAACCTTACTACCGCTAATTATATGTTTATAGGTACAAATCACGGAGATTTATCAATGGACTAAGCAATCAAGAGATTATTGTTTGCCATTAATACACCGGTCTTTTGTTTTTAATATTCATTTAGTTATAAATAGCAAAACCTTTCTTTCGCGATAATCAGCCCAATTATGTACATATTCCATTTTGGTCATAATAACATTTACTTTATTTCAAAGTATGTATGTTCTATTCTTGTAACTGTTAAGTAATAACGGCGATGTTATTTCTAACACGTTATGTAGAATTTTAACAAAGTTTCTTAAAGACAAGGAATGAGGTGTCGGTATACTTTAACGTAAGTGTTATTTGAATTGTGAAAATGGGCAGCTTATTAAATTTACATTTAATTCGCGGTTTTATAAATGCAGGTAAGTTGATTTGCCTGATGAAAAAAAAATTATTTAGATTTAGTAAAAGTAATAGGTACTTACGACAATTTATTAACGAATTAAGACCATTTTCGGCAGTTCGTCAGAGACAGAAAGTATTCGAGCAGAGCTAACGGTAAAATTATTGCTTTCTAATTTTATTTTTTGATAGAGCCAATCTAGTATTTGTAACATTATTATTTTTAACATAAGGCTGGACATGTTTTGGTGATAGTTTTAAGTTAGGACTGTCAAAAATCAATCAGTAACTGTATTACACAGGTAACCAATGCTGTTATCGAACATTTGTTACAGAGATAGGTATATATGATGTTTCCACAAACTCAGCAAATAAGGAGTAAGCTGTATCAAGACCAGTTTAGTTTAAACAGCTTTAATTTTATCATAATTACATTAATTACCACATTAATATTAAAAAAAAAACAATAATCGAATTGTCAACAATTATTGGAATACACATGTCTGTTACCTGCATAGTAGCACTCAAGGAACTTGCAGAAGCAGCTGTGTTCCTCAATAAATTGTCGTATTGAACCTTTACTAAATCTAAATAAATTTTTTTAAATTCATCGGGCAAATAAAATGGATTACTTAATTTTTTTAACCTTCTTCGTTGGATGTTTTGATTTAAATTTTACAACAAACTAACTTATTTTCGATGTGCATTTATAAAACCGCGAATTTAATAAGCCGTCCCTTTTTCACAACTCAAATGACACATACGTTAAACTATGGCGACACCTAATTCCTTATCTTTAAGAAACACTGTTAAAATTCTACATAACGTGGAAGAAATAACACCGCCGTTATTTATTAACAGTTACAGGGGGATACATACTACAAAAGTGTAAGGTGATGAGGTATAAATTGTAACGTTGAAATAACGTAAATGTTATTATGACCAAAATGGGATACATACTTGGGCTGCATTCGTATCTACAATACCTTGCCTATTCGTAGAGGCGATTTTTTAATCTTGTGGAATCGAGACGGTCAGTAGCGGACCCTTGAGGGAAGCCGCCGGTCACGGTTCGAGGAAATTATAACATTTACCGGCTACACAATAGGTAGGTAAGTGCCAAGATTGGAATACACGACTGAATAATTCATTAACGGTAAATTTAACAGCTCTAACACGAGATTCGTGATTGATATAGAAGCTATAGATCGTTGTGAAAGGCGAAAATAATATCCGTTGCTCACTCCGGCGAACCAGTTGAGCACACCTGGGCCGAGCACGATTTATTTTCGTAGTAAAATAACTGTCGAAACTGATTTATATTTGTGAGATGGTTTTATTAAATGTTATTTTGTGTACACAATTGGTGAAAGTACGGCCGGAACCGTTAATCGTTTTGTTTATAAATAGAACAAAACATTTCCCAATGTTCATGGCATTGTAAATAACAGTTTTTAAAAGTATTTTTTTACGTTGGTAATTTCATGAATGGTTGTGTCTGCGTTAAATTAATTGTAGGCTTTTAATCGAAGCTTTTAGTGCATTTCCCATAAAAATGTTCCTTAAATAATACTAATTGCCAATAGCAACAATAATTATAGAAATTGATTGCAACATTGTTTCGTTCGCCATTATCTAAAACCGTATGTCAAAATATACTTATCTGGATATAACAAAATCGGTAGCACTTTAAAAATACATCAATAATGACATCATTTTACCACCATGATCGAATCGATAAGAAAGCATTTTCAGGAAAAATATGATGTAGTTTTTAATTATATACTTACAATGTGTAGAAAATAAATGAAAACTGTATAATACGGCTTTCTTTTTGAATAAAATTAGGCTTTTCTGATTCACATTTGCAGTTATGTACCTTAATTATATTTAATTACTACTTGATATACGTTCCTCATAATAGATTTAAATATATGGAATGCTTAAACACTTCCGATGTACGTCAGAGTCCGGTGTTGGGATCATTAATGTTGAATATATTCATAAATAGTACAATTAATTAATATAAATTTTGTTTATTTTATGGCAATGATCTAAATCGACCAGCACTGTCAAAGCTATATAAAACTAAAAATAAAAAATGATTTTTCTGCATAATACCAATATAATAGATTACTATATCTTTTACTAGCAAATTATCTCTTCCACTACGTTTAATTACAATGTAAATAACATAAATAATATATAAAAACTTTTTCCAAAATTTATTTTGGAAATACTCCAAAACATTTAACACAAGGTTCCTACTTTGCCCGTTCAAAACTTCTCGATGTGCCACTTTCAAATTTCGATAAAACTGTATCACAAACACACGAACAGAAAAATCAACACATTCCAAGTTCGACTCTGCTCAACCGTATGTTTTTGACAAGTACATCTTATTGGTCATCCTTCTCCACTGCAGGTAGTTTCTCTGTAACGTTAGTCGTACCTTCTTAAGGGGCGTACCTGCGCATGATTTAGGTATATTACAAACAAGTTGAAAGGGCTCAGAGGTATATGTCGGGCTTCACCAACATTTTATTGCCTACTTCGTCTTCCGAAAACGATTATATATACCTACCTGTAATAGAAATGCAATACTTATTATTTCAGCTAATATTCACTTAAATATTATCCTTTCTTATATTTGCAAGACTCTTTGGCGTAGCAATATTTCTTCTCTTATCCCGAAAGACTTTTTTTAAGTCTTGTCTTGCAATTTGAGCTGCCAAATCTTGTCTTGTCTTGCGAGACTAAGACAAGACCAAAAAAAGCAAGATTAATTATTGTAGTTACTGATTTTTTATTGTTTTTTTTTTACATTATGTTTGTTACAACTATAATTCTCTACCCTTATGTTCTGTAATTCTAATTATTAGAAGTCAAACACTGTGAGTATAAAATAGTTCCTTTCAAAAGAAATGCTATTAATGCACTGTTACTTTTAGAAAATCCTTCGTATATTGACTATAAACTAAGCATAACGCTTCTCTTACTACTTTCTAAGTCAAAGTGATTGTCATCCTTACTCTTCGACAATAATTAGACGCATATTTACCAAATAGAATTCCTTAACTTTTAATGAACAAAACTCTTCTCATTATCCCTGTGACAGGAACACCCAAACACCCTAATCAAAATTACCCCTCTTTCGAATAACGCAAACTTCCCCCGGACAACTTTAAAACAAAACCCCACAATTACGGAGGTGCTGGGGTTCGGTTTTACCCCCTTTTCGAGCGCTTCGCCGAAACGTAGGTAGGTCTTCCCTCGCTCTCGGTTTCCCATGTCCCTCAACCCCTGTCCGAGCGATAGTCGGACCGGAACCCGACTTCCGCGTATTAATGGAACTCGAAGAACGAGAAAGAAGTGTAACAACACCTTACCGCACGACACCTGGCAGGTGTGCGGTACCCATTCACCAAGATGGATTGCTATCAATTCGGATTTTTAGATCTAGTTCATGCAGACGGCTTCAGTGCACCTAGAAGTTATTCTCGGACAGTGGCACAACTCAAAACGGACGGTTTATGAAATTAGATAATTTCACTACCACCTGCGATTTTAGTTAAAATTTTATTTTGATATTTGTAAATAACTTTTTAAAAGATCTAAATATTTGCATACATTTTGGAGATCGGGGGTTTTTAAGGGTGATAAATTCAAATTTGTTTCTAATTTTGACATGACTAGTAGAAAGCGCCACTTATGGCACATCATGCTTGTTTTAAATGACACAACTTTTTTGCGGCTTGTGTATCCATCTGACTATGGAAACAGTCGGTTCTCCTATCGAATTTTCAACAATGGTTTCATCAAAGCACAAGATTTTATCAAAGTAGGTCGATCCTTACCATTCTGAATAACTTTTTCAAGTAACATATTACTGTATTTTCAGTGGAAAAGGCTCTTTGAAACCAAAACAGTTTCTATTTGGAGCACTGAACATTTCAAATAGGATTATTTCAAAAATGGTCCTACCTTTCTTATCTGAAAATGGTATACTTTGTTAAAGTCGAAAGGAAAAGTTATGTCATTTAAAACCAGCATGATTATCGCACATCAGTGACGTCAAAATTATAAACAAATTTGAATTTCTCACCCCCAAGAATATCTAAAATGTATGCAAATATTTGAAGTTTTTAAAAAGTTGTTTACAAATATATTTAACTTTGACACACTGTATATTTGAACCATCGACCTTTGACTAAGGTAAGTTTGGCAACAGTGCATTATTTAATCGTCAGGGATCAACTTTTACTATATGTTGCATTCATTTCCGGACAGCCTGTATATAAATAAAAATCTAGTGCCCGTAGATAAATTGTTTGTAAAGCGTTATAATTTTGATTGTGCACCTGTCAAAAGTTACAGAAGTAGGTATCTATCCAAAAAAAATTAAACATGAAACAGAATGGCCCAAAACTTGTTTCCCATCACTTTAGTTTCCTAAATTTCAATATACTTATACAATATATCTTAATTCTGCATATTTAAACACATTTTTTAAGAAACAAGCAGATCTCTACTTGCTTGACCCTGTATACACTTCTTCCTAAGAGATGTTAAACATTTTCCTGAAAATATCATTCCAACTAATGCCACACACTGAAAATGTAACACAAACGAATTAAACAATTAACAGTATTAAATGCGAAAAAAGTAAATAAACTGTCACAATTTCAAACATCTGATTGATCTCACCGAAGCTATCGCTATTTGCAGTACAAAGTCAATACAATTTCCATGTAAATGTGAACAAACGCCTTGCTGATATTCTGATTAAAAAGTAATACCTGCCAATTTAGAAAAGTACAACGCGGAAAAGCAGACATTCATATATGGATTATTTGATAATGGAAAATATGAAAACCGCTATCTGTTATCAAACACCGAAAGGTGCGGTTTTCCGCACTAGATCATAATTTCTAATAATAAACCGGCCATCACACGATTGCTTCTCTCTTTTAATACATAAACCAACACATTTTTATATAGTCGATGACGTGGTAAATTTGTTTATTATGTTTAAGGTTCGGGTTCGATTAAGGCCAATTATTTTCTAAAGGCATTCTTCTTATTTGCAACTAGCACTTCCTTTCCACAGAGGCTCCGCTTCTTGAATAAACAATCGCTTATTGTTTGCGACGTTTTGAATGGAATATAAATTATGAAACCTGCCAAACTGCAGTGGAATGAAAAACAAAATATAGATAGATAGTCTTGTATATCCAATCAATATATTTATATGTTGGTGATTTCAAAGTAACTGTTTAAAAATAAAAGAGCGAAACGAGTAAATCGAATGCCAATTTAAATTCCTCACAGTTGATAGTGGCATATCCGTTTTTTTTTAGGAAGTCGTGTAAATCAATTGACAAATCGAGATCTGTCCTACAATGATTTCAAAATATATGCTTTAATCAAGTTTGCAATGAAGCATTGAGCAACGCTAGCAATAATTATAAAAGTTTACGATCGGGTTTACAGGTATGAGAAAAGTATAGATGCACATTTTAGAGAAACAAAAAATTGGAAAATTCCTCTGATTTTTATATAAACAGAAATAAAAAGCGTAAATGCTAAGTCGAATGTTAATTTAAATTCTTTCAAGAAGTACAAGCCGATACATACGTTTTTTAAGAAAATTGATAAATCAATAAAAAAATCAAAATAAAAAACAAAAGAGGTGTCTCAACGATATTTCATTCAACATATATTATATTATATTTTTTTTATATAAAATGCAATGTGAACATTCAACAACTATCAAACTACCGCAATAACTGAATGTAATGAAATAAACACAAATCATTTTGATTCAGCATTCACAACAGAATATTGACCTTTTCAAAAATTGGCAATTGAATGCGAAGTATAGATTTATTTTAAATTGTAGCTAATTTTTTTGTCTTCCATTACGTAGTCGATTTTATTTCTAATATTTTTAATATTCTTTTTCAATTAAAAAAAATATAGTCTTTCGAAGAAATTGATTTCCCAGTTTATTTTGAAAATTTCACTAGATAGGTACCTCTGGTTCACTAAAAAATAAAAATAATAAGTACATTCATTGAATGTTACTAGAAAACATCACTTTAAGCAAAGGTCGCAAACTTTCACATGAAGTATATTCAATAAAACTCATTTTTGCCATAAGAAACACATATTTGCAAAATTTTTCAAAAACAACACATTTTTCAGCATAAAAAATTAAAATATACAAAAAAAGAATACTAATCCAAAAGAAAGTTTCCAAATTCCGATTCTATAAAAAGTTATCACCGGCATCAAGGCACAGTATACCGAAAGAGGTTGAGCAACATAGGAAATATTTATTAAAGTTTACGATAGGGTATATAGGTGTGACAAATGCATAGATGTACATTTTAGAGAAAAAAATTGGAAAATTCCTCAGACTTTTATGCAAATAGAAACAATAAAACGCGTAAACGCCGAGTCGAATGTTAATTTAAGTTCCTCAGAAAAGTAGAAGCCGATACATCCGTTTTTTTTAAACAAATTGATTAATCAATCAACAGATCAAAATAAAAACAAAGCAAGTATCTGAAGGTCTCAACCATATTTGATTCAACATATACTAATTTTGCGGTAATGGAATACAAAAAAATGAGAAAATGTAAAAAATTACAAATTATTGTATAAATCATTTGGAAGTATGAAAGGATAAGAGATTCATTGTCAGATTTGTAATTCTTTTCTTTTTTTTTTGATAAAGTGCAATGTGAAAATTCCACAACTGTCACCGCAATAATTGAATGTTATGAGTAAGAAACACAAATCAAATTGATTCAGCATTCACAACAGAATATCGACCTTCAAAAATTGAGAATTTAATGCGAAGTAGAGATTTCTTTTATATTTTAGCTAATTATTTTGCCTTCCATTTCGTAATCGTCTGTAATTTTATAATTTTCTGTTTTATTACTAATATTCTTTTTAAATTAAAAAAAAAATACTCTAACGAAGAGACTGGTTTCCGAGTTTATTTTGAAAATTTCACTTAGGTACCCTTTATTCTCTAAATAAAAAAAATAAGTACATTCGTTGGATGTTACTAGAAAATATTTTATGCAAAGGCCGCAAACTTTCACACGAAGTATATTCAATAAAACTATACTTTTTTGCCATAAAAACACATTTTTTAATTTTTTTTCGAAAACAACACATTTTTCAGCATAAAAAATTAAAATATACGAAATTGAAAAATAATCCAAAAGTCTCCAAATTCGAATTCTGTACAAATATATCACCGGCAGCCACAGTATACTGACAGAGGCGTCGTCGTACCTTATTGTCTGCGGTCAAAATCCTCCGGCGATCCTCCGGGCTTTCCGGGGCAGTAAGACGCACTGGTTTATCGCACTCTGAGACTTTTCCAACGAACGTACGGCCCGGTTAATGGAAAAACGGCACGGTCAGCGTTCTACTGTCTGCTTGGCTGGTTCGGTGCGGAGCTTGGAGATTGTACTGGTGGTGCACGCTAAACGGAGAGCGGGCCGCAACGGGGAAACTCTGCCTTCGCCGCGGTGAGTCATCGTCGGAGGCCGGCCGGCGCTGCGTTGCCACGTCGCTGTACAGGGTGTACGTATCCCGTCAGCCGAGAGTTCTGCCCCAATTGGTTCCCATTTATCGCCGAATACGTGCTTGGCCTTCCAAATTTTGGTAATTATTTGTACTACAGCGTAAAACTCCAATTTTAACTAAAAATTTTTTTGCACAGGTAAATTTGTAATGTCTAACAACATCCCATGTAACGAATGAAACGTTATACCACTGTCAGCCTGTAAAATATGTGGAAATACTTTGCAAATTATAATCAAGTTTCATTTCAAACTGCTAAGCTATTTCAATCGTTTAGAACAAAAATTTCCGACAATTACGATATGATAGACATCACATATAGATACTTAAACAAAATCTTCTTCGAAGAACTGAATTTGCAATCAGATACCTTAACTATTGTATTTCTGAAACATCTGCTTTCTTCGCACCTTGCCACGGGCAACTGACACCAACCTGGATGGGGTACACCTGACAACAGGGCACCCATCCACCCAGAATGCCCCAAGGTAATGTTACAGCATGGCGTCGTATATACCTACATCCCGTATGTAGGGTATGGCGGGTGGTAGCGCTCGCAACAAGAAACGAAACACGCTTAAATACCATCGTCGTGACCGCCGGTGACCGATCCTTCAAGTGTAGACTTTCGTGTGCCCCTCGCAGGAATTTTTCCGCCATTCAGTAGGAGATAAAAAAGTAGTGTATCTATGTCCACCGAAATCGTTTGGAGACGCCATCTCGTCAGCGGTATGGACATCATCAATGCTTGTACATATTCGATGCGAACATTTTTTTTGATATCTAGCAGTGGTTCCGATATTTTCATCTTGCAATGAAATATACTTTCAACATTCGTTATTCTTTTTTCCATTCAGCAATAGAGATCGAATAAAATTTCAACTTAAACGTTTAACCCATATGAATTTTGAAAAACAGTCTATTGCCACAAGTATATATCTTAAATTCAGGTTGTCCTTGACATAATTACCCATTTCAGCTAAATCTACTGGCCAGAAGTCGTCTCATGCCTTTCGACTGTACCCCTGCGCTTGCAATTTTTGCGCGCCGAAAAATTTCCAGTTGCTGTTTTGAGAGAATGCCATTATTATTGCAATATATTGTACATCCAAATATTGCCAGGTGCAGGAAGAATGTCCAGAGGCGAGCACTCGGCAATACTCAGGACGCACTAATGTCCCATTTTAGTGATAGGTTGATGATTATAGTGCGTGAAAAGACATTTCTCATTAAATACATTCAACTAAAGTGAATATAAATGAAAATCGAGAGTTTTATCCCTATTTCAAATCTTTAAATATGTGTTTTTTAAATATTGTTCATAAAAATATAGATATATCGATATTTCACTTCATTTTTATGTATAAAAATAACAACCCACGTATTCACAAAATAAATAAAAAGTTTGGTAAAATATTTTGTGTTTTTGTCAATGTTTATTTCATGTTTATCAAGAAATTTATTGATTATATTATAGTTTTTTTCTCCATATTTATATTTGGTAGCATCAAAAAGTTAAATTCATATGACAATTAGAAGAGGTATTGGATTTTTAATGTGGGTAAATTGGTAAAAAAATGAAATGCGTACCTGAATAAAAAAAATCAGAAATTTAAATTTCTTCAAAATGTATCTCAGAAATTAAACATTTTGCGACTCCTTGGTGACCCCTGTCTATAGCAGTTTTTTTATTTCATCTACAGAGTGGCTCATTTAAAGGCAGGATACATTTTTAATAGTTTTATTTGTTCCCGATTTAAAAGATTTTTTTCTATGATAGATCTTCAATCTACTCTGGCGAATGAAAATTTAATTTTCAAGGCCTACTTACTTCAATATATTTTTTTTTCAACTACAAATATCTAAAAGATAGCGATTTCTTTATTTCAAATCTAAGTGCGCTACTGGATTTAGTTTCAAATACGTATGACTAAAATTTAAAAAATATACACGGTGTTCTCGTATACGTAAAACGACTCTTGCAAGAGACTAAAGACTTTAGTGTTGAAAAATAGCCTTCCGGGATTTTAAAATATGCCATAATTTCAAATCCACAAAATCTAGTAAGCTTTGACAATTTGGAAATGATTTTAGTGTTGAAAAATGACCATCCGGGATTTCAAAATTTGCCATGATTTCAAATCCATAAAATCCAGTAAGCTATGGCAATTTGGAAAAAAAAATGATTTTGTTCAACAGTAAAGTGCTGTTTCTCTATCAGATACGACAAATGTTATTCAGAAAAGTTTCTTGGAATGAAAAACTGATGTGTGTAAAATTTCAATATCCTAAGCCTACTTTGATTCATGGAATATTTTGCTTTGCTTTGCTGAAATAGGCAGTCTCCTCGAACGCAAGTACAGATGTAAATAATTATTTAATAATACTACAGGTAATGAAGATGAATGGAATAATTTTTAAGATAAATTGAGTTTTCCTGTATTACCGCATTTACTCAGCTGACAGAATATAAAATGGGTCCGTATAAACCCAGTAATTAGTACAAATGAATCGAGGAAGGTGTGAGGCAACACGATTATGGGATGCTGAATTAGTAAATTGAGCCAATGAATAAGTCGCCGGAGGGCGAATAGACAATCCAACAGGGAGGGGGTGTTGGGGGTCGAACCCCTCGCGTACACGAAGAAGGCAACTTTCCAATTCAATTAGGTCACCATGCAGGAATATTTTCACGCTACATGGCTACTAGACTGGCTTCACGTGAATAATTATCTCCGAACTTAACACCTTCAATTATGAAATTAATCTTTACAATTTTTTAAAGAAATTTCTGAATAATTGAAAAGAGATGTATGCAAACCGAAGCTATTATCGAGTTTATTGTGCCTGGATTGCTGTTACGCGATGTTCTGAAAATCATAATTTTACGGAAAAATACACTTTCAGTCAATTCTAGAGAACCAATTTGGGTTGCTGCAAGAAATCTGGAAAATTGTTAGAAATGGCGAATGCGCCAATATCAAAAGTAGTAGGAATGGATACAACATTGATATACAGAGTGACCAGTAAAGAATGGTCCAAATTTCAGAGCTATATTCTTTGGACCAAAATATTACGATTTAACCCAACTTATCTTAGTCCAATAGTTGAAGGTTGAAGACTTTTGTTAATATTTCAAATAGTTTTCGAGATTTTGTTTTCAAAATTAGCACTGGGCAATTTTTTTACACGACAAAAATTATTTTGTCCGAAATTATCTTCTAGAAGTCGCTGTGTATACAGTTCTTTTTGTTTACGGTTTCAATTGTTTCACTAATCATTTGACATCCTGTTGAAAGAGTGAAATACTATATTATACAGGGTGAGTCAGTCATAATGTCATTAATTTTAAGAGGAGATAGGGAATAATGAGTATAATGCGAATATGTGATTAAAAAAAAATCTAAATGCATATTTACGCCGAAAAAAAATATTTTCAAATCATTATTTAAACCCCCTTTTCAGACTGTCACTGACCGGTCACAGCCTTGGTCGGTTACAGCTGACAGTTCAACTCGATATCGACGTGATGCAACGTTGTCAAGTTGTAATATTTTTCTATACCTACTCACCTAGGTTTTAGACATCACAAATAAACGGTTGTACTGACTATTTTAGAATATCATTTTTCTTGCTCAGTTCAACTTCAGCCAATAATAATTTAAAATGTTAATACCCAATAAAATCAAATAATAATAATAATCAAATAATTCTATTAAAAATTGCAAGTAACGCGGTCACTCAGGTTTTCCCATAGAAAATACGGCCCAATCAAACGATACCCGTACACTCGCGTGTCGATTTTCTCTGAGCAAATGTAGCCGTTATGACTGCAACAAAACTCCAACGTGTCTAATAATAAACTGAGTAATAAACCATTTACGTACATTACATAAAAACCTATACCCAATGGGTAAATTATTGAGAAGCTGAAAAGTGTTTCGTGTTTAAATACTAAGTATTTAATAAAACCATCGTGTTGTCGACAGAAAACTGTCCAAGGCCGAAATGGCACGCCGCTAATCGAGAGTTAATCTTGACCTTGACCTTATTAGGTCAATAACCTGAATTACCTAGTTTTTATACTGTTATTTAACGACAAGGAGTAAAACTATTTTTAATCTAGATACATGAATGAATTTTCCTTAAATATTGATTTAATTGTTAATAAAAACAAATGTAGATAATAAATAAATGTTTTCGAATGCTAGGCTATTACAGTTTAATAATTTTGATATTACGTTTGCACTACGTTTTACAAATAAATATGAATTTTTAGTATTACTCGTAAGTACAATTAACCGCACACATAACCAAATGTACAATTTGTAGTTACGTACATCTAGCCTAGAAATGTATTGTTTTTGAAGTAGTATGATACTAACCTGTTTACAGCCCACATAATTATAACTGTATTATTTATCCGTCCATAGCACTTTATTAATAAAATTCAGTCGCATTTCGTAAACATTCTCCGTATAACACTACCATTTCCACATAATCGGAATTTGTAAAATTATGCGTTGTGAATTTACGCCAAATACGTGAGGTTAGACCGAAATAAACAAACTACTGCTTGTATTCTCTAAATCCCCCCTCCGATGTGTGGCATGATCTACAAATTTGAGGGGGAAGAAATGCGGGAAATGCAGAGTGCTAAATGGAGGTAAATTTGAATAACACGCTGATGTGTTAGATGATATTATGTATGTAAATGTGGCATCCATGGTTAATACGGCAAGTCTGTGACATTAGAATTTCGTCGGGTGCGCCATCGTAGCGTACCAGGAGCGTCGTGTTACTGATTTTTATAGGGTGATTTGTTTATGTTTTAAAAGGTCGAGTAAAAATTTTTTTTTTTTTTCGATTTTCTGCCTTTATTAGGCCTCCCGAATACGTGGTTAAAATTAATGACATTATGACTGACTCACCCTGTATAACAATACCATTCCTACTTCATTATTAGATTCTTAGATTTTTCCTGATTCATATTAAAATTTCCTGTGTTTTCCCTTGTTAACTGGAGGTTTTCCAAAGTCATAGACACTCTGGCAAGGTTACTAAGTTGAAAATACTTTGTTTCACATATGAATTTCTTGAAACCAGTACAAATTATATTATAATTTATTTAATTAAGTTTTGTACCTAATAATTACAGAAAAAATCCATCTTCTACCTGTCACGCAACTCGATACCATCATGATACAACTAAATATGAAAATATATCCTCCAGTTTTGTTTTACTATTCTGTATTCGTAGAACAGAACTTGCGGTAAACAATGTTTGTACTCTTACAAAATAAGTCATACAGATCTTTTCTCCACACAAATTATTTAAACCAATCTTTGCATCCGACCTTGATTAGCGCTGACTCAAGAAAACATTCTTTGACAAAAACGCGATACGATTCAATGCTACTACATACATTTACCTCTTTTTTGGCGTAGCTATCGTTATTGCTTCCAATAATTCCAGGTCTATAGCAGAAACCTTCCTCTACACCAGGTACATTATAACTGATCCAGATGCTTCAACTTCTTTTTCGGATTTGAAATTACGCAAAATGATTATTTATTCGAATTTTAAAGAAAATTTAATCACAAAACACACAAGCAAATAAAGAAAACATTTAGGTACACACACACTTTGCTAATGTATGAACAATTCAGCAAAGGAATGCCGCACAATTTCGTACTTTCTTTATTATTAACTTCGTAAAATCCAAAATAAACAGAGATATGCCATCTTTTGCAAGACACCGATATTTCCTGGGAATAATTACGATGTACGTTATCAACATCGCGTGCAAACATCTCTGCAATATTTTTTTTGTGGTACGTCGTAAAACGCTTTAAGATAAATTGGAGAAGAAGCGGTGGTTATAAAAGTTAAAAATACCAGTAGAGTTTATCGCGTCTTGCCCCGTAAGACATTGGGCATAAATTTTTATCATCACAAACTCGCAAAATGGCAACTAAATGGGAAACCAGTTCGGAATAAGACAAGGTGCGACGAGCAGGACCCCATCTAATTGAGAGATTCAAATTTATGACCAGATTAAGAGGTCGTTTAGACCGTACCTATGTGGCCGTTAAAAAAATGCGTCGTAAATTTGTTAGAGGACATTCAAACGCAGAAAACTAGCCAAATGGTAAGCATGAAACGGTAGTTCTAAACAATCATAAACATTGTACTTAATTGAAATGTTATAGCGAGTGTTCCTGAAACCGGGCCTGTTATGTAGAGTGCAGGAAGAAATTTCAAGGCCAGCATCTGGCAATGTCGTTACTTGGCAAAATATTTCTTATACACTTTTTAGAAACAAACAACCTGCAATCAAATATTAGATAATTCTACAAAATTTATTCAGAACTATTTACACGAACTAATAAGTATGCTTCTAGGGGGCGGTGAAATATCTGCTAATTCTTGATTTGAATAAAGCATTTATAACTGAAATCAATATATGCATCGTTGATTCTGTAGTTGACGAGATGCTGTCTCTAATAATGCATTGTAAACAGTAAATGATTATGATGAAATGATGTATGGTCGAGTCGCTTAGGCCGAGCAGGAAGTAAGCAGCCCACTTATATCTCACCTGCATTGTAAACAGTTGAATAAGTGGAACGATGTAGAGTTAACCCAAATTTCGCGTAAAAATTCTTGATTAATTTTCTAGAACAAGTTTAGAATAACTTTAAACCGCAAACATATTATTTTAAATGTAGTATCTAAACGTTATAAAAATGCGAAGAGCAATAAAAATCGTTTTAAAACTATCTATTTCAGCATCAGTGGTATACAGGACCGTGTCTGAGCTTCCCTCTTTCAAAGTATTTCTCCCAATTCTGTGATATTTTAAGCAAAACTGCCAAATTTCTAAATTATTTGTAATCCTACAAAAAAAAATATGCCTTTGTTGATTGCAAAATTTTTAGTAAATGAATATGAAATTTGTTGTTGTAGTTGAAGCTATGAAATTGATTATGTTCTAAGCCGTTAGATATAAAACAGTTTCAAAAAGAGGTCACTCACATACTTCCCCGTACGCCACTGTCACCAAGAATAAAATGTTTAGAGGAAAATTTATGTGAGCCAAATTTGTATCTCGTGTCAGCTAAATATTGGTGACCATCCATTTTAGTTCTACGAAAGCAATAGTCCAGTATTCTAAAATGTGAATCAATCCACTTTGTAACGCTATCGGGAGATGAAATAATGATGATACACTTTAATCTTGCCTTTAGACCCACGATGAATGCTTTGGTAGAGTAAAATTTAAAATTGTTCTCAACTATGAATAGACATAATTAAATTTCTATCTCTTGCTTAGAATGTCTTAAGGCGTCTACAGACACACGAACATTTCTTGAGCGCGCGTACATATCCGTCGGTGTGTAGACAATATCTCTCTAAAATATCCGTCGAAGATGTATTCAGTCGCTGCTTGAATTTTTGTACGCGCGTACAAGTTGCACGTACATATCTTTCTGTGTGTAGCCAAAACGGACTTACGTATCGCGAATAATATCAGTGCGGTTCGTGGTGTCCACCCACGTGTTAACTGTTTTTAATTTAAATGATATATGATATGATGAAATGATAGTACGGATTATTCGAAGGAATTTTTAACGAAATAGCATTGCAGATCTCTGGAATTATTTTACTTAGCGATTGAGGTGCGATGATACTAGAAAATTTAAAATCTTCATAATTCCTTCCACAGGGTAACTGATAATCTTTCATGTGGTAATATGGCAGACCTCATGCACGTGTCTTGTTTCTGGATTAGTGGTGTTACTAAATTTAAAAGTAATACATAGCTATCTTCATCCATACCTACGAAGATAATTTCGATAATCATCCAGTTCTAAACGAAGTTCTTCCAGTAGATTTATATGCGAAAATCGATTTTTTATTATGCACACACACGCCACTGCTAATAAATTTAAATCGTGATTACTCACTGTCGCCATGTTTTTAGCAAATTGAATAGAAAATTATCAAAACGTGTGTAGGCAATTCGAATAAAACGTACATGTACGCGCGTACATATCTCAAGAAATGTTCGTGTGTCTGTAGGCGCCTTTACATTGTGTCCTTATTTCATTCTCATCTTCCATTATTCCCAAAAAGGAAACGGTAGCTCTATCCTCTCGCAATAAAATATCGAACAGCTCCTTACTACCAGTGACATACTTTAAGAATTCACTTGCAAAACCCAACCCAAGAACGCTGACATTACAGAAGCTAAATGATTCATCATTTTTGCTTTCGCATACATAAAAGTTTCTTTTCTACATTGCGAAATTAACAATACATCTTCATGGTAAAATGTATGGTTACATTGACGAATCACACTAGCACAGCGACTCTTTTATTAGTTTTATTAATGTCTGCAGTCATGTAATCGTTACATTTCTTAGAGTGAATGAACAGAAAGTACAAATTTTACCTTCAGTGTGACATAGTTTTACAACTTCAGTACCGAATTTCGGTGAATACACACATCCACCCTGTACAACGCACTGACTCATCATTTTTAGCCCTCGCATGTCTCATTGTTTTACATTTTTTCCAAACGATCTATCGGAGAGACGGTTCATATGAAATCGAATCGGATAAAGGAGGTTGGAGGTCTAGACGTTAGTATTTACATGACTGTGAGGGAGCGTTGACACCTCGCAGACGATTATTCTTCATAATTTCAGGTTTTCTCTCGTGATTTGCGAGAGGCGCGTCAGGTGGCGTGTCCATTAACTAATCAGGTAAGGCAAAAGGGCCGACACGCGACGAAACGAAATGAAAGCGTAGAAGAATTCAACTCGTGGCAAGACTGATGAAAATATTGAAATTGCATAAATAGTGTGGTAATACAATGGACCTACTTACTTTTACTCAATTTATTATGAAATTTACAGAAGGTTGTCATGTGATTTTTGTTGCAAATGCACAGGCACATCGACCTAACCTCTAACCTAATATGTTTTAGTTGTATTATTACCGCGTAGCAAACATATACGGTTCATTAATAGATAAGGACTTTTGCGGGACCTTCGTAAGACAGTACAAGATTATATTTTGTTACGTGTACACTTGCAGCTGTGCCAATTTAAATATTATACAATTCATAAATATGATATACTGAAACGGTACGTTGTTTAGTAGTTTGCATCAAAATTATGCTATTACATGTGTCTTTAAACCATACAACATTCATTTCAAGTAACATATTTATCTTTCTGACAGTAAAAATAGTAATTGCTTACAACTCATATTAACATTAGTTGTAGCTGTTAATTCTAAATTTACTAAAATTCGAAGTAAAAATAATTATTTTCACACATATATACGTATATCTACAAATATTTGCAAAAACCAATGAAATACTGATGTTTCAAGAATAATTATGTAGTATTTTCAGCGAAAATTTTCAACATATTTTCTAATGCGATTGAAATACCTACATTGCAATACATTTTTAGATGATGGATGAACAACACACTTTTATAGAGAAGGATGGATAATAATTCACATGACAAATTCCACTAAAAAAACTTCCTACACAGAAGTTATTTCTGCTCCTGCCAAGGCCTTCTTAACTATTTAGAAATAAAAATGTAACTCGCATTGTGCATTTTTTATTCAATTTCAATAATAAAATCTACTGTATTTCTAATAATTTGTTTGTAAGAGATATCCTTCATATTATATTGACTAGCTTAATGTACATTTTAGCAAGGCTTTTTTCCATGACATTAAAAGTAAAAACTTTTTCCTTCTTTCAACTTCATCTGTCGACACACTCTTTATATCACTACAAAAACAATGTTAGTTACACTATTCAGAGGTTAAACAAAATAAAAATATTTTAACTGATTGGGAATATACATTTTTTTTAAAATGTGCATATTGTTCAATTTTTTACCCATTGATATTCAGTCATATATAAAATATCAATTATAATAATAATATAATATCTCTACCCCTTAAGACTTGTGCGGAAGAGGGGGCGGCATAATATTATTAAGCAGGCCGCATTTGCGCCCAGGAACGACTTACGTTGGTAGGCCCTAACCACTATTCAGTGCAGGAATGAGGGAAACCTGGAAAACCTCATTAATTAGGGGGGTAGTCAAATATCAACCGGTATCAATCTCTCACATTGACCCAAGCTAACATTATTCCACCCTACCATACCCGCAGAGAGGGTGCCAATCCACTCCACGAATATAGCTTATATACGGTCTACCGGCAGCTGGGCGTGAACCAACTCCGATCTACCTCGATTCAAGTACTGACGCCTTAAACCGCGCGACCACTGACCGATGACCGAATTACTGAAAAAGTTTTCACTATGCATATTTTTCAATGTTAGTTAGTTAGGTAAGTATATATAAAATATGTATAAGAAAATTTAAATTATCTACTCAGTAAAATTACATATCTATATTTTACAATTTCAACCTAAAAATTAGAATGTTTACTTCTGTAATTTTACAGTGCACTTATTTAATTTACAAAATTGTTATGTAAATTTACATAACTTTACACTGGTCACAAATTGCCAACAATTTAAACTAAAGACGCGTGTAATAACAGTGTTAAAGTCGGCCACTGGACATTAAAAAAAATCAAAAAGGGACAGAACAAAATACAAGTTTCTAATTCGCTAAAAACGTTGGTGAGACATTTTTAGCAGTGGAACTTTGGAATACTTGCACTGAAAACTTTTACTGCCATCCAGAAAGTTCTCGTATTTGAGAGATTTGAATATCGCTATATACCTTAGAATTTTTACCCCAAATTCAATTACAGTGAAAAATGCACTACATCTTTCACTTGACGTCATAAATAATAGAAAATACACGAAACGACTTTTATAAATTTCCTTACATTTTTCACAGTGAATAAGTTCTTCAATATAGACGAGTTTGATCTGAAGCATCGCTTTTTAATAATGAATATTATATAACGTTAATATAACATACATCTTATTCTTGAAACAATTTCTGTTGAGAAACATCTGTAAAATTGAATATCACTTTGTTATTTTTAACACATAGGTACTATTTTATCTCCAATTCCTGGCAAACTTTCTAGCAAAAGTGTTTTCACCCTGCTAACCAATTCATTACATCCCATCTAAGATAAGACGAAAATAAATATATATTTATTTCCGTGTATTACGTTCTACGAGATTATTTCCATTCTATAAATCTTTTTACCCTACTTTCTGAAACTCCACGGCCATATAAGGGTTTGTTTTCTATAAGGACCGTTTGTCAATATCTCCACCATTAAAGTTAGTGAACTGTAATCTAATGGGGAAATTTACGAGAGAATACACTTCTCTGGAGACTTACGGACAAGTCTCGGGTACATTTAACAATTCTGTGAACATGTTTCAATTCTATTCGTTAAGAACTTTGAAAACATAATTGAAAATGGTAAATGTTTTACGAAAACAAGATACGAATCCAAAGTGAAAATATTTTCTTATACAAGGTATCCGGAAATTATAAGCAAATATTTCACGGGATTCTAGGACAAAAAATAAGACGAAACCTCAATGTAAACATAGATCGACAAATGGACCTATATTTTATGAAGGTTCAATTTATTTAAACATAATTTATTCTCGAGAAACAAATCTTTTTCGGTGCCATGCTCACTTTTTTTGTCAAAAAAAAAATATGTTTTTTGATTGAAATGAATGTGCATTTTGAATCAAATAACGCGTTTATCTAATTCAAAAATTCATATTTTTAATTGAGAGATATGGAAAAGGAAAATATGTAATAGTTTAATTATTTTTGTAATGTTTTTAAATGAAGCTTTATTAAGTTATATAATTTTTTGAAAAAACCGTAAATAAAAAAAACTCAATTTCCTAATATTTTCAAAAGAACAATTCGAATTGTTACCTATAAACAAAAAATAATTAATTGTTAATAAGTGACTGTTAGGGCTGATCGCCAGTTAACTCACCACTCACCTGTGGCGTACTGATGAGAACTAGAAATTGGTATGTGTTGACAATTTGTCACAAATTTTTCAGGTGTAATAAGCAATTGCCTAATTGTAAAAACATTCTTTGAACTATACACAAATATTGTTTTACCATAGAATATAATTAAATCAACACCAAAAGTGTATCATTGAAATGGAAATAATGTTTTTTAATGGAAATAAATGATTTCTTTACATAAAGTAACTGTATAAATAATTGTTTGACCCTACACAAACAAATAATTTATTTCCATGAAACACATTTTTTTACAGGCATCATATATTTTTTTGGTGTGTTTACATCACTTCGCAGGGCAACTTGACAAATAAAGAAAGGTTTAAAAGACAAATGCGGGTCCCAATAGAAAAATCATGTTTTATTACTGTTGGAATTTGTTTGTTTTGTTCCCAATATTCTATTATTTCCCAAATACAATTTATCCAGTCCATTTATTTTCACATTTCGGTTGATATGGTTTGAACATTTTCCACCAACGAATTGTAGCATTATTATCATCACAATATTCACTAAATTTAGCGCGACAAATGAGTTTTTTTTTTCATTATACAAAATTATCCACTTGAAAATTAATACTTATATACTTTGTACCACAGTATAATATTTTTCCTTAAAAATTTGAAAATATCTATAGCTTGCATGGACCTATGGCAAAAGAAAAGAAATTTCTTGAAATTAATGTACAAAATAACAAAATCGAATAGAACAATGCCCTGGGTTTTTCATATTATCAAAAATTCCCATCTGATATCACAGATTCCTGGCAGAAACCGATAAGGATTTTGATACGATCCGGATTATTGCGATTTCTACCTTCTGCTGTCACGGGTATTACACCGAGTAAGGAAAAAATCCTTACACGCGCTCCTCCACCTGGGAGGTCACAGCAGATAACTCACGGTACCCTACGACGAGGACTTAAACGAATGTATTACATATAATGCATGAGTAACATCCGAAGATATCCATCTTGGCATAATAACTTTAAATCCTGGTCTCAGATCGCCTTCAACGATCTCACAGATGGCAGTAAAGAGATTTAGTTCGTGATGGTCGCAGGATGACGGGTAAGAAGGATATTGTGCAGCTTTATCCGAGTACCATGGAACGCTTGAGAAATTTAATGCTGCCAGCCATTGCAACTGATTTGCGTAAATATTTAAGTCATCATATTTTTTATTTTCTATTATGTTGTGCCGTTGTTTGCACTTTAAAATTATTTTCCTTGAAACTTTAGATTTATGCACAAGCAATGTTTTGATTCCGATAAACGATAGCACTTCCATCTTGCGATTAATTCCAGTGTGTAGATTTATACTATAACAATAGAGGTGGTTATGGTAAACATATTCCAACGCATGCGGCTATAGCGTCCCGATCCAGTAATGGTCGGCTTGTCTATACAATCATCTCCGTTATAGATATTGTAAAGCAGTTGAAATTAAAGTGGTACAAGACATGTCAAGTGTGTGGTTGGTTGTGATGTAAAATAGTGTATGACAAGCTCTCTGAAAATGATTTAAAAAATGTATATGTTTAAATGCACATTGTGTGGTACCTACATCAATATTATCACAGAAATTCTCAAAAAATATGTAAATGTGTTTCATAGTTGATGAAAATTTAAAAAGGGAAAATATGTTTATTTTTAATTTTACGGAAAAATAACATTCTCTTTTTAACATTACAGAAATATGTTATTAAAAGTTGCTTAGAATTGAAATTTATATTTCATTTCAGGAGAAAAAGGCATTCTTGATTAAAATGTTTGCCTATGCAACCTTTTTGCTTTATGCTTTACGGTTTGCTTATGTACTGATAGTATAGATAAATTCAATAGAACAATCCTATTTTATATAATATTTAGAGTGCCTATTATTCAATGGATAAACTTTTTTATTACACTATGTACCTGCCTACATAATTTAGTTGCCAAAACATTAAATTTACCACCGATTAGCTTTTATTATACTAGTTGACTAATTCACTGAAAGAATACTTTTTAGAAGCAGTTTGTCACAATTCTTATGAGTCAATAAAAATGAATTAAGCATATGAATAACTTTTGTCGACCTTTTTAACTGTCATGTCAGCTACTTAACTTTTTAAGGAAGTAGCGACGACTGAGTGATTAGTTCTCAATTTTGCAATTGATCAATGCCATGCTGAACGACATTTTTGATCATCATGATTTTCATCGTTATTTGGTGTCTAATTTTGATTTTCCCGTGTTGTTATCGATACGATTAAACGACAAAATTGAATTTTTAATTATCTGTGTTTTATGATTACTGACCACGAATCGTTATAAAATATTTTTTGAAAACAATGATCGCGTTCAGCGCTCACTGATCATTATGTCTGACTGACATAATTTTGGTTTAAGTGATCACTCAGTTATCAGCGGTCATTTTATGTATCATAAAATAATATTTATAAACTGTGACACGATAGCTTAATGTCAATCAACACGATACTGCTTATGACAGCTGATCATTCACTGATCGCGACCAATGATCAGCTATAATAGTGCTCATCAGTCTGCTGAACGCGATCACTACTGATAAAATGGAGTACAGTAAAATTTTATATGATTTTAATAAATATCAGATTTCATTGTTTACAAGCAATAGATAAACAAGTAGCTAATGTCTACAATAATCAATATTTAAGGGTTCGGTCTTATTGAATTTTATTATCTGAAAACAGCTGGCAAGCCCACGTATGTTATTTCCACTTCAATGGCGCTAATAGTTTTCAAACACGAACACAAAGGGGCCTCAATTCCCATTCAAAATTGACTAAAACAAAAATATCGAGCTTTTGTGTCTGTTATTATAATATTGTAACGCTTCGGCCTACTTGGAGGCCAGAATACAGAAAAACTAAAAACTAGAATGACGCAATTAAAAAATATAGATGTATTTTCTCTGTAAACAATTTTGTAAATTTTCCAAACGGGTGGTTAATCGATTTTATTATTATACAGAGTGGTAACCATCTCGGACGATGGTTGCCATCGGCGCCGATTTTCCGGAGGAAAAAGAGGATTTTGCTCCATCTTTTAGAATTCCGAAATATATTTTTACTGTCTTTTAGGTCTCCCCTAGCACATGGTGGATACCTTATATTTGTTATTAAAATTAAAATCAAAGGTGCTGTTTTTTTTTAGTTGGAAACAATAACACCATTGAGAGAATCTTCAAATATGTATGTTGTCAGTTTGGCTGAAAAAAATATTCTAGAAAAAAATTGTTCCTAGATCAAAAATTATGAAATCCGTAGATATCTAACAAAATATCCGTAGATTAAAAAAACATTTGTTTAGGTTTAAATACCTCAATTATAGTTAAATAATAGAATGTATAACGCTAATAAAAATGCATGTGACAAAGATAAAAAATAAAAGTTAACAATAATCTTATAAATGTACGAATAGAGTAAAATAAGTAACAAAATAAAATTTCTATTTGAAATATACAAGATTTAATAACATTTACATTTTATTATTTTATATAAATGTATTTAAAACAAAGACTAATTCAAATTAAAAGGTTTTTCTGTTTTATTTATTAAATTTGTGAAAACATCTATTCACATGAACCATTTCAATGAAACAGGGATGCATACGCATTTAGCAGGTTTTCAAATAGATAGCTACATATTCGTACAAATTAACTAATTTGGATATTTAATATTTAACGTTGTAAAACTTTAAAAATCCGTAGATTGAGAAACATAATCCGTAGGTCTGACAACACTGTCCATATCGCCAAACTCGCCGACTCTTATTTATTAAGTCATGAATTTAATACCTTACAACAGGCTACTGTTTGAGAAGCTTTAAAATATAAGTCTAAAAAATTCGAATGTAACATTTCATGGAAACAGATCGGCAGATGGAAACCCCATTTACCGCACAGTGATGTAAACCATGACTCACTTCGCGCTTATCCAATAGTCTGTGTCCTGTACCGACGCAACATAAACAAACACAAAACGGTGATTATTATTATGATTTGTTGTCGCGCAAACCGTGAATTATACATATACACAAACGTATTAGCACGACGGTGTTAAATCGTGATCGGCTAACCATTGGAAATATACCTACGGTGTCCCGCCGGCACGATTTTAAATTGACACCTGGTGTGCTCTGCTTATCCTTTTAAGGCATTAGCTGCTCATTCTGGACCAATCTACTACAGTATATGTAAGTAGAGATTAAAGAGGATTTATCGTTCGGGTTTTTATTTGATTTACTGTTCCCTGCACCATGTCCTCGGCGGAAAGCTACACCCGCGAGTGGGTCATCGACAGGGCACACAGTTTTAAGAATAACAAGCAAACTTTGCCGACGACAGAAACATGTGTTTTTTTTTTAATTCCAATTGGGTTTTCGACAAGCCGCAAATGAAAAACTTTAGACATATTTACGTGTTCAGTGATTCTATGAAGAGTTATACTAGAGATCAACGCGTTTGCACCAATTTCAGTGTGACCTTGAGCAAATCGTTCAGACAAACTTTTGAGTGGATCAAGTTTTATTTATTTCCCAAACAAACAAATTGTCTGATTACATGAAAAAAAAAACAATAATAAATTTTGATCTAATGAATGGAAGTTAGTTAACTAAGTATAACAATTAGATTTTTTCTAATATACAGGGTTTCTCTTAAACGCGGGCTTTGGCTTATCTAGAAGCGTATTCTGTGACAGTGAGATAAATTAACCAAATTCGGTTTATGGCTGTAGATATGACACAAAAGATTACCTGCTTTAGAAACTTACCAGTGTCGCAGGTGTGGATATTATCGATCATTATTTACAAAAAAAAAAAAAATACCCTGTATAATATTAAAAGTAAAATAAGTCATTATACAGGGTTAAACTATGACTTAGTACAAATATTTTAAGAGGGGATAGGGAAAAATAAGAATTGACGGAATCACCCTTCAAAAAAATTCCAAACTTATTTATAAAGCCAAAAAAAAAATGTTTTCGATATTATTTTAAATCCTTATGTAACGCCGCCAATGCTTGTTGGTTGCATACTCTACAAGCATGCAACAGTCGCTCATTAGTCAGTATCGTTGTCATGTCATAATTGAATTCCTGTGTTTACGTTGTAATTTTGTGTTCTTTTTCAGTTTTTAGTGCCTTGTATTAATTTTTAAACGTTTTATAGTTATTAAATAAAGATATTTGTATTGGGTGCAGATACTTTCCCACAATATAGTTCGCCGGTTTGGTTTTCTAGGTTATGGGACAAACTGCCGCGGTTACATTAAAACGTCTATTATTACTTTCGTTCGATTTTGTTTTAATAAATAGGAATCTAATCTATCTAATTATACCTACGGGAAGTGTCTTTTATCGGTAGTGAGTGGCTGTAATGAGCGAATATGTACTTAGTTCTACCAGTTTATAACGAAATAATGGAAAAGAATGCAAAATACTGGAGCTAAGTGGATTAACTTTTATCTATCTATCAGGTATTATTACTATTAAGAATGTTAATTTTCGTTTCTACATTTAAAAAAAACGACGATGGTAGTAGATATTGTTGACAGCTGTAAGTTTATCTATGGATCTAAGCCATCTTAGTCGGTTCTTATCATAGGCGCCGACTTTCCGTAGGAAAAAAGGGTTTTGCCCCATTTTTTAAATATCGAGCTAAAATTCTGGAATAATTTTTATTGTCTTTTAGGCCTCCTGGGCACGTGGTTAAATTTTTTGTCATAGTTAACCCTGTATATGCCATTGTACTGTATCTTCACTTTTTGTTTTTTTACACTTTTTTATTTCAAACCGATTAATAACAAGATTGATCTATTTGATCAAGTGCATTTTACACAGTTTCTTAAATTATTTAATCATATCTTAGAGGCCATGCAAAACAATAATAATAATAATAATGAGAACCCGTCTTTAATAATGGCTTATACATATTCAAATGCTGAAATGGCAAATATGGTATACATATATAATCGTGCAGATGGAAATGGTACTGAAGCAACGCGAATTTATATGGAAAGATTTCCAAATCATCCAACTCCAAGTGCAAGAATATTCAGAATTGTTATTCGACGTATTTTCTAGTCAGGCTCAACGGTCCAATTTCTGGAAGACCTTTGAGTGTTTACAACATCTGATCTGATGAAAACCTTAATGCCATAATGGAATCTCGATCTTAACATCAGTTTTCTTTGAATGTATGGTTGGGTATTATTGAACATTTTCTTGTTGGGTCTTACCTTTTACTAAGAACTATAACCGGTGCTTCCTACAGGCATTTTCTTAAAAAACGTTTTACCTGAACTACTTGACGATGTTCCCTATGCGCTACAAGTCATCTGCAAACAAGAAGCATCTAGAATGACACATTTGGTAGGTATATCTGGTAGATCATTAATAAAATAAAAAAATAACAATGGTCCCAAATTGGAATCCTGAGGAACACCAGAATGTGCTTTACACTCCTTTAAAAGAGTCACATTATATTTTACTGAAAAGGTTCTATTTTGCAAATGTGAACTACGTAATTTTAATAAAATATCCGCTACATCATATAGGCACAATTTCTTTAGCAATATGTCATAATTTCTTTATTTTTACATTTCGAAAATCCGTGTAAAACGCATCTACTTGTATTCCACTTTCGAACGACTCAAATAAATATTGTGGATAATTTAGTGGATTCAAGAAAGTGCGGCAATCAGTTGCAGATGACAATTATTCTGGAGAATCACCAACATCGATTATTTCGTTTAGCTTTTCGTGAATTGCTTCCGTAGGATCAAACTATCAATCATTTTTATTCACTTGAAGTTTTAAGACGATTGCGAGATCTTCGAAGAACTTGTTACTTGCAAATTTATTATTCAATCTTATCGGAATATAGCGGGGACTCAATTCCGATTCCAGTTTAATTGAATTCAATAAAACTAGAAGGAATAAATTAAATTTTAAGGTTTTAAAAATAACACGACCGCAAAACTACACTTACTTAAAATTAAAACCCAGTCATACATTTAAATCGCGAGTGATGATCTCACTTCTATTAGCATTTATTTATATTTCCACGGATGGATAAATCAAAATTACGATTGTGTCCAAGTTGAAAAGTCGAAACCATTATTAAGACGTTAAATGGCTAGGCAAACACATCCTTGGCATGACGTGTGCGACTCAATCGATGTGAGAAGATGTGAGATTATTCCGATTCCGAGAAAAAAATATCCTATTGTGGACGAGAGAAACGATCGCACAAATAGGCCTCTATTAGTTCTGCAAAGATGACCCTAGAAAGCGGCATTGTTGTTATGCATCGGGAAGACAGAGCGTTACATCTGTTTAGTATTAAATAATAATGCAATTATGGTACTTACTAGAAGCGATGATTCACTTGGTAATTTGCAACAGCCGAAAAAAATGTGTAATGGTACTGGCAGATGTGTGAGATCATTTGTATGCAGTTTCAGTGCGGCGTTTTAAAGGTCGTAAATCAGCAAATGTGGTGTAATTTAGGAGTTTCCTAAAGCAGAAATACTTACAAGGAGTCCAATTTGGGACTTATATAGACTGACACCAGTCCCTTTTCAAGAAAAGGGGGTTAAATATCCACTTTGCAAAAGTGTTTCATTCATTTAAATAAAAAGCCTCAAATTGAATGGCTAAATATTGAAAAAATAGATGTTTAAATATCAACGTGATTTTTACAATTTAGACATTCAAAATACTCTTAAAAGGCCTCTTTAGGTAACTTAAAACTAGATTCAAAATAAGTCCAGTAAAAATGATCTAATTTTGATGCGACTTATACCAGTTTTCTTAGAAAAAAACTCTAGTTTCTTGGATGCCCTAAACCATATCTTTTGACACGAGTAAACTAGGGTTTAAAACGTAAAGGGAACAAAATAAATGGGCATCCTAGAAGCGGCAAATAATTTTATTAATTTATGGATATAATTGATAATAACTTTGTTAATTTGGAACCGAAAGTGCATTTTAAGTGAAAGCCTGCTAAAGGAGCCGTCTACGTTTAAATAGTATCAATTGAAAAGATACGAGGCAACCAATGACAGAAGATGTAAGGAAAGTCGGACGGTTGCAATGCGCTTAGCGGAACGGTCGAGTTGACTTGCATCTAGCGTTGCTCCTTTACGTCAAGTTCGAGTTAAAATTGATTATATAGGTACAGGGTGTTCCAGTTTTAATAATCAGGAATTTGAAATGTAACAGACAATCTAATTTTAAAACGAAGAGTTCATATAAACATAGATCCTAAAATTCATTTCTGAGACAGAGGGAGTTAATATTTTCTGCAGAGAAAAATTCTTATTTAAGTAATATGACACTGAAAGTACTAAAAACAGAAATTGTGTTTCGATAGGACTTTTTTTTAATTTTTTTTTGCTGTATTTTTTTGCAAATATTTTGACGAACTCTAGATGGTTGTGAGAATTGTCAAGAACTATATTATAGTTATCTTTTATTTTAAAAACTACATAGTATACAGTATTTTATTTAAGCAAAATACATTAAAATTAAAGCACAAAATGAAAAGCCAAATAACCAGTAAAGAGTAACAAAAGAAAAATAGAGAATAAATTGAGCAACTTGTCAAAACTGTTCAAAGTGGCCTCCATTATTTTCAATACATTGCAAACTCTGTTGGTACTGTTTTAAAAAACTGGTTAATATAAAAACTTTATATTATTCACCCTCTATCTACATGTATTCTGTATGCCAAATTTGGTTTGAACTTGAATATATTTAACAGTTCCAAAAAAGAAAACTTTTTTCTGTGGAAAATATTAACGCCCTCTATCCCAGAAAGGAGGAACTTGAATTGTCAAAGTTCTGATCATTAAAACTGGAACACTGTATATTACCAACAATGTTCTGTATTATAGGTAATAAATCCCCATCAAGACTTCCAGACACGAGACACACGATCCAGATTGGAATCGGCCATTATTAGAGGAATATTCGTAATTAATAAAGCCTAATAAAGAAATAAACCTGTTACCGCTCTCCGAACCAATTAATTTCCGTCTCATTAACATTTTTATCGTGCCACGATAACGGGGTCTCGCTCGTGCACAATCACCGAACGCATTGAGAAGCTGGCTTCGTCGCGCCCTCATAAAAAATCCAAGAAATCGCAAGCGAAAATGGAGAAAGCTAGTTCGACATGGAAAATTATACAGTCATCATGTCATTAATTTTAAGAGAAGATAAGGAAAATGAGTATAATACGAATACGCGATTAAAAAAAAATAAATACATATGTAGGTACGCCAGAAAAATATATTTTCAAATCATTATTTAAACCCCCTTTTCAGACTATCACTAACGGCTGGAGGCAATTCAACACGGTGTCAACCTGCCGCGACATTGCCAAATTTAAATATTTTCCTATAGTATCAACTACTTATTGTAATACGTAATTAATGCTATAAATTATTTTTTTAAAGTATAACATATTAAGTTTCAACATAAAAATATTTAATATTAAAATAATAAAACTCTAACGGATCAAAACAAACTTTCCAAATTTCATTACATAAATAGTAAAATAAAATCCAATACTCACTAGGTTAAATTATTAAGAGAGGCTGACACGTCTTTTGTATTTAAATACAGATAGTAATAAAATAAATCCTCGTGCTGTTAACAAAAAAACAGTCAGTTATCATTTTCATGTGGTAGAGGTTGGCGAATTTCGTGTTTGTGTCGTCAGTGTAGTTTATAATTATTAATAAAATTTGCTATTTGCCTAAATAAATATGCAATTCAAGTTGGGTAAAGTGAAGTAGTGAAAGACTGTGGTTGTCTTCTACTGGACAGAGCATTGAAAAAAAATATAAAACATTTTAATAGGGACTTGCGTCTGTGTTTTTCGTATGCGTCTGTGCTATTCGGTATCTACTGATCATGAGTAATGATGCACACAATTTAGATGGCAAACAAGAAGTATGTCATTAGAAAAAAATCACTCCACTCACCGAACATGCCATTATTATACGCATGTGATCCTGGCAACGCTACTGGACTTCTATATAGCTTCAATACTCGTACGCGTCATCAGAAAATTCGTAGAATACCTGGAAAAATTTTAATTTTTCGATTTTCTGTCTTTATTAGACCTTCCGAATACGTGGTTAAAATTAATGACATTATGACTTAATCATCCTGTATATTTATTACTTGAATTTCCAGAGTTCTGATTAAAAAAGTCGTCGTACAAAGTTCTGAAACATGTTTTTGAACCACCTTGTAAAAAAGACAAGCATGCATCCTTTTTCCGACTTCCAGCTTTTACCAATTCAGCGAAAACAACACGATTGGAAATTATACACGAATAAAAACGATAACACGTTTTTTCCTGGCCTTATAAAACTGTCATATTATATTCGTTGTGATCGTACATACATTCTCGAGGCACTTTTTGATTCCGATTTTGGTTGGTAAGTGGTCTTAATCCGGCGACGACGATGTAGAATGTCATATGGTGCAACTCCCAGCCAGACCGAAACCAGATTACGATAACGACATACCAAATCGACCGACTACCAAAAAGGGAAACGTGTTTTGGTTTCGTGAACGATGCCATGCCGCAGGACCAGGCGAATTTTTACGGCAAGCGCGAACGATCCCGGCTTTTCCATATTTCTCACACGCAACACTTACCGCAATTTGTCGCAGAAAAATGTACCGACGTGTGAGTCTTTCACCGCATTATATTGTACAGGGTGTCTCAAACTCAATAGTATGGGCCTACTGTAAGGATACAAAAAATTTAAATAAAATTTGGGACACGTGGTGTTAAATCGGATGAAGTAAGCTCCGTTTTCAATCGATAGTATTATCTTTGGGATTTGACAGAAACGACTAATGACGTCATCAATTATATTTTTTCCAGAAACTTCTCACTCAAATTCCTGTTGAAAAACGTTCTTTTTTTTTCTAATAAACTTTCAATAGAGAATTTTTTCTGTATTACTTCCCCCCGTTTAAAAGTTATAAGCAATATCATCCTAAAGAGTCTCAAAAGAAATACCACCTAAAAATCACATTAGCGGTGGAAGGATCAAGTAGTCGTTGGAAAATAATTGAATGTCCGTTGTTTAAAGTTCATAAATGTCACAAAATACTTGTTATGACTCGATACGAACGCAAAACATATAACTTTTGTGCTTACAAAATGTTTTCTCATTCAGAAAATAATAATAATATCTCTACCCCTCATTCTAATCACGAGGATTAGCCCAGAAGTCGAAGACTTGTACGGGAGAGGGGGCGGCATATTATTATTAAGCAGGCCGCATTTGCGCCCAGGAACGACTTACGTTGGTAGGCCCTAACCACCATTCAGTGCAGGAATGAGGGAAACCTGGAAAACCTCATTAATTAGGGGGTAGTTAAATGCCAACTGGTATCAATCTCTCACATTGACCTAAGTCAACATTCTTCCACCTTACCATACCCGCAGAGAGGGTGCCAATCTCTCCACGAATATAGCTTATATACGGTCTACCGGCTGCAGGGGTCGAACCCACAGCGATCCAGTCACCTCGATTCAAGTACTGAGGCCTTAAACCGCGCGACCACTGACCGATCAAAAGTTGATATACTGCTAATTTAGGGTGAGTCACAAAAAATTCAAGAAGAACTGTATCGAGAAAGGTATCAAAAGCGCCTCATTCCTGATCATAGAACCTTTACAAGATTGGAGACGACCTTGCGCCGAAATAAAGATGCATTTTCTTCGGAAGAAACAAATAATTGACCATTTAACATCACGTGTCCCAAATTTTATTTGCTTTTTACTTAAAATTGAAATATATTAGGATCGATGCTTCAGCATATTTTACAATTAGTCATACTCAAAACTAGCTACATAGCAAAAGAGTTTCTAGGAGTATTATGCATGTATTTATTTTTGCAATATGCTAGATGTCGAATAAAAATTAAAGAGTAATTTATTTCGCTAAAAGAAACAAGTCTCATGATTCTTAAAATGGGTACAATACAGTCGCCCTCATAGCAGTTAATTTTCAGCAAAATGAACAAAATTTATTCCGTCGGAATTACAGGAGCTTTGCTAGGGTTGCCAATGTGTCGCCAAAAGGTTTCGGAATAAACGTTCTTGAAGAAAAACGAAAAACTTTTGTTTATTTATTTCATTGACTCACCTTTCTCAAAAAAAAAACATTGTACGTCTAAATTTCTTTACTCCATTACACGAGTAACAAACAACAAATATCTTATTAATGAGAGTTTCCGAAAATAATGGTCTTCACACTTTCAGTTCAGTATCCATCGGACACACCAAACGTTCTTCAAGATACACCTTCGGGAGGACCATTCCGATAAGTGAGGAAAGTACTGCCCCACCGATCAGCACAACCGCTGTGATGACGAAAAGAAATTTCTCGCACAGAGAAAACATTTAGCAAAAGTTGTCACGTTTTCTGTCAGTTAGTGACATTTCTGTCAGTGTACTTGATATCAAGGTATGATAGTAAAGCTGACCAATGTAGCAACAACGTATTTGGCACCGTCCACAAGAATATTATATACTCGCGACAAGAATTCAGACGGCTTACGTCATTCGAACAAATGAATAATTCATTATATTTTCATCAAAATATTTAAGAAACTGCACTACACTAAAAGTTTACATTATATATTGCACTAAATAACAACAAACAAACAAATACCTATTGTTTTTAACACGACCAAATATCGAAAATTACGTTCACAATAAAAACAAATGTGTAACGTAAGACGTCTGAATTCTTGACGAGAGTATACACTGTTATTAATGTAATGTTCGCTTAACACTTTAACTTCACTGATAACACATACTAAGTTGTATATTTTGTATCAATTTTGTTTTTGTATGTATTAGCCTTCTAGATGTACTTGCTGAACCTACTGCGATAATCCAGCTGTTAATCCACAGTCTACTACGATTTTTTGCAATTAATTTTTTTCGAAAGTTATTTCAGATCTATAAATTTAACAATCGCAAATTTCATCAATTTGTATTGTAATTTATAGAGCCTTACAACTTTTAAATTTATTGAATTTGCGTTTCCATTAAAAAATGTAAAAGGCATTGGAAATGCCTGAAAATTGCTGTTAATCTACAATTTGCACCATTTAATTATCTAAATTGCGCGAAATTTCAAGTTTCTGCAGCTATTTGTGCTTCCTCCTAATTCATTTTAGCCAACGCCTGGCGTATCTGGCGTTTGTTAGACATCGAAATAAAACAAATTAATTCCGACGGTAAAATCCCACAAAAACCACGTAATTTAATTACACAAAAAAACCTCAATCCGAAATAGACGAAAGTCCAGTTAGGAGCAACAAATAGACGAATAGAATTAATTGTATCCCACTGGGCAGTGAAGAGAAAGGGATTTGGTACAGTTAGTTGATCTATGAAGCAGTAGCGCGAAGACAATCTTAAAAATTTCAGAATTATTTTCATTATTGTCAACAAAATTATAATTACACGTAAGATTTTTCAATTTAGGTTTAGGTTAGGTTTGTTTATTTCTGATTAAAAAATCATTTGTAAAACTTTATTGCAACGTCGTGATTACACGCATGCAAAAAAATAGTTATCTTCTGAATATCTGAAAATCCTGATAGATCACATCATAATCAAGTAAATGCGATTATAGATAAAGTATTTTAGCCGTTCTTATTAGCGTTAAGACAAACTATAATGAGTCTAGACCGGTGAAATTGAATTTCCTTTTGAAGCAAAAATACGCGAAAAAATATAGCTTCCCATTGAAAGACCTTTTTACTTTGTAACCAAAACAATCTTTTCATTTACATCAATTCCAGTGTTACCAGTTTTTTAAAAGATTTGTGCTGAGTGTGAATATTTTTATAATGACTATACACGTTTCTACAGTGTGCAATTGGCATATAGAATTCCGAATACTTTATGACGAAACATAACAAGTAAAAATAAGCCTTTTTTAATCTAAATGAGTTGCCAGTATGTAATCCGTTATTCACCTTGGAGAAAACTTCTATAATTGGTATTTATTGGCTTAGATTTTTGTTCGACTGTCTCTAAAAACAACTATTCATTGACAATTGTGTATAAAAACAACGCCCTTAAGAATACAAGGGCATATATGACATATATAGAAGTTTCAACTACGCATATTTCTCCTAAATCTACAAGCAGGAGCCTGCTTCTAAAGACAACGATCCACGCATATATAACTAGTTGATTTCCCACGTCCTTCAGGTCCTATCCTTCCGTCGTAACCCCGCCATATTCTACAGCTGATACACCACACCACCTAGGTTTCCGTATAACGAAAACATATCCAATTTTATGTATATTGTTTTAGAATTCAAGTACACACAAAACGCCAAGTTCCTGCTTAAGTATGACGCAAATGCTGCTGCTCATATGCGGAACATTACTATGCTTCATGTCCTATTGTTGATAGACCGCGATCTTAGATAATATGACCCAGATAAACAATGCAGTCTGTAGAAAAAAAAAACATACTGTCACCACATTTATTCGCATATGCACTTAGAAGCAGTATTTCATTTTGACAAGCTTATAGACAACATTTTTCACACCTTCACTGAAAGAGTTACAACAAATTTGTGCTTACAATATTGTCGTAGAATAAACTGCAAATATAGTAAATCATGTAAGTTTGTTGTGGTAAAAGCAAAAATATTATAGTACCTAATTGGATTGGATTCTGTAAATTTTAAATATTATAGCACTTATTACTATTGTGAAATATTTATAGATTGTATTCTACAACACTTGTAGTCATCACTGGCAAAACCACTGAGACACAGTTAAGGTAAAAACGATTTTCGTTTGTTAATGTATCTACATGTATGTGTCTCATATTAGGTTTGTTTCTGCAGCAGTTGGAAACAGTTTGACCTGTCCGTCCGTCCATCTACTTGCATTAAATTCACTGGTAATTCGATCTTAACTTAACTAGTCGAATATTTCTAAGTTTCAAACCGCTTCAAATTGTTGCAACCTATTAAATAAAAAAATACTTAAGATAATACCCATTAATAATACACCGTTAGACAATATTTTGAGCAATTCCATATCTATCCACGTAGGTTCTAGGTCCTAGGTTTTACTGTACATGTCTTGGGAGTTCAATATCATGAAAGATGTAATGTAGTGGCACAAATTTAATGATTGTACGTCACCGTATTTTTAATGTAACACAGAGATATATTACAAATACTGACTATAAATATATGTAAATGAACTAAATAAAAATTGTTTCTTTTGATAAGATAATAATCCCCTTTTAGAATAAATAAATCTGAATACGTTTTAGTACAGTGTTAAAGCAAGTCTTCTTAGCAAGCTAAACTAGTGAATCTAGTAAAAGTACTGTGTGCCAATAGTTACAGTAACAAAGTAGTGAAAATTACTACCAATGTGTAATTTTTTATATAATTCACTGGTAATTATTAATATCTTTAACAAACATTTTATATATAGTTGCGGCAAGAATTCAGACGACTTATGTCATACGTCATACGAACAAATGAATAATTCGTTGTATTTTCATCAAAATATTTAAGAAACTGCAAATGAGCTTAATAAAACTATATACTACACTAAATGTTTGCTCTATATATTACACTAAAAAACACAAAATGATTGTTTTTAACGCGACAAACTATCAAAAATTATGATCACACTAAACACAATTGCGAAACGTCACTTTTGACGTAAGTCGTCTGAATTCTTGCCGCAACTATAACGTTGTAGTGGGAGTTACAAAAAACTGGTAAACTTTTGTAGTCTGTGTCAATAAACGCATAAATTTTTTAGTAATTTGTACCATAATGTATATAGGTAGCATTTGGTAACATTTCTGTTATAGTAAAATAATGTTTGGAGATTATTACTACAAAATTGTAACCACAACAATAATAGTATGTGGAATACTACTACAAATTTGGAGCTATAATCACAACAAATTGTGGTACATAGATCTACAATTATTGTATAAGCGAGTTCTATCCTTATTTTTCAGTATTGCCAATACATTTTATCAAAACAAATATATTGTTTTATTTAGAAAAAAAAAACACATTTTACGTATTATGCGTACTCGTACTCACAGATCAAAATACAGTTTTATTTATCGAGAAGAGCTCATTGTGTAAATACAATACAGTCAGTATTTGTTGTACAACTGTTAAAATTGGAATTTTATTATGTGGTTAATGAAGTTTTCGACCGATGTCCGCAACAAAGTCGCACTGAATGCGGTTTTAATTCACCATTTTAACAGCAGAAACAGTAATTACAAAATGTATAACACGCGTCTGGCTTCATAAAAAAAACGAATAAATGTAGCATACGACACTGTAACAAGTTTTAGTAATAGACAAACCTGGCGTAAGTGATCTACTTTGTTGTCATATAAAATACAAAACAATTGTCTTTAAATAAGCATAGAAACGGATACGTGTGAAGTTGATATTCAAAAGTGGGTTATTATTTATAGATACTGTGTTTAGAACGTGTATTATTGTTGTAAGAAATATATTTCGTTCCACAAAATCTATTTGAAACAAAGCAATAACCTGATATAGGTACTCAAAAAAAAAAATATATATATTGTTGTGTTATGAAATTTTGTTGGGCGCCAATTAATATTTGTGTTGAAATTGTATTTGTGTTTCTGTATGATTTGTATTTATGTGTTTTGTGTGTAAAAGAAAATTGTATTTATTGGACTACAAACCTGTATCTTATATTTTTTTTGCTTATTCAATTACCCTGGCTGCTTGGAGAACATAGACTCTGGTAGTCGGTTCGCTCGTCAAGTCAAATCTTTTTTTAACACACTGTACCTTACTTTCAAATAAATATCAATTTAAAATGGACAATTTTTATTTCATAAGATATTTGTTTACTACTTATTCAAGAATATTTAACGTTTTATGAACATTTAATTAATAGGTAACATATAAATTTTATTTTAAAGGCAGTTGTGTATTAAAAGTTGCCTATCTTTAGTATTTTAAATTTCTTAATAGGATACAACATTCTTAAAATCCGTGATTCTATGGTATTCTGCTAGTGTATGTTTATTGATGGTAATGTATTATATTTGCAAATCATAACTTTTTGACAGATGTTTACTAAATAACGAATTTTAATATATAAGAAATAGAAAAGTAAAGATTATTAATTATACTACGGTAAGTAACTTATTGTTTTAATAAGTTTTAGAGTCTGTGACTGTCTATTTTGTGAATTTAATAGCTAGCTAGCGTTTATTTTCTCTGATAAACTTTACGTAAATTTCTGTGAATTTATGTGCACATAAAATACCTTTCTGATGTTGATTTTCCTTTTATAAGACTTCGACTGGAAATCCTTTGGAACTCCCTCTGAACTGGTGATTGGGCTGCAGATGATTGGTTTTCCCACTATATGGTACTGCCAAATTTCTGTCTTGGATCTGGATCTTGGTTTATTTTGTTGTTCGACACTTTTCTTTTAATGTGAGTATTACTTTTAACTATTATTTGGACTTTTTCTTGCTAATTTCTAAATTTTCTGGAACCTCTGTTCAAAACCGACGCTGCCCGTTCTTACATTCTTTCGTCTCCAATCAACATACTTTTGTTTTTACACTCTTTTTCTACCAATTTGATAACTTGATGCCTTGTTGTAAAATTTGCACACTTATTATGGTCCATACATATGATCTTATATAGTTTTTCGATGCACTGTTTTTTTTATGTTTTCACTCCACTACTTAAAACTATGACAACATTTTTAATGTTATTACAATTTTCCTTATATCTAATTATTAAATATTCTTCAATATTACTCTTTTATGTACATTGTTATATCCCTTGTGAAGCCAACTTTAGACTTGACATTTGTCCCTGTCTATGATATTTATTTGACATTTCTAAATATTTTACTAATTTTATTTATTTAAATTACTAATATTTTAATTATCTTCACTTGACTTATGTTGATATGTGTATGATGTTATTAAATGATCTTTTCTTTTCTTTCTATATACTTTAATCTTGGTTTAAGTCCTTTTTGTTTATGTACTATACAAAAATATGATATCATGTCCCAATATTTAATGAATTTTAACTATTTTTTCTTTCAAAAATGGTAATTTATTTAATTTACTCTACAATAACTGTTTATATGCTCTGCATTGTCAATTTATATATTATTTTGTATAATTCTACTATGTTTTAATTTTTATAACAACAATAATTTCTATTCTATTTTATGGTTTTTAAAATAAACATGTAAATTCTCATAAGTATTAAAGCTGCTATTTCATATTGTCTCAATTTTCCCAAAATTCAATTGGAAATTTTATTTCCCAAGAAAATTTTCAATTTAATTTTTAATTTTATATGATTAGTATAATATTTGATTTTTATTTGTCCTAAATTATATTTTGTCACTATTACCAGCGGATTTATATATGGTGTATTGCTTCTTTCAATTATTCCATCTTTTAATAATTTGCCAATTTCAATCTTAACTTTTTCTTTATGCATATATGGTATGGGATATGTTTTTGCTTTAAAATTCGTAATATCTCTAACCTCTAATCTATGTACATAACTCTCAGCTACTCTCATTTCATTTGACACTAACCTCTCATATTTTCTTAACGCTGCTCTTACCTCACTTTCATAATTATCATCTACATTTATTTTAATTTTATTAATATCAAATATTTCATCATCTACCTCATCATCATAATAATTATCATTCCCACAAAAATACATTTCCTTTTCATTCCTACCTTCATCAAAACCTACTTTACCTTGTTCACTTCCTTCTATGTACATAAATTCATCCCTATCTTTTTTAAATTCAACCCATATATCATCTATGCATAATTTTCTTGCCTCATAATCTATTTTAGCTTTGTATTTGTTTAAATAATCAGAACCTATCACTATATCCATTGGCATGTTTGGCACGATTAAAAGTTGAAATAATACATTTTTTCATTAAATTTTAAATTGATATTTAGCATTTTATTTACATCATATAGTTTCTTTTGGTTAGGACCTATTAATGTTACTCTATTCACCTTTATAATATGTTTATTCAATTGAGGAAATTTATCTAAAATATTTTTACTAATTAATGAAGCTTCAGAACCAGAATCTATCAATATCTCTAGATTTGAATTTTGAAATTTTGAATTTACATATACTAAAATATTATTTTGATTTATAATTACATTTTCATCTAACTTAATAAATTCACGAGGATGGGTATAATTACTAATACAATTTTTGACTATTTTGTTTGACTTGCTCTCTACTGAAAATTTTGATTGTTATCTACATTTTGTATTTCAGGTTCCCTATCCATTGATACAGATCTGCGCTGTTCAACTGGTCGTTCGTCACCTTGTGGATTTTGGACACGTTCTACTGATCTGCTCGAGTTTCGTATACTTTGAAAATTTACCTGTCTATTTTGGTTTCCATCGTCTCGTCTCGATGGCTGATTTTGATTTCTGTTATAATTTTGGTTATTGTTGTTAAATCTATTATTAAAATTATCATTGTTATTATTGTTATAATTTCTGTTATTATTATACTGATATTGTTGATTTCTATTGTTATTATATCTGTTATTATAGTTAAAATTATTACCATTATTGTTGTATCTATTATTAGTATTAAAATTATTGTTGAAATTGTTTCGTGGATAATTAGTATTATTATTATTACTAGGCCTAAAGTTATTGGATCTATGATTAAAATTGTTATTATATCTAAAATCTTGATTATTATTATTTTGATTGTTACGAAAATTTTGTGAATTGTTTCTAGTGCTATTATTCATATTATTACTATAATTTTGATAATTATTTGTGACATTTCTCTCTATTCGATTTAAATAACTATACATTTGTTCCATAGTCCTAATATTTTGCATAGCAATCGTTTCTGCAATTTCCGGTTTGAATTGTCGTGAAATGTATAGCACCAAATCTTGTTCGTTTAGCTTTGGGGTTAGATATTGTGCAGACGAGTATAATCTTAATGCATAATTTGTTAAATTGCTTGTTAAATTAGGATTGTACTTTCCAAAATACAATTTTTCTCTTACTGCTAGTTGTGCATTATCCCCCCAAAAATGTTGTGTGAAGCGTTGTGTAAATTGTGTATAGTCGTTTATATTATTTTCAATTCCATTAAACCATAGTAATGCCTCATTTTACAGGTTTTACCTAATAGTTTCCTTGATTCTATCCATTCTTGTTTCTTCCGAAGTTGTCCTATCATAAATTTCTTGTATTTTTCTGGTTAGTGCTTTTAAAAACACTACAGGGTGTAGTTTGTTGATATTACCAGAAAATTTATGTATTTTGTTGTCTTCATGGCATATTATTTTTGTTATTACTTCTCCTTCTCTATGCTTCATCTCTCGGACATGCTCTATTTCCTTCTTAAGCTGTTCTATCTGTTCTTCTGTTCTTTTTCTTTCATTGTCCAATACCTCTTGATCTGCTGGTATTCCTTTCTGTACTTGACTTTTGACTAATTCAATTTCTTGTGTATTCTTCGTTATATTCTTTTCGATATTTCCAATTTCATGTTCTTGTTTTCTTACTATATCTTCAATCTCTATCGTCTTCTTTACCACAGTTGTCATCTCCTGTTCCACCTTCTCAACATTTTCTCTACATCCTTCTTCCAAGATTGAATATCCGTTTTTATTTCTTCTTTTAAATCTTCTACTTTTTTTCAATTATTTTAGCCATATTTTCCATATCTTTTTTCTGTTCTGTTCCATTTGTTTTAATTCTTCTCCAATTTTCTCTATATCTTGTTTTCTTCCTTTTTCTAATTTCTCCATATCTTCTTTTCGTCCTTCCATGATCGTCTCAGTCAATTTTTTTCTGTCTTCTTCTTGTCTTTTCCTATCCTCCTCTTGTCTTTTTCTGTCTTCCTCTTGTCTTTTTCTGTCTTCTTCATGTCTTTTTCTGTCCTCCTCTTGTCTTTTTCTGTCCTCCATAATTGTCCTCATCATCTCTTCTAACATACTTCTTACTCCTGTCTCGCTTGCTTCTCCTACACTCGTTCCCTGTTCCTGTACACTTTCTTGGTCCGATTGTGTCTCCGTCGACTCCTCTCCAAGTTGTTTCCCACTTCGTAAATCCATTTTTCTTCTTTTTATGTATTCTTTTTTTTTTTAAACCTGTACTATTTTCGAGCTTGCCTCACGTTGGGCACGCCAATTTGTTGTGTTATGAAATTTTTGTTGGGCGCCAATTAATATTTGTGTTGAAATTGTATTTGTGTTTCTGTATGATTTGTATTTATGTGTTTTGTGTGTAAAAGAAAATTGTATTTATTGGACTACAAACCTGTATCTTATATTTTTTTTGCTTATTCAATTACCCTGGCTGCTTGGAGAACATAGACTCTGGTAGTCGGTTCGCTCGTCAAGTCAAATCTTTTTTTAACACACTGTACCTTACTTTCAAATAAATATCAATTTAAAGAGATTTGTTTACTACTTATTCAAGAATATTTAACGTTTTATGAACATTTAATTAATAGGTAACATATAAATTTTATTTTAAAGGCAGTTGTGTATTAAAAGTTGCCTATCTTTAGTATTTTAAATTTCTTAATAGGATACAACATTCTTAAAATCCGTGATTCTATGGTATTCTGCTAGTGTATGTTTATTGATGGTAATGTATTATATTTGCAAATCATAACTTTTTGACAGATGTTCCACTAAATAACGAATTTTAATATAAAAAATAGAAAAGTAAAGATTATTAATTATACTACGGTAAGTAACTTATTGTTTTAATAAGTTTTAGAGTCTGTGACTGTCTATTTTGTGAATTTAATAGCTAGCTAGCGTTTATTTTCTCTGATAAAATTTACGTAAATTTCTGTGAATTTATGTGCACATAAAATACCTTTCTGATGTTGATTTTCCTTTTATAAGACTTCGACTGGAAATCCTTTGGAACTCCCTCTGAACTGGTGATTGGGCTGCAGATGATTGGTTTTCCCACTATATGGTACTGCCAAATTTCTGTCTTGGATCTGGATCTTGGTTTATTTTGTTGTTCGACACTTTTCTTTTAATGTGAGTATTACTTTTAACTATTATTTGGACTTTTTCTTGCTAATTTCTAAATTTTCTGGAACCTCTGTTCAAAACCGACGCTGCCCGTTCTTACATTCTTTCGTCTCTAATCAACAAACTTTTGTTTTTCCACTCTTTTTCTACCAATTTGATAACTTGATGCCTTGTTGTAAAATTTGCACACTTATTATGGTCCATACATATGATCTTATATAGTTTTTCGATGCACTGTTTTTTTTATGTTTTCACTCCACTACTTAAAACTATGACAAAATTTTTAATGTTATTACAATTTTCCTTATATCTAATTATTAAATATTCTTCAATATTACTCTTTTTATGTACATTGTTATATCCCTTGTGAAGCCAACTTTAGACTTGACATTTGTCCCTGTCTATGATATTTATTTGACATTTCTAAATATTTTACTAATTTTATTTATTTAAATTACTAATATTTTAATTATCTTCACTTGACTTATGTTGATATGTGTATGATGTTATTAAATGATCTTTTCTTTTTCTTTCTATATACTTTAATCTTGGTTTAAGTCCTTTTTTTTATGTACTATACAAAAATATGATATCATGTCCCAATATTTAATGAATTTTAACTATTTTTTCTTTCAAAAATGGTAATTTATTTAATTTACTCTACAATAACTGTTTATATGCTCTGCATTGTCAATTTTATATTATTTTGTATAATTCTACTATGTTTTAATTTTATAACAACAATAATTTCTATTCTATTTTATGGTTTTTAAAATAAACATGTAAATTCTCATAAGTATTAAAGCTGCTATTTCATATTGTCTCAATATATATATAATTATATTTCTAATAAATTGTATATATTACTTCTTCGAGAGTGTCACAATATTGCTGTTAATATAAACTGGTACTATCCACATAAGACTTGTCTTTGTAAATTGAATAAAGAACATGTACTGATGTAAATGTTTTAAGCAATATAATACTGTGAAGTGAAAATATTGCTTTCTGTTTTGATATTTGAACAGTCATTTAATTATTAACAGACTAAACAATCAAACATTTAAGAAATACGCATAGAAGTAACAAATACGCCCCAGATATTTAGCACACATTTGTATGCACGAGATATTTATAAAGTATTTATTAAGATTGGTTTTCCTGTTACACTTCTCCAGAGTTTATTTCAACAGATCAAGTTTTTGTTGACATTTCATTTATTTTATCGTTATATATCAACTTGAAGCTTATTTTTAGTCGAAAATTTTAAAATTCCATTGATAAATTATACAGTGAAGTATTGAAAAACTAAATTTTCCGATTCCAACAAGAATGAATAGAGGAATCGCTCCAAAGTATTATGTAGGATTGCGGTAGGTCCGATACGCTAGTAGCCGAAATAACGAACGCCAGCACAAAAATTCACGGTGCCAGCGAAGTGCTCGCCAAATATTCATCGCTACCTTGGCCAATGAACCTGCCTGTCTCAGCAGGAAGTAATGCTGCGGACTTTCTGGCGTGGCGCCCGGTGCCCTTTCCCAAACGGAGATGTGCGCTTCCTGCTTCTAGAGGCGAGTGAGGTGATGATGATCAATTACCAAGCGACAATACTATTGAATTGTTCCATAATACTTTGCACGATTAAATAATTACGATTTGGGGATATTGGACTTGGACAAGAAATTGAATCCTAACGAATTGCTTATACTAGTAGATCAATCGATTTTTGCTGTATGAACCAAATACTGTCTTTGTTCAAACGGAAAACATATGAGACATTAATGAACATAAAATAAATCAGTAGTATGAATATTTTCGGGAATTTATGATTATTCATATGACATTCAGTAATAAAATTTCTTACCAATTTGTAAATAAACTGAAAAGTCAGACAAGGGCTATGTTCTGAAATCTGTTGACGTTTCCGAAAATAGATTTTGGAAGCTTTACACACTTTCCGTAAAAAATAGAGGATGGTAATGTTAAACTTTTGAAATTATTTTTTCGCTATATTTTCTTGAGATTTTCGCGTATCACTGTGAAATTTTATAAATATATTTCTTGCTGTTAACGAAATCCTCAAGGATATTATTGTAAACGACGCCTAAAAAAACGTAGAAACGGAGGAAAGAGATTATGTTATCCCTCCGCTTTTTTCTGACGTACGCCTCTGGGCGATTTCTTTTAACGTCATAATGTAGAATTTTGTTTAGAATATTTTATTACTCTTGATAATTTTTCGTGAAATTTTTCAATTTCGAGGAAATACATTTTTGAGTATACAACGTTATAGATAGTCAGAACAAAATGAGTTGCATTTAATATCTTTAAATTTCAAATTACAAAGGAACAGTTTATAATTTTCTAACTTGCTCTAAAGGGTTCTAACTTATTTTATACAGGGTGTATCAGAAGATAAGACTACCAGATGTGCCATTTGTACACAAATAAATGATTTTTATCAGTGTAAATTCGGTTATTAAGGAAAAAAAATAAGGATTTAAGAAACAGATTAGTTATTAAACAGATTCACACTAATTGCTGCACATATTATCATATATATTAAAGTCTACCAACAAGTTTAGATGCCGCAACTTTCCGCGAAATGATTTATTCACTTTGCTCAACAATTTGCCACTTACTCCTCGTCAAAATATGTGAATGGCACTTGATGGTGCCCGCCTCATCTTGGATTAAATTTTAGGCAATGTTTAAGTTAAATTTTTTCAAACCGATGAAGTGGAAGAGACGTAACTACTCAGTAGCCATCACGCTTCTCCGATTTTAGTCCATTGTTTGGGAATTTATGAAGGGCGACGTTTATTCCGAATCAATTGAGAATATTGGTGTACTGAAAAGGCATGTTACAAATGCGGCTGACAAAATTAGGGAATAACCACAGGTTTCTGAAAATATCAGATATTCTTTATTGCTCGTTCGGAGGCAGGTGGACATGTGAAGCAATTAAAATGTTACAGTTGCAATTTTGAATTAAATTTTAGTATAAATCTTCTGTATAATAACTAATACGTTTCTTAAATACCTGCTTCTCCTTATAATAAACAAATTTATATTGATAAAAAACATTTATTTCTTTAAAAATGATACCGTTGGCTAGCCCCACTTTAGAGCAAGTTGGAACATTGTAATTTGATATTTAAAAATGCTGCGACTACCTCTAATGCTGCATGCTAAAAAATAGAAATTATTTGGTAAATAAAGTTCCATGAAAAATTATCAAGAGTAATAAAATAGTTTAAACAAAATTCTACACTGGCGTTGAGATAAGAAATCATCCAGAGGCGTACGTTAGAAAAAAGTTGGGGGATAAAATAACCCCTTCCCCTCGTTTGCGTCGCTTGTAATAATATTCCCTTGAGGATTTCTTTAATAACAGCAAGTAAATCTATAAAATTTCAAAGTGAAAATGTGACAAAATTATAACGAAAAAACAATTTTAAAAGTTCAACTTTAACACATCTTTTAACGGAAGCATTTTTGTAAGTAGGGTTAAATCGACATATTTTGTCGTCAAAAATACGCAGTTGACGGGATTACCTGCTTTTTTGTTACACCCTGTATAGTTACGATTAAGAATACTTAAGGAATTCTTATTTGGAATGTATATAAAAACGGTCAGATTTTTATTTGAAAGTAATGTCAGTATTCATGCTCGTGCACGTTTATTATTTTTTCTTAATAGATAATAGTGATTGTACAAGTTGGACAGAAGTTTCCTGAATGGAGGCAAGCCAATCATTTAACATGACTTCGAATAGCAAAGCAAGCCAGATAAGATCAGATAAGTATCTGGCTGTCGCTCGTGATTGCCAACCCCTTTTCCGTTATCTTCATCTTAGATTGTATATAATCCTGAATGCGATGTAAATATTCAGATTCTTCATTTTTGTTCCAGGCACTTTATTCTACAATATTTACATAAATTCTTTTTTAAAAGCTATCCCGGAAATAGCTACTGAAGGTATCATAACAACTTCGCAATACTAGCCACTGAAGAAATATTGCTTCTTCATATAGAAGGTATACGCTGAGTTTATATAAAACTGAAAGGTATAATATAATGAAACCATATGTACCGTTTAGGTTATATAGACCAGTGCATTTTCTGAGACCATTTACCATAGTAATGTATATTTTTTTACGCCATCAGAAAGTAGAGATTTCAACAAACAAAATGCCCACCGACTTTTTTAAAAAAAGCAGATATTTCGACGTGAGAATTTTCGATTGAAAATTAGGGTGCGATATTAAGTCAAAATAAGGTGAAAAAATAAATATTTTAAATCATAAAAATTACAGTGTGTTTGGGACATACTTAAAAAGGTAAGTTTTCACCAAATTTCGTGAAAAAAAAATTTGTTGTAAAAGATAAAAATAAATATCCAAAAACTTAGTTATATGAACTTTTCACATAAATTTTGAGGTTATGTGAAAAAAGTGTAAATACAAAAGTTGTAGATCTTATTATTACCTACAACTTTGCTATTTAACTTTTTTCCATAGGACTTGTAGTTTTGCCAGAAATCGAGATAAACCGTTTTTTACCCTAAAAAACTCACCCCCTTCCGCTTCCCGACCTCAGGTCGCCCGTAAATTATTTTTTCTTTCATTTTTGTTGTATTCTCTTCCTTTTCTAATGGGTTTCATGGGTCTATTGATTTAGATGAAATAAATATAAAATACTTGATTAAACATTTCTTTCCGTATGCAGAAATATTGACAGTACCTACAGAATTCATCATATAATCGTCAATTTAATTAAGCAATTTGACAATTTTTTTAAGAGTTACCACTTAATAATCTGATATATTGTAGGCACCCTAACCCTAATATACACTTGAATCCAGAACTCTAATTTTTCGTTATACAAGGTGTCGTCGTTTTTTCATTCTTAACTTTGGGAACAAATAATACACTGAAAAATATAGAGATCTATAATATTTTTTCCATGACATTTCGTTCTCCTGACTCCGTTCTCAACAAAAAATATAATTTATTTTCTTTATTGTCTACTAAACACATAAACATTTTTCGTTCAAACTTGCTATGCAGTAATCATAGTAAAATAATAATAATAATAATATCTCTACCCCTCATTCTAATCACGAGGATTAGCCCAGAAGTCAAAGACTTGTGCGGGAGAGGGGGCGGCATATTATTATTAAGCAGGCCGCATTTGCGCCCAGGAACGACTTACGTTGGTAGGCCCTAACCACCATTCAGTGCAGGAATGAGGGAAACCTGGAAAACCTCATTAATTAGGGTAGTTAAATGCCAACCGGTATCAATCTCTCACATTGACCCAAGTCAACATTCTTCCACCCTACCATACCCGCAGAGAGGGTGCCAATCTCTCCACGAATATAGCTTATATACGGTCTACCGGCTGCAGGGGTCGAACCCACAGCGATCCAGTCACCTCGATTCAAGTACTGACGCCTTAAACCGCGCGACCACTGACCGATATGTTTTAACGTAAATAATTTCATGAATTAAAGCCAGTGGGGTAGGTAAGGGGCCTTGTTCACCTTTGAGGAAATTCACTACGAAGCTTTGTTTTTCAAATAGTTTGACCTTTTCTAATCAGAGTTATATTACGGGATTACGAATATCTTAACAAAAATTGTAGGATTAAGTAAGCGTTGTATGTTTCTAAATTTACAACAATAGCATTGACATATGTCATATCAAATCAGTTTATTTGATGCGCGCAAGTTTCTTAAATACGATATACGGGGGAAAATGGACCAGTTGCTTGGCCAGTTCGATCGCCGGATCTCACTCCACTAGACTTTTTTTCTTTGAGGCTTTTTAAAGAAAAAAATGTATACAGCTCTGATGTATAATAGAGAAAATCTATTACCTACAGCTTGTGGTGAAATAAATAATGACAACAAATTCGGACAAGAAGTTTATCGATGATATCGTTGCATTGCCGAAAACGGATATCACTTGTAGCACCATTTAAATTAAATTGTTTATAAACCATTGTTTTTAAATTTCAAGTAACAATAAATGATTTACTGCAAAATTTCACTTTTTTCAAAAAATAGGTTAGAATTTTAATATTTATACTGAAAAAATACTTTTCACCGCTGGCGTAGAACTTTAGAGGGTGACGAAGACCTTTTGTTCAAAAAAAGTTATTCACGTCAAAATATTAACCTTTTATGATTACTGCACACCAAGTTTGAAGGAAAAATATTTATTTGTTTAGTAGATAAAAAAACTGTAGTAGGTACTATTATCATCATTATTCTGAACATTGTTATGTACTACTGTTTGTCTTTTATAATATGTTATATTACCTATTTTATTCCCCATTTTATATATTTGTACTTTACACGCAAAACTTTTCTTGGATTGTCCCGAAGAAGGCTCAAATATGGCCGAAATGTAGACTTGCCACCAAAATGGTTTTCTTTAACTTTAAACCCCATTGGCAATAATATTTCTGAAGTACTATTAAAGTTGAATGCTCTGTATCACGAAACTGAAGTGTCATAGAAAAAAAATGTTATAGGAAAGACCTCTATTACTTTTTCATGCTCTATCTTTTCGTAAAGTTAAGAACGATAAATTGGGGACACCCTATATATTTTATCACTACACAAAACACCGTTTAAAATTGTCTCCATCGAACTGCAACAAAAGTTCTCGTCGTCCGTTGACTCTAAACACATTAACATACCAAAAAAATTAATTCTCCCATTGAAACCCGAAACCGACGCACACACTGTACTATTTCTACGCTATGGCACCGCATTCCACACGTCCTTTATTTTAATTCTAGTATTATCTCGCGGAAATCATCTATTACCAACAATTAACAGGAAACCAACGGGGATGCCAGTAGCAGAAAGCATCGCCAAAGCCGGTTTCTGCCAACGCAATTTACGTATTCCTGTATATTCTATCACTGCGTTTTCAGAATAAGTGGAAGGAGGATTATATTTGCGGTATTCACGTGAGTAAATCATATTTCAACTTATTATAGGACCACCTACGAGCTCATTTTACATTGAAAACTAATAAACAGAAGCAGCTTAACGCAGAACATTAAATTAGAATCAAATTTGAGTTGTTTTACCGTCGTGAAAGTTTGATATGTCATGTTTACTGCCAGTTAGGCATCGTCCTTTTTTATGACCGGATCGAAATGTTAAATGTAAGAATTTTAAATTGAGCAAGGGTGCAAAATAAAAACTTGACTTATTTCACATCAAAATCTCTCATCTGTTCTATTTAACGAGGGAAGGACATAAAACCTTCACTGTGTCAATAAAACAAAAAAATGAAGAAAAAATTACAACAAACCATACATAAAATTATATTGGGGATTATATTAGGTACACCGCAAAAAAATTAAATTTAACTATTTTCACTACAAAACCTCTCATCAACTATTCTTTTCAACGAAAAAAGGAAATAAAACCTTCATTGTATCAATAAAACAAGAAATGAAGCAAACATCACAACGAACTATACATAAAATTTTAAAAATTTACAACCGTAAATGATCACTAACATTAGTTTTACATTATACACCTTAAAAATTAGTGCTTGTGCAAAAAATTCTTTTATGCATCTTAACTTACACTGTGTGACGTCACTGTCTCCTATACCTAGTAGGTAGGGTTGCGCTTGCTACCGATCTTGGATCCAAAATAAATAAATATGTGTTGTTATAGTAAGGTTTATATAATAGATATTTATGCAACAAGTACAAAAAGTAAGTGTTGTGACAATTGACAATTTTACGTCGCGTGCAATAAGCACTTTTTGTACGAGTTGCATACAATATTTTTTCTACGTTCATGCAAAAACCAAAAAATGTTTTATTTAGGTGACACTAAGTCTAGGAAAATGTGACGTCGATTCAACGTTTATGTTTGTCATGATGACAAAACGCTGTAGTAGAATGACACATGAATGCAATAAACATTTTATTGCACTAGTGCAATAAAGAACCACTTTTTCCACTAAATATAGTTCAATAAAGTTTTGTTTTTTGCATGAACGTAGAAAAAGTAAATTTAATGAAACTTTAGGTGTAATATACTTACGTAGAATTTAATCTTGATTTAAAGTTTAAATTCTTAAGTACATAATACCTACGTATTAAATAAGTACCTTATTAGTATTTTTAATATTGAGTTTATAGATTGCTTAATTGGTTTTAAAAGGCGACCCAATAAAAGAAATCCAACTACAAAATTTTGATAAAGCTACTGAAATTAGGATGTAATTTCAATTTTAATACTTAATAAAATTTAAAAAGTAAACATCAGTCTAGTATGTTTATAATTATTGTACGAAATTGGGATTAGAAGACACTTCCAAATTTTTATCTTAATTTTAACATACGTCACTGCATTGTCCGTAACTTTCACATAAAGATCTTAAATAGAATATTTTATTAGACATTTTGACTTTCATATAAAATTTTCAATATTTAAAACCAGAAAAATTAAATTTGAAGATTTGTTTACACAACACCCTATATAATTAGTAAACTTTAAATTAACTAAAATTTAAAAATGCCGACTAATAGTGTATAGCAAAACAAATGTTTTGTTGTAAGTACAATAAAATTCTTTTTTATAAATCAATACATTACACTTTATTATTAATTTTTGAATAATAAAAACATATTTTTTAGTTACTTAAGTACCTATCTACATTGTTTGAAAAACCTTGCTGCTATTAACGATTTCATTTAGAATTTACCGCTGCATTTTTACACTTCTCATTTCAGCACTTACAAATTTGTGTATTAAAATCAGCATAATTAAATAAATCTACCATTGGTAGATTAGAAAAATATACTTTTAAGCAGCACGTTGTGAATTACAAAAGTAGTTAGCTTTTGCTAACCTCCTTTAACTTAACACATAAATGCCCGAATTCGATGTGGACAAGTACTGTAGGAGGCACTGACGTCACAACTCGCGATCCAGGGCGAGCTTGACCTCGTATACTCCGTATCAAATCGACTTGGAATTTTTTGGGTTGATCATAATACATCATAAATGCTTCATACAAATTAGGTAAATAATGTAATATGACATGTGGTTTAACCAAGTAACCCCATTGTTTTTTGAAATTTATCGGTTTGATATTATCGTTACTGCCTTACCAAAATAATAAATAAAATAAATCGATCCAGTAATTATATCTATGTTTTTCACGAGGATCTGAAATTTCGTCCAATTCCCTGTGTTATTATATAGCAGAAAAAACATGTCTGTTAAAATACAGCTGATGCTGATTGCTAACTACGCCTACCATCCCCTAACGATATCCATTTAAAAAACAGGATGCTTCGGATTAACCGAGTTTTTAGCCTTCCTACAAATCGAAGAAATCCGCCCACAGATAGGTATCTAACTGATTGCTTTCCGAACATCGGCTTTTTGTCAACGAGTTCGATCTGAGATGTCCCGCCGGCCTTTCGGCGGTCACATCTAATCTAACGATCGTCTTTTCCTCAGAGATCTATCGAAAAGCGTCCAAAACTTCGCCACTATTCTCACAGGGACAGGGATTCATTCATTAAAACTTTATTCAAAGTAGCGGCAACCATTAGAATGTCACGGATCAAAAGTAACAATGGCTGAATCGCCGTTCTCCGTCCCATATTCCGGACAATGAGAGACAGTTTAGAGCGACGACGTCTCAGTCTCAAGGTCACGCACCAAGTTAATTCGTCTTTTCCTTTCTTTCTCAACTTTAAAACTTACGTGTAGGAACGTTTATAATTCCATTGCTTTAAGAAAGAGCTTGTTTGTTACACCAATAGTATATTGTTATATTAGGATTGTCACATCTGTGGCAAGCAAAGTTTGTATTTGCTGGGCGAAGCGTGGCGAACCGTGGCGTAGCCGAGCGGATACAAAATTGCGAGACAAAAAAGACACTTTTAATCCGAATAATTTTTTCTCCAACCAAACTCCCCCATGTAATTATTAATTTGCGCTTTGAAATTATTCATTTGTGGTTGTTTGTGGTTCAATTTGCTGAAAAGTATGTATAAATGGAATCTAATGAAGATTTAGATGTACCTGAGGAGATATTGGAGTGTGCGAAAGAGGTTTCTTTAAAACTTCCAAAAAAATTTCGAAAAATTTGTGAATGTGTCTACCAACGTTTTATGGATTGACGCAAAGAAAAAAACATTTTTAAGCTGGACAATTAGAAAGAGTACAGTCGACACGCTTTACGACAAACGTCTGCTACCCTTTTAGCTGACGTTGGTGGTAACCTAACTTGTCTTAAAAGACACGGCGGGTGAAGATCGAGAACTGTAGTGGAAGGCTACATTTAAGAATCACTTTTGAATAAAGAAAATATTGCGAAAAGAATACTGAAAGTTGATACTAGTAGTAATAAACCAAACACCGTTGACATTTCTGATTTGACAACATCTGAAAATAATGTAACGATTAATGAAAACGTGTTGGATTGCTTTGAGAATTGCTCCAAGAATGAGAGTAGTGACAGTTTCAGTGGTTTATTTCATTTTAATACTAGTTTAAACTGTGTATTTAATATCAATGTGGATAAACAAATAATGCTGCAAATATTGTTGAATAAAAACTATTATAAATTAAAACTTGATTACGCTTTAGCTACTAGGATTAAAAGTTTTGTTGCTAAGATGTAGTTTTGTGACGGTTGGAGAAAAACTATTTAATCTTCTGTTTCATAAAAATTATCTTTTATAGCGAAGAGAATAGCAAGCAATTAATCTATCACAATAACATCAATTTCATCCTTAGAAGCACTTTCAGCTAAGGACGAAGTAAAAATAACGTGTTTCTCCTGGAGTAGGATGTAAGCAAACGCTTCTACATTCTGTATAATCGCCCCGAACATAAACTAACAAAGTAAACTGTCAGAACGGTAATCAGATATTTATTTGATTTAGCCTTAGGAAGACTGGTAAACAAAACTTGACCCAATATTTGCCGTACACAAAAAACAGATAAAACCCACCGACGCAGACTTGAAGTCTATCCTGACAGTCTGCGTTGAAAATATATTCCTTTATCTCGAAGACAGGACGCTTTTTCAAGGAAAGTGAGTGCAAACAAAGGGGGGAACGCGTAATATGAGAGGCTTCCAATTTCGCTGCTTATTATAACAAAACGTCCGTCTGTTTGGGAGATATTTTGTTTGGCTTTATCGGATTAAGTGTTTTGTGAAAATATTCTCGGAATATAATAGATTACGGATAAAAACATTTAAAAAGACTTTTGTTCTATGAATGATAAGTGTCAGTTCCATTTAGTCCCATTGGCCTCATAAGAGTATTATCATACTGGCATATGCTTACAAATATTACTGAAAATGTAGTCCAACTAGCAATTTGATATTTTAAAACTACAAAAACGTTTTCGAAATAAATCTTATAAAACAGCATGTCACAAAAACATTGTAAGAATATTTATACAGCAACTATATCTACAACGAAAATTGGCACTATATGATAAAGCACTTCAGTTGAGATTTTGTAAAGCGGTCATTACACTAACAATTTATTGTTGAAGAAATTGATGAATTAACAGTTTTGATAAGTTTCTCAATAAAACACAGAAATATAAATATCAAATTCGGCAAAAATTTCAAACGAGAAAGGATTATGATTTATTAATTGAACTTTCATAACCATGTTACGACGACATCGCAAGTTTACAGTTTTAACAGGAATACACCTTATATTTAAAAGCTAAATGGGCGGGAAATTGGCGTGTCAGGAAACTTTGTGCTGAGACATTACTGTTAAAAGTATGTTTTTTTGCCTTGCCTTTGCTCGTAAACTGTTACACACCCTGGAAAAACTTGTACAATTGGCACCCTCAAAATGTTTCAATATTTCATCAGAATCGCACTTTTAATAAAGGCTGAGAAAAACTCGTTGCTTCTGGAGTCTATACCGTTTGAAAAATTCATATATACGACCACGCGACCTTGCCAACATGTGAAAAAAGTGGCGTTCCGTGCGAATGGCTGCCGTTCTGGTAAACAACTTAAAAAGTAATTTTAATCGAAGTGTGATGCAATTCCGCGATGTTGCACAAGGTATTCTCTCCCCGCTGCAAGCGTGTTCCTAATTAAATTCGAGACGGGAGGCTGAGGAGGACATCTAATTGGAAGAGATCCGGTGAAAATCGGTCGCAATCAGCTCCTCGGGGAAGTGTTAAAAGTTTGTTTTTGTTTTTTCCTATAATCGTCGTTAACGGGCAGCGAAAAACAAAACTTTGCTGTCGCTTGCTTAAAATAACGATTAAAGTATCTTCGACATAAAGTGACTTAATATCTGTATGCAAAAATGGCAGCAAATTTAATATGTTCAGACTAACATTTTGACTGTAGAAAGTGGTAATAGCGTCAGAAGTTAATAATTTTATCCAAAATCACTTTATAATCGGACTTTTATCCACACATATAAACCGTCTAAAATGGTGCTTTATTTCACTAGTAAAATAATAAAAAAATTATAATAAATAATAAATCAAATTTAATTTATTTACTTATTAACATATTATACACTTATAGTAATACACACTTCGTTCTTTGTTTTATCACATATTTAATTTCCTCTCCGTTAATAACAACTCTTGTAGCATTGTTGCCATCATTTTTAGAACGCATACTGCCGAAGTTTGTGAAGAATTTGCACAAGTTAAGGATGTCTCTTCTCGTAAGAAACAACTATATTTTCCTGCAATATGAAGTTTGTGTTTCATTGAGTAGTAAGAAATATAAAGTCATACGAATATTTCTTTATTAAATTGGAATAATTCTGACTCCACAAATACGATTGTGATGTGATTATGGATAAAACGTTGTATTGCATTCGCGTCTTAATTGTCTTTTACCTATTTAAGAATATTAAACGCTCAAAGTACTACGGTCTCGCGTTTAAACATTCTTGCGCGGATAAAATGCTACTTAAAACACTTAAACAATAAATAACTATGTTACAAACATAATAATGGTAATAAAAATATCTCTACCCCTTATTCTATTCGCGAGGATTAGCCCAGAAGTCGAAGACTTGTGTGGAAGAGGGGGCGGCATATTATTATTAAGTAGACTGCATTTGCGCCCAAAAACGACTTACGTTGGTAGGCTCTAATCACCGTTCAGTAGATAAATGAAGGAAACATGGAAAGCTTCAATTAAGGAGATGGTCAAACGCCGACAGGTATCAATCTTTCACATTGGCCCAAGCCAAAATTATCCCACTCTGCCATACCCGCAGAGAGGGTGCCAATCCTCTCCACAAGTATAGCTGTTCTACTGTCTAACGGTCTCAGGATTCGAACTCGTTTCGATCACCGACCGATAACATTAAAACACATTTATTATCATCTCAAGCTGAACCTTGTAGCATATACATCTGCATCATTTCTCCCCATAAAATGAATTTGAGTTGAAAATATAACTCAAGTAATTCATATTATCTACACAAACAAAACAATTCTTTAAACACACATAATTTTATCTCATTTTAGGTATAGTAGCTTTCTTAAGTTCAAGAATTTTTTTCTTAAATGACGAATATAAAGGGTGATTCAGTCATAATGTCATTAATTTTAAGAGTAGATAGGAAAATATGAGTATAATACGTATACGTAAAAGTTATAGATGCATATTTACGCCGAAAAAAATATTTTCAAACCATTATTTAAATCCCCTTTCAGACTGTCCGGCAATAATTCAACTCAGTGTTGGTTTGACGCAACGTTGCCAAACTCAAATATTCTCCTATAGTACCCACTTATTGTAAGGTGTAATTAATGCTATAAATAAACAGAAACAAACAATAATTAAATTTGCATTTTGAAATCATGAGAATTTTATAATAAATGGCCAACCGCAGTAATCAGCGCCGATATCGGATAGGCTGTAACCGGCACACTCGGCACAGTTAACAAATTGGTAGTTTAAATTTCCGTTTAATATGTTACTGGCGGAATAAATCGAACCTCATTCGTACCATTTTCCTATGCAGGCGAGCCCGCAGTCGACTGCATCTGGAACAAACAGATGCACGCGACCCGACTTCTCTCCTTTCTTTATAGATCAGTCATTATTTTCGCGTGGTAGAGGCTATTGAATTTCGTGTGTTTCTGTCGCCAGTGTAGTTTATAATTATTAATAAAATTTGCTATTTGCCTAAATAAAAATTTTAATAGACTTGTGCGTCTGTATTATTCGGTATCTACTGATCATGAGTAATGGATTTGATTCTGATTCATAATCAAATGCGATTTTCATTATTTGGGAATATCAACGTACAATATCAACTTGATTATGATTTCAAGAACATAACAAAAAGGTGATAAAAAATAGGTATGTTTTTAATGTTTTATCCAAAATTATTTGCTGTATAAAATTTTGCGGAGCTTTTGAACTTGCATTACGAGGGCATGATGAATGAATGTTACGTTAGAACTTGACAAAACGCTTAATGGATACCTTAAAAATATAACAATTTTTAAAGGCACCTCACAATATACAAATCACTTCAGTACAGAACATGCTGTTATTATAATATGTAGTCCTGAGTGGCAACGCTGCTGGACTTCTATACAGCTTCTATACTCGCACGCGTCATCACAAAATTTGTAGCGTACCAGAAGCGTCGTGTTACCGATTGTTGTACGAGTAGGGTGATTTGTTTATCTTTTGAATACCTGGTTAAAATTAATGGCATTATGACTGAATCACCCTGTATAATCTTATTGTACAAGAATAAGTTAATCTTTGAATAAAGTATTACACTACTGTCTTGAGCAATACTGAAACTAAGCTAGTGTTGGAATAAGTGTACCTATTAATCTTGATATCAGTATGACTTTTTTCCGTCTACAGTATATACACTTAGCAATGAATAACCCATATAAGACAAAATAATTACATTTTTGAAAAAATATAATAGCCAATATTCTATTTGCACGGAACATCTTGCAGACAATCATTTACGACGGATCATAAATTCACAAGGTCCTAATTACCTTTACGCAACCCGACGCAAAATTCGCACATCGGAGAGAAAATCATCAGATAGAAATCGAACCTTTACGTAAATGCCCTCCAGGCCCGATCTCATCGAAGAAGTGAAATCTGTCGCGGCGTCGTTTCCGAAAGGTTCCGCCGAAGGTAAATCACTTTCAGCGTTGCCTGTGATGTAACCCTCCACCCAGCTTTTTCCATAAACCGGCATACGGGAAGTCTCGGACCCGCGTCTCTTATCTAGATGATGACATAATGCAAGGCACAGATACGGATAACGTTCCTACATAATCCGTATTATGCATTGAAATACCCATCAATCATATCGGGGATATAATGTAGCTAAAATTGATCTGCTACCACTTCCAGCTAGAAATAAGCGAGTAAAAATGCATACATGAATATACAGAATATTATTATGCAAAGGAAGCGCAATGTGGAACACTATAACGTGGTACTGAAGAAGCATTTTTCTGGTCCAAATTTAAGAATATTAACAAGAATATAATTTAAGTTCAGTAGGAATAGAGTTATGACTGATAAAGATCAAACGTAAAACATCTCTCAAAACGTGCAATACTATAAATTAGATACTTCTTTTGATCACATGATGATTTACTAAATTTGCTACATTTATTAGTGAAATTGTATACAAGAATAGCCCAATACTCAGCAACTATCATTTTATTTTTATTATATTTATCCAAGCTAAATATACGAAGATCGGGTCGCCGAGTTTCCAATGTCACAAAACCAAGGATAATCCCGATCGATACGGACAAATCTGGAAAACAAAATGACTCAAGCTCACCATCTAATTGGAACGGGAGAGGGTGATTCACCCCACATACGGCGTGTCCTTCCGACCCCATTTACGATATTATCCCCTTGTATTGTAAATGCACTGTATAATGTTTGTATTGGCCACGTGGCCGATGGCTTAATGTGCAGTTTATGAGATATTCAGGCTATACGGCGGCGTTGCGTAATATCGTACTTGCCGCAAATGCCATACATATTTATGTGCGATCTCTACACTCCAACATATCGAAATCGACACGAACTGTTAAATATTAAACGTTACGATCACCGTTTATAGGAATAATCATTGTTGGATCTCTGCAAATAATCCGAATCCATTAATATTAACAAATGTTTGCAGTTTACACACATCTTTGTCAATGTTTTAGTTGGCAGCGTTTGAACTAAACAAACGATGGCAAGTCAAGAAAAAGCATAGTCGAGAAACTAAGCTGCTGGCCACTCGAACTTACACATAGAGATTTTTATCCAAAATTTAAAGGTCAATATTTTCAATAAGAATACAAATTTTTTAACGCGGCTTGCAAATTTTAAGACCTACTTTTTTCGGATTAAGCTGCATGACGTATATTTTACGTAGGACGATAGATTTATTATATACAGGGTGATCAATGGAGTCATGCAAAAAATCAAAAAGTTTGTATGAGTGAAATTTCCGGTGATCGTTGCAATATGGTGCCTTGATTAAGGCCATTAGACTGGTACTGGTACCCACTACTCAACATAAAATTTGGGCAGTAAAATTTTTAAAATGCTATAACTTGTGATTGGACTGACGGTTCTTGATGATTTTTACAGGTTTGGAATCGTTATTTCACGTAGATGTTCTATGGTCTAAGCATTTTATTTGAGGGTTGAAATTTACTCATTATACCGGGTCGATAATAAACAAAAACGTAGGGTACAACGCGCTCTAAGGTTTGGCATTATTTAAGTTTATGTAAAAACAAATTCTCACCTCAAGTTGTTTTTATTTAAGTATTTTGGATTTCCCATTTGGGAATGAATATCTCTGCATACTACTTGTCACTCGTTGTTACTTCAAAATTATTAGCTATTAGCTTATTTATTATACATATTTTTTTTTAAATGCAAATTTTAAGCTGGTTAGACATCACATCATTATAACATACTGTCTCAAGTCTTAATATCGTGTCACTTTCAATGTTTCAGCATTAAACATTAGTACAATTCATTATTATTTTCTCATCAACAAACTCAGATTGTGCATTTACCATCCACTTTTGTAAACTGCGAAACAAACGCTTATTTGAAGCGATTTTTTTAATATTACCACGGTACAATCACCAATTAAAATAACGAAGGATGACTGGCCGGCATAATATCCGACTTTAATAGGCAAGCACCGTTAAATAAATTATTTTAATAATACGAGTACCAGCAACGCTTTTAAAAGACTGATTAGACGGTTATGACTCTTGTTGGCGCAAAATTTCTCGGGTTTCTACGATTTTTAGACGAGAATCGTGCCAGGGTGATAGGTTGAGGCGCAGATTATCCGTTACTTCACCTATAACTAAAAAAAATAAATCTAAAGGCAATACATGAGATTGCTACAAGTTACTATGCAGATATTTGATACAAAAATATAGTTTTCTTTTTCATTTTAATGAATGATACGGCACTTGCCCATTCATTATGAGTTAATCAAATTTATCTTTTTCTAAACTGTATAAAAATGCTAAAGCTGAAGTTTTTAAAAATATGTCAATTGTACAACAAGAGCGGATATGATGTCCAATATCCGATGGATATCATTTTAAAGAGACTAATGCGAGACAGTAGGATCATTCCCATTTTTTTTATATAATTTCGGTGGACTGTATAAATATTTTACACAATCAGCAATAAGTAATTTCATCGACGATGCATTCTTGCTGATAAAAATGATACAATTTATGTACAGAAATTAAATCAATGCGCAAATGAATAATGTGGGAAGTTGAATGTGAATATTCATACGGTTTTATTGCCAGCTATATAAATAATAACGCTCATCTAATTACCATTTGAAACGGACGAATAAATACAAAAGATTAAATCGTCCATTTTTATTAATAACCATTTTCATTGGATGTATGCTGACGCACTCTTCTCAAATGGAAAATCAATACAATATACATCTCAATTTTTCGGTACAACCATTAGATTTATAGGAATTATAACTACCAATATTAATAAAATGATATATTGCGTTTCGTCGAACTAACAAGACCATGCCACACAGCAACATAATTGCAGTACAACGGTACAATGTTTAACTTAATAAATAGTTTCAATATTAGCAAATACAATTTTTAAATATGTTGAAGTTTTACGTAAGATATTATAACGTTATCTGTGAATCGCTTGAAATAGAACGCCATCTATCGGTCGTCACCAAATTCGTTTTAGCAATGAAATTGCTGTTGCATGATTTTATTTAAAAAAAAATAACTATATTCCCACGTGGAGAGCGTGGCGACTAACCAAAATAATTTCTACAATTTGTGTATATAGGGTGTCCTAAAATTAATGGAGCATAGAGCAAGAGTAGATTCCTAACAACAAATAATGCAATGTAGTCAAATTTACTTTAGTCGAAAGTTGATGATAAAAAAATGTCAAAGTTAAAACTTTACTTTCGATATTTGTAAATAACTTTTTAAAAAATCCAAATATTTGCATACATTTTGGAGATCGGGGGTTTTTGGGGGCGAAAAATTCAAATTTCTTTCTAATTTTGACTGGCAGAATTTTTTTGCAGGTTAATGAATACATCTGACTATTGAAACGATCGATTCTCATACCTTTTTTAAGTTTATGTTATTTTTTAGCATCCTCTAAAAAGCTACAGCCCTTTAAAAGTGGGTATAGGAATTTTATTATTTATTGATTTTTATCATTCTCATGAAAAGTTAGGCTGGTTTGGCACATACAAAAACATGGTAATCTGATTTCAGCACTTACTTTTAAAGGGTTGTCTTCTTAGGGGATGCTAATTATTTTTTTTTACATGACACACGGTTAAAATCGGTTAAAGAATTCACTGTTTCGTGTTCTTCAATTATTTTCGAAACACACTGTATAAAACTCCACAATGATTAATCTAAGTGTAGTTTTTGAATAATTGCTTACAGCTTTTGAAATAACTCTCAATAGAGGACAATAATATTTATGTATTAAGAGCGAAAAATGATACATTACTGCCCGAGAATGACAGTTGAGAGCAGAAATGCCACTTCTTACTAATAATGCATATAAAGTTTCAATTAAATAACTTTTCAATTATTAACTGTCTTACAACGAGGACATAACAAATATAGAACAAAGGTATAAAATTCACATTTTAGCATTCGTAATGCTAAATAGTAGATGCTGAAACATCTTTAATAATAATTCCTGGTCCAGAAGACATATTAGGGTTATATTCTTCTGACATGGTAAAATTTTCATTTCTGCGATTAATACATTCAATTACTTGTACATTTGCTAGTAGGTTGTTATTCGTGAAATTTTCGAACAACTGGATGACGATGTCGGAAATAGAGGCCATCAACAATTTGTTTACAATTGTCGCTGAAGATAAGACAAATTCCTAGTGCATATATATAGAGAATTCCTAGTATGGGAATACATTTCAAATATAATGGTTCGGTTCAAGATATGTTGAACTACTTGGGGGATCGTGTGGAAGTGAGGTGCATAATTTTGTTTGGGGTAGAACGCGAGAAGCCCCATGTTGTCAAAAGCCTGTATTTACAGCATCAGCTTTAGTTCAGCCACCCCATGAAATATCCATCGTTTATTAAATGGAAAAAATTGGCAGTGTAATGTGTAATACAGATTTAAAAACATCCTTATATAATTGACACCATAGCCTTTTTATAATTACCTGGCATATAATTATCTATAAGAAAAAGTTTGCTACATACTTTCATGTGTTTAATTATCAGTTTTCCGATTTTCAATTTAATTTTCCACTGTTTACAGAGTTTCGGGTCTAAGGGAAGTTTATGCATGGAAATATCAAGAGTGGGTACAGTAAGAGGGGCACTGGGGAACAGCACAGATTTTTTGAGACTTTGTGCAAATATTCTTGCGTAAGTTTTATATTTTTGTATACTTTTTATAACTTAATATCGTACGATCTCAATAAAGTTTGCATAATTACTAAAAAATACCGAAAATTTCCACTACACGTACATACACATTTGTCGGATTGTTGTTCTCTCCCACACTCGATTTATTACAAATTGCCTTGCAGATTCTGTACTTTTCTCCATTCAAGATAAAATTATACTATTTGCGAACTATTCTGGTACTATTTATACAGAAAAAATTATAGAAAAAACACACAAAACTTCACACTCCTATTATGCAAGTAACTTGTTGTCCGCCCATGCAGCAGTTTCAAAATCTATCAACAGACAGCCGCTTCGTGATTTTCGCCAATTCACGACGAGTGTTTGCTAGATTTTATCACTCGGTAAGCAATAAAGTGACACTCATGTGACACTCCTCAATAAACGTCAACTTTTTGTTGTCACCGTCAAGCAAAGAACCCTTACTTTAATCAGCGATTGTAGATAAAATTAATTATCGCCCCCAATTTTGAGCAAAGTGCAGTCGCGAAAACCACAATTAGGCCCATCAAACGGCGATTATCGAGGATAATGACGATGTAAATGAATCATGCGAGGCGAGGCGGACCCGCTTTAAAAAATATAAACAAAAGAGTGAGGCCGCGGAGGCGTAGGAGTAGCATCGCAGTTACTCTGGGCATGAGGAAGACTTGGATGAGTCACCGCGGAGCACTTGCAGCACGGGCATCTCTTATTGAAGAAGGAACTGCATTCTGCCGTGTTACCAAGCGAACCACCCAAACTTACGGTAAACCGGACTAATAAGGTCGATGAAATATTATGCAGCGAGCAGTGGGTGAAGCATACAAGAGGATTTGTACGGAGAATATCGCAGATAAATGTATATCTTATGTAACAGAGGACCAATTGTAAGAAACTTTAGAGTTCAGTAACCAGCTCCATACATATTCTTACACAAGACGTTATCAAATTATGATTACCAACTCGAAGAGAAGACCTTTGCGTATGAAAATGGCGTATATAATTTTCTTAGTGTGGAACAGAAATAAAAAGTAGTAGAAAATGTAATAATAAAGTATAACAAGAGAACCTATGCTTTTTTTCTTGTTATAAATGACTGGCAGCCTATAAACTCTTACAATCTGGAGAAAACTTGTATAATTAGCACAGTAAAGAAATATTTTTTCTAACTTGCTTGTTAGACCTCTAAAAAAATAAATTCGTAGAAACAGCGTTTAAATACAGCGCCCTTAATTAGTTCACTGTCATGCCGTTACAATTTGTTGTGTCCATAATATTTTCTTCAATAATTTGGCAGAATGGGGAAGTTGCATGAATTTTATAATTAGATCGAGTATATCCTCCAGTTGGGACACCGCATAATGATCTTCTTAGTAGATTTTCTTTGCTTAGTTTGTCGGATTGTCGGAAACTGCATTCGTTAATATTTCTATTTAAAGTAATTCATAATGTATATGATTGTCCAGAAATTTTATCGTATTTAAATTTTCATGTACCTTTGCATGTTACGTGTACCAACTATAACGCTGTGCAGAATGGCCTCGACATATTCAATTGTTCTGAGAAAGACATAAGAAATTTATTTGTATAGTTTGTGTTTTATCTGTGTTCATAATTACATATGATGTATTATAGATGTTAGATTTTTGTTTGTTTTTATATATATGTTCTTTGTTATATCTGATTGATATTATGCATTTGTGCTGTCCCCTCAACTTGTATTTGGTCTTTTGGCTGTAAGTTGATGTATTCAATAAATAATGGCTGTTCAGCGCGGTTTGTTTCCGTGGATAAAGATGCAGTTTGTGTTGTTAGTGATGTAAACAGGCGTTTGTTTCGTGTGTTTTTGTATCATAGATAGTGTAAATACTGTGTAGGTAATGCCATAATTATTAGTGGTGATGTGGTAAACTTAAACGAAACTTATTCGTTTGTTTACAATATAGAAATGCGCTTTCTGTGCCCATTTTACGAGTCTATTTTGCAAATTTCTTCAATACCAATGTCTATTTAATACAATAACACCTAACAATATTACAAATAACAAATTAACTATTCTAAGCATATCTACGGCGTAGTCCGAAAGCATGGAAATCATTTACAGATATGAACTAAACCACACTGCTGTATTTAGATTAGGTACACACGTGCGAATGGCGTTTGACGTTAGATGCCTATAGAATAGAATAGAATTTATTTTCTTGTTGACAAAGACACATTTGTATAGGAATGGTCACTATGCTGTGGCAGCAATCGTTTTATGGGCCAGATTAAATTTTTAAATACCGTTTTGAGGTTTATTCTTCCACGAAATTATTTAGGACCGACCTCATTTCGATTAAAATAAAAAAAAAAACACAAATGCGTACTCTTAAGGAAATACCTACTATTAGGCGCTGCTACCTTACAATTTTTTGATAATTATCTATATTATAATAATGCTTCAATCTAGGCTGTCACAAATTAAGTAAGCACTATTGCTAACTTTCTTATTATTAGAGCTACGATATGGGTTAAATCAGCAAAGTTATGTGGCTTCTTCTGTTGATGCGATGGCCAAAACAGAGGTACCGAACTTATATGCAACAATGTAAAATTTGTAAACATTCAAATTATAGCCAACGTAGCAAATAATCGTGTTTAAATATTTTTTTCAAAGTGTACTTAATAATTTAACTAATTAATTTTGTTATTTTGACATTAGTGTTAACTGTTTAAAGCCTTCGTCTGTTGTACTTGAACCTTAAATTGGAATATTTCCGTTATTTTTAACTTTATGAGCACTGTTTATATAAAGCTTTCGTGAACGCGAAAAGAAATGACCAATCTGAATAATAATAGTCTCTATTTATTGATCACCACGGCTTTTCAAATATCTACATCAGTTTTCTGCCAAGAACCTTCTATGACGTTAGAGCGTGTTGAAATGACTCAATTTAGACGGAACCTAAAAATATCCCAATAAAAATCGACCAAGGTTATTGGTTTAAATGAATGAAAAGAATAAATCAATCGAAAATCGAACAAAAATAGAGGTTCTTCTAACGTTTTCATAACAATAAATACAGAACTGCCAAATAACGTTTTTAATTTACTCTCAATTTCTTTTTCATTTAATTACTTTTCGTAACTCTAGCAAACTTTGTAATTATATTACAATTTCCGTCAACACTTCAATAGAAATGTGAAGTTTATTATCGTGCATAGCTCGTCTGTTCAAACTGAGCGGTTTTGTCGGTTCTTGAAAAACACAATTTATCTTTATTGGTAACTGAAGTATAATGGACATTTAAATATGAAAAACAATATCTGCCTCTTGCAGCTTCCCAAAGCTCCACTCTTGTTAAAATTTTCAATGACATGTTGGCATAATTGCGGCTCCATCACAACGCAAATAATTTCGTCTTTCAGCTGAGATATTGATTGTGGATTGTTCTTACAGAGGCTTTAACGTAACCCCAAAAAAATAGTCCCAACGTTATCAAGTCACACGATTGACGATGAAACATCATTGTTTCTTGAAATTACACAGTCGTATTCTAAATGCAAGTAAACCGTAGTGAGCGCAACCCACCATGCTGTAGGAGGCAGTGGCGTCACACAGTGGTTTACGCGAGTCGATGTTATTAAATCGCAAATTACGTGCTTGTAGAATGAGCAAAGGCATATGGCTTGAAATAAATAATTTTAAAGACTTTAGAGAGTCAGAAAATTATATTTATTTTCATTTATTTTCTTCAGATCGCACTAAAATTAATTAATAAAAATAAAAAAAGCTAAATGACCTTATTGTTTGGCATGTACATATTCATGAATAAATCAATAGTGAATTTTCCTCACTCCAATTTCAAAATGTGCTTTATTGGAAGAGCTGCTTTTTTGACAAGAATCTGGCTGTTCTTTGATCCAATTAACAAATGCAAGATGTTATGAATGATCCAATGTATTTGACTCTTATGTTATTTGAACTTTATATGTCTTCAGAGCTTAATCGTTGCATAAAATATGCTAAGTTGTGGAATCACTGAGTACAACTGGTTGTGAATATTGGGCATTTCTGGTCTTCAAATCAACAAATCAACAATGATTTTCCGAGCCAAATTAGTATGATCTTATAAACGACCGTAACGATTATATTTTTCTCTTCTTTTATATTCCATCGTTTCATTTTGTGAATTTCATTGAAAGCCCATTTCCATAAAATAATTCAACAATTATTCACACGTTGTATTGTGTACGACTCAATTTTAAGTATAGTACACACTTATCATATGTCACTGGACCTAGACGAATTCGCAACGCCATCTGCGTTTTATTACAGATATAAAAAAACACTTTTAAAGACCTCGTAGAATTTTAATTATATAACATCGACTAAATACCTTCAAAGAATTTTTTAGAGTTCTTGGCACTTGCTAAATTATGACTAATTAGTTATTTCGCAGTTTTTAATGCAAATCGAGACAACAACTACTACGACTCAGACCGAAGTAAAAAAAAATAATTATGATAATTACCTGTTCGCTAATCAATTAGGCTGATTAGCGCAATGTCATGCATTGTAAGTACGCTCGGGTGATGATTTTTTTGTCGCGTACGACTTAGTCACAAGGGGGCATGATGCAATTTTCGTATCCGGAACGGCTGTGGTGGGCAAATGTAACTTCCGTCTTGAGTACGGCGAAGTGCCGACCTAGATGGCGTTATCAACTGAGAAGGGATAAAAATCGTTTCTTCGTTGTCGTCAGTGACTGTCCATATATGCCGACTCAAAATGTATTTGGACCAAGATTCCAAAAACATTAAGAAAGATCGAATGCTATCGTCAATTATACAAGTTAGAGATGCGTACTCTGTACCAATATACTGCAGTTTCATAGCAAATTCTTATTGAAAATGGAGTTTTTGATTTTTTTATTTGGCACCTAGTCATCACTCTCTAAAGATTTAACCATAGGTAACAGTATTTACCAATTCTATCCACTTCTTCGCTGGTTATGAAATACAAATTGTGCGAAGCATTGCTCGACCTGTTTTCGAACAATGCGAAAATCGTAAAATGTGCACTTTTATCTATTCGGTGAGCCATCCAATCTACTACGTGAATCTCATACGAACAACCCTATTTAAAATTCTTACGTTGGGTAGCTGGGTTAAGAATTACATTACATATAACAAGATAAATTCAATTCAATTGCCACCAACTTGTACGTTGACAAAAATCAACCTAAAATGTTTTTAAGAGCTAGATATCAATTCTGACTTCTTACAATGGTACACTAACATGGTGACCTGTTAACAATGATATTTTAAAAATACCTTGGTATAAATACTATTGGCAATGTGCCCAAACTGATTGTATTAAACTGCCTAATCCAGATGCGTCTACTGGGCATTGTTTTCGGCTTCTTCAATTTCCGTTTCAGCTGATTGTAGTGCATATCTTTTAAGTATAAAAAGACATGGTGGCTGAAAGTCTAAAACTGTCGCTGAAGGCTACATCAAACCTACTGAAAACAAGAAACAAACGACTATGAACATTCTAGGCGAAAGCGAGAATATTCCCTTGGAAACCGAGAATATTCCGTCAACGCCCAAACTTATTTCATCAACATCTAAAAATTACGTTCACACTCAAAATATTTCCACCTATTCAAGCAAATCGTTAGGCATGTCAGCATCTGGTATTAATTTATCCAACTGTAAAACATCTACTGTCAATGTACTGTAAATTTAATTTAGTTCTGCGTACGTTAATAAATTTTAAAAACCACATATGGGATAATGTCAGTCATTGTGATATTGAAACTGCCAAATCAGAGTTATTTATGTGACAGTTGTAAATAAACATATGTATGCATGTTATGTCATTGGTGTAATGCTTGTTAAAGATAGCCGAAAAGTCATCTTTAAACTATATCATTTTAAGAAGTTCCAATTGACCAACTAGTCAATTTTAACCAAAGAACACCCTGTAGAAAATCATCTTAGTCATGATCGTGCGATGCACAGTAACAAAGCCAGCGTTATTTCTATAATCAAGGAATTCTAATTAACTATTAGAATGGAGTCATTACTGCTATAGTGGACTGTATTAAAGACTGAGTGGAGTTCGACCCGATATTTGTAAAATTTGTAAAAAAAAAACACAAAACTTGTACCTATGGGAATGTGAAAACATATGACAAACGATTAATATCATTTGTTTCGATTTGAAACTGACCTACTACAATTCCGTGTTGCTGCTTTTGCAAGACTAACGTACTTGAACTTCATCCTAATAATCTTAATGTCTCGTAAGTATTCCCCCTGAGCTGGAGCAGGTTTCCTCATTACATATAACTGCCGTTTATTTTAGAATCAAAAGTAATTCAATTACGGTGCACTTATACGTCTACCTACGCGAACGTTTAAGAACTAATGCAGAGGACTCTTGCGTAAGGCGACCTGCGAGGGGTATTTCTCCTAATCGTTTCTATAAATAAGTGCACTTAGGTTTCCACGTTGTGGAACGTTTCCGGCTGTTGACTAAGCCTAATGCAGTGGCAGAAATAAATCACGGTGTCGAATGTCCCGTGAAGGAATTGTATTTACTTAATTGGAAAATTATCGGTTGTCGGATTGGGTGTTTCCTCCGTCGATGAATATTTACGGGTCTGTTTATGGGTTCCGTTGGAAAGGCGACGCGTACCAACGAACGACCTCAACACAAAACGGAAATATATAAAAAAAAGTAGTATAAAAACATGGTATTGATTAACTACTACATGCCTGCATAAGAAAACTTGTGACAATTGTTGCGCAAGGTATGGTGTCTATTACGTAGAAACTAGAATATATCGATTTTTTTCAATGTGAATATTAAATAACGCTTATTGTTGTGATATATAACAAACTAAAAATACATTTTACGGCTTGTTATGAATAGTTTACAATTTGCATGGTTTGAAATATGTTAGTACGTGTAAATGTATCCCAGAAAAACTAGCAGACATCGATAATTGATCACTTTTGTCCCAAAACACTTTACAATAAATCCTGTCAATAGTGTAGAGTTGGTCAAATGCGCTGGAACATCAGGGAATGTCAGAAACTAGTAAGTCACAAAAAAAACATGTAATAATACATTTTCAAGATAAATTCAACTCTCATGTCAGCTAGTTGTTAGTCGATATCTGTGATTTGTTTCAGGAGGGAGCTTGACAATTCAGTAACACATTCACAACATAACTGGTCGAATATCTAACAGTTAGAAATCAATCCCTGACTTTTGTGGGAACACAACTTGTGTCAGACTAGCGCGGCCAAGCTTGCAGGGCCATCGACACGACCTGCAGTGACGGTACATGCTGGTGTTGGTCTAGTGTGCGATGCTCCATTACATAACATGGTCCGTGTTGATTTGTACAGCAATCAAGTACATATAGTAATTCAACAACCATAGCAGTTTAAATAATAGCATGGGCCATGAAAGCCTCAAAACCACTACCTACCACCTACTTACATTATGAATTTTTAAAAGCACGTTTAAATGGCTAGAAGAAACACCTAACTATCCCCGTTTCACCCGACAATATTGCTTTTTATATTGTAATATCGATTATGTGAGTCAACCCAAATAGAAATACAATGTTTACAAATAACTTGTTATTATTGTTATTAATTTATTCCTTATTGAGACGAAAGAAAGCCAACCTACGCGTTTATCTAACTTCTTATTACATATTATTTCCTTTAATTTCACTACGCCTACCCGGTGTTATATTGAGCTTAAGTCTCCTAAGGTGATGGCGCCAGCTAAACGGGTAATTCTGGCTCACATGAAAGACGATGATTCACACGAGCTCAGACAAGTAATCTCGTCATCAAATAAGTAATTTTGTACAGATTTATGTTAAAGTAATAGTAATATGATGCACCCACTCCACACAAGTACAGATTTTAACGATATTAAAACAGCATACACATTTGTAACCAAACTTCGCCACAAACTTCGTCGTGGATCTTCAACACGACCATGTAATGGTACCTTGTAACGTCGTTGCGTAACGTCAGAGCGAACTTGGTTGTTCGCATCGAGGCTCGCAGCGTCTCCATCAGTTTAGTCAAGAGTGTATACCTAAAATGTATACTTAAAGTGGCAGAAACTAAAAATATCTAACTCTTTAGTTACAGTTATCAAACAAGTGGCCAATGGAACTAACCCATCAACATTCCTGCAACTTAAAGGTGGTAGCAACGCTACAATATACCGTTATTTCCCACTGTATCTTAATTCGCCATAACATCAAAATTGTAATATATGTACTTCATCTCATATCTCTTCTTTTATATCTAGTGTACAATGAGTTTTAAAATAGTGTCTACAAAAAAGAAAAAAGGTAGGTATTTGTTTCTGTGTCGTTCCATACCAGTGGAAAAATGATAGAACATTATTCTGGCCAGAACATTTAAACTGTTCTCAAGAGATACTTTAAGACGCAATCCGATAAGTGTTCCCAAGACACTTATATAAAAATTTAAAGATGTTCTTCAACTCGAAAAACAATAATGTTTAAGAGTTGTAGCAGTTTCTATTTGTCGTTTTTGTTTTCTATAAAACGTAGTCGAATGCTGAGTCTTCTTTCTGCGAGTTTTTTTGTTGCTACCCATCTTACACACAGACACAGGATACATCTAGTAATAAACTAATGTATTTTCTCTAGCGTTAGAAGGGCATGTACTCCATAGTGGATTTTGAAGGTAGTAACAACCTTGTAGTAGTTTTAAAGATTGCCAATACGTCGCCAAAACTATTACAAATACTTTAAAGCTAATATCACTTCTAAGTAATATGTAAGTGATAAGACTTGCTTGCCGGTGGACCTTTAATATCCACTTTTAAGTTTGTTTGTTTTGTTCCAAATACCAAACCGCCCCACCAAAAGTTACAAAATCATGAAATGATTTTCAATGGTGAGAATTACGTATTTACTACTATGCTAACATAAATTGGAGTTAGTTTTGCTATATGGTGGTAGATTTAGTGATTACTACGTAATAGCCACTTAATTGAAGTTGCGGTACCAGTTTTCGTTACTATAATGTTACTTGTGCTGTTTATTCATTATTTAACCCAATAACCCAATCAATTCACTGTATTGTATTGTACCACTTTATTTCCAACGCATTATTTTATTTTTGTAATGAACGGTAAGATAAATGAATTTTTACAGAATTTATTTCACACTAGTCACAATATTAGCGACATTACGTGATGGGAGTTTTCTAAACCACCCCGTAGAATCACGTTATGGCATTAGGTAATTAAAAGCAAAACTCTACGACCGAATCGACAGGGGTGAGACGTAAGAGTTCGCCCTCACCGTCTCGGGGTCTTGTACACAGTCCATTATCATCCCTTGGTCCTCAATTGCGTTTCCGGCCGGTCTACTGAGGAGAAAAATAAGCAATTAAACGCGCCCCCTATGCCGCGCAGGGCACACACTCACACTTGGAAGTGTGCGGATTGCCGTGGGGCCTTTGCAGGAGCGCCAAAAGAGAGGGCGGAATCGCGCTCGAAGCGACAACGGCTCAATTACAGCCCCAACAGTCTGCAGAGTTCGACATCGCACATGAATAAATCCCCGTCATTAGGACGGTTTGATCACTTCTTGATTGGCCTAGGAAATAATCCAGTGGCGGCTCGTAGCGCTTTGAGGTTACAGGCAAACTGTCCTTTGCGCACAGCGACTGAATTCTACCTTTGCAATTTTAATCTAATGGAATGGCGAACAAATGCAGATAATCCTCAGATAAGGATAGTGTTTGTAGTTATTTATCTGTGGCATTTGTTACTTGTTTTATTTAATTGGATATTCTGGCCATTGAAATATTAACAACATTAGTTAACGTTCCGAAAATCTCTCTGTGTTCGTTGTCAAAACTTGATAAAGTCAAATATGACGTATTAATGATTTTGTTTGTTTATCTGCAGTGCCTAGTGATATAAGATATATTTATTCTGTTGTTACTTATCTCTTCGCTGAGAATATTCAGCCAACAATTATCAAAATTTGAAAAATTCGAAACGCAATTGTTACTAGGTATTTAATAAAATAAATGAATGACTCAGTTTCTCTAAAAAAAAAATGGTTAATATTAAGACAGTTTTTCAAACTAGTTGATATACATATGGATCGGTCGGTTGAAGGCGTCAAAACTTGAATAGTGTTTGCCACCCGCCGCAAGTTCGAATCCTACGGCCGGTAAACCGTGGATCAGCTATATTTGTGGAGAGAATTGACACCCTCTCTGCGGGTATGGTAGGATAGAAGAACGTTTGCTTAGATCAATGTGACAGATTGACACCGGTTGGCGTTTGACCATCCCCCTAATTAGTGAGGTTTTCCAAGTTTCCCTCATTCCTGCACTGCATGGTGATTAGGGCCTACCACCGTAAGTCGCTCCTGAACGCAATATGCCGCCCCCTCTCCCGGTCATGTTATTCAGCGGAATAACAATAATTTTAGAGAGAGAGAAAATTAAAGAAAACTGCATTTATTTTATTAAATAGTGACAATTGTGTTTCCAATTATTCTTTAAATATTGATAATTGTTGGTTGAATATTCTCATTGATTAGGTAAGTAACAACAGAATAAATATTATATAATATATCACTATGGAACGTAGATAAGTAAACAAAATCATTAAAAACCCATATATATTTTTTTAAGTTTTGATGATGAAAACAGAGATTTTCGAAACGTTAATTTCAAACACGATATACTTTAATTTTAGTTGCAAAGTTCTATCATAATAAATTTGTGTAATAATATACATAATGTCCCGTAAAGCATGTTATAAACTTAGAACGGTAATATAATAGTACATAAAAAATATGACTAAAAACTCAAGACATGCAACTTCGAATGTAATTTTTATGACGTAACTGTTCGTAGGAAAAAGAAAAGATAATGAAATTTTCAGTGACTAGTCAGCTTTAATAAGCCAATAAATATTGTGGAATAAAATCGAGAGAGCGGAAGATAGAGGAAAGTAAATTCTTAAAGAGCCAGGTTCATTCAACATCAACTTACTGTTGGCAATTTTGTATTGTTTGAATCTCTCTCGAGTGGTACGCCTATGGAATCTTGTCCTTTGCAACCCTCACCTCCCTTACTTATCTAAGTACTATATACAGTCACTTTATACTATTTTGAAATTTTGGTATAAATAATACTGCAGCGTTCATCCCTCTGCATTTTGTAAATTTATTAGAAAACTAAACATTACATAAAAAAGACCAGAAGACACAACAAAATTTTTAAATTCAATAGGGGCTGTAAAAATCTTGTAATACCTTTGTAAAAAAAATTGCATAATAGGATACAAGATAATAAAAAAGCACCCTTCCGCTCTCTTGATTTTATTCATATTCACATTATTTATTGACTTCCTAAAGCTAACCAACCCCTGACAATTTCTTTTTCCAACAAAGAATTACGTCATAAAAACTACTTGTTTTTTAGTAATACTTTTGTATGTACTATCACCACCCAAAGTTTATAACACTTTACGGTATACCCTGTATAAAAAAGGGTCAGCCTACAGTTATTAGTTATTAAAAGTTTTATAGTCAACGCAAGTTGTCATTTAGAAATAGATAATTTATTGTTGAAAATCCACACATTTAACTAAAATGCCACTTTTTATTCAAAAAATATTTGCAAAACACTATACCATAAATCGAAAATCCTAAACAATAAAAAATGTTCCCTGAACCATTGACATTAGCCCTAACCATAACAATTTTTTCAAACATTCTACTTTGATTATTTATGAAATGCGTTAAATACATGTGTAAGGGTATACGAATAGTTGAACTAACTTGGCGTTTTATCCCTTTTTTTCGCCATGTTTAATTACGATCGACAGCCGAAGACGACTGTGTTGTCAGGTTCACTGACTGTAAGAAAGGTATACAAATAGTAGAAGGTTCAGGTCGCGCTTAGCAACTTTTAATTTACCTACACCCCACCCCTACCTCTTTAGAATTCGATTCAAACAATAATTGACAAATTTTGCGACCATTCAAGTTGAAAGCTCGAGCAAACAATCGCGTGATCATCTCCCTGCTTTAGATGTATTTGAAAATTTAAAGATTAATAAATTTAAAAATATAAGTATTATTCTTATCTGTAATCGAAGTGAAAAGTTACTTCGAGACTATTCGATGTTATCGATTAGACTATCTAATTAAAATTAACGAGAAGCGCCATCACGATCGACGCAGTTCAAAGTAAATTCGAGAGTTTCGCATAGGATGAATTTGATTTTCCGCTGAAGGAATTTTCAATACCAACATTAAGCCGTCGTGACGGGTCTTGTTTACAGTCGACGCGTTGGTGCTTAGCATGCAAATTTGAATAGTTATTATTCCCGATACTGCACCGTGTCGTGCACCTATTTGAAGAAAGTTCACGTACGGTTACATACAAATAATTGGTCTTACCATAAAATGAAACAATTAACAAACAAAATATGACTAAAATAAAACATTTATGATGCAATATTTTTGGTGAACTAGTATTTGGGTTCAATTTTTGCTAAATAAACTTAAAAGGCATTGATTTTCATTTTTCGTTTGTTTTCCAATATACCATGCCATTTTACCGCATGCTCGTCCAAGCGTACTTGAATGAACTTGTGACAAGACCCAAGTAACGTCAAAGTGGCAAGAGACATTCAAGTCTATTCGATCCAAGTATACATGGAACGCATCAACCAGTTTAAAGGAGTGAGATTGGGCTTACGAGGAAGCCACATAAAAAGCATCCACACAATTTCTATGGTTAAAGACAGCAATAAAAACTTGTGACTGTCTATTTACATTTTGCGATGTTCTATAATCTATACAGTATGGTCCTTAAATCGTTCCAATAAGATGCCATTTTAAGACAAAAATTTACCATCTATTATATGTATGTTCATAGCCCTAATCTTGGAGGTGTTCAAGGTTTTCAAAAATATCACTCAACTACCCAGAAAACTCCTATGTAAATTTTAATATTTGTAATTTTTACCTTTAGTTATTAAATTTCATTAATTTACGTCAAACGAGTTACGAAACATAGACAGTTATTTTGAAAAAACTGTATTTTAAAAATTAAATTATTTAGAACATTTTTTCCTTTGAAACATCTAAACAAATCTATACTTAATCTCATCTCTGATTCATCTTTTCACTGACTGAATGAAACAACTTTTCTAACGATACCTTTTATAAAAACAAAACTGAATGGGGTACTTACTGACTATTATGTTACTAGCTGATGCCTTACCTGTAAAGAAGAAAAAGAATTGGTTAGTTAACTCAAGCGACAGTGATTATTGAATATTTAATTAGGCACAGACGTTGACAAACGAGTACTATAAATAAACCTGATGGTCCCTGACTCAATCATTACAATTCATTACTCCGTTAGCGACACTAACGCGCAACCCGATGCGATTTAATTTCGGTCCATTAGAGGGTTCTGTCTTGCGAACTGAAAATATACAATTATAAAATATGTCGGTGAGCAAGAAAAGTCAAATGAGTTGTTTAGTTGTCCTCTTTCTTTTAACTGTATTTCAATATCTAAACAATTTTATTAGTAAGACGCCAACTAAATTTGACTTCAATTAGATTGCAATTGGAACAGATATTACCATCACCTAAAAATATGGAATTCTAGTTAGATTCCAAATAAATTTCAAAAAAAATACCAAATGGAATCAATCTTATTGAGTTACAATTGGGTTATTGTGGAATTTACATACTAGACTTCAAACTAAATTGCAATGCAATCCTATTTCACTAAAGACAAATTATAATTGGATTAGGTCCATTCCAAATGGACTACTATTAAATTTCATCTAAAATCAAAATAGGTTTTAGTTAAATTGAATTTTATCGTTATCCACAAGATTAAATCGCAATTCAACTCCAATCATATTGGATATTATTATTGAGTCCCAAGCGGATTCTTGTTGCATTTATAAGAAATAATTCAAGAAACTTAATTACAATACAATTAATTCCATTTGAAATAATTTCTAATTAATTCAGATTTCAATTGGATTAAGAGCTTACCACTAGCATTCCAAAAAAATTTAGTTTTACTTGGATTGGAGGATTTTATCACCATCCATCAGATTAAATCACAGTTCAATTCCAACTAGATTGAATCTTGAATTTTAGTTCAAAGCTTAAGATATACCTATTTAAATCTACGAAATTGCAATGCAATTCTATTTACTAAATTCTAATTGATTTCAAGAACACGTTCCAATTGGACTGGGAGTATTACATACTACTACTCAATTATACTTCAAAATAATTAAATTCGAAATAAATTACAATTAAATTAATTGATTTGGATCGTATAGTCATCTATAAGGTTTAACCACAATTCAATTCCAACTGGATTGAGTTTCTGTTAAAATTATTTCTGAATTTATAATAAAAAGTTCAAACCAACTAAAGTTCAAATCTATTTAAACTAAATCCAGAACAGCTTCTGATTGGATTTGGATTAGATTTCGGTTGAATCAAAACTAAATTCTAACGAAATTGAACTTTATTAAATTCCAGTTTGATTGTTGCAAGAAATAACCTTGTCTTCTCTACTATAGCAGATATCTTTTAAACCGTTTGTGCCTAGAATATTTTATTGAAACTCATTAATGTAATTTTTTAAGCGTAATAATTACTTTATAATTTATAACCTAATATACAGATAGCCTAATTTTAAAAGTAAAAAATTGCCTAGTACTTTCACGGTTCTTAATCGAAATAATTGGAAGTCTACGAGCCACGTCCTCGTCTCCGTTCACGCGAACCATCAGGTCTGGAGGGAAACACCATCGAACGTCCATTACAGGCCACGCCACCGTACCACTAGATTGGAAGAACGAGAGCGAAGGAAAAATCGGTACGCGCATAGAGAATGCCGAGAAATGCATCAGTTGTTTAATTTAGTTTTTAAAATATGCACCCATCCATGCATATCTTTCACGGTTCATAAAGTATCAAGGACTGGTTTTAGTTTTCGTGGCTTCTGTGGGGTGCCGGTGCAACTACACATTTCTTATTCCGACCGACGGGAAGAGGAATATCGCTTAATTGATCAATTATTATTATAGCAGAGCGGCGATTATGGTCCTTGCGAAGGAGAAAAAGGTAAATACAGACGAAGATCACGTTTCATGGGAGGTAGCTTCGGTTGGCATGCAATGGCTGGCTTTTTTTGCAGAAATCGGTTCCGAGATTATACAATGTTATATAAGAGGCCAGTGGCCAAGGTTATTCAGATTAATTTAGAAAAAACGAGTAAATACTTATATTTTTTTATTTCAAGTATTCGCAATATTTTATGATTGTGCATTAGTCTGGAATATTTCGCTTATACTATGTTTTGTCTGGTATCAAAGAAATGAAATCCAGAAAGAAGAAACTCGCCATCCATCAAAATTCAATGGCATTTACGAAATATTTCTTCTAGAAGAATATTTTTACATAACATTCAGCCAAATACCAACGTCAGCTTTTTTTCATTGTTATTTTCTGGACATTACGTAATAATCAATCTGTATTGATAAATGTAGGACAGAAGTTTGGATAGAGGTGGTTAGGTTGATGATACAGATTCTACGACCAAAAATAAGAAATAAGTTATACAAGGTGTCCCGAAATTAGCGCGCAATATTTCTGCCATATATTATACATGTGAAAATAAGTAAATATGTCAAAAAGTTCCTATAAACGTGACCCGAAAAATGCTTCATAAGGGGGCTAGAACCGCCCAAAAGGCGAATTTTGAAGATAGTTTTTCCAGAATATATTTCGAACTATTCAAAATAAAATCACGAAATTTGGTGGGTAGCATACATTTCGCATGCTACAAAATTTTCTGTTCTTACAACTTAAAATATTTGCTCAGAGGCGTCACCTGCTGAGGGGGCCGAAGGTAAATATTGCCCCACTTTTTGATTTTTGGGTATTTTCTCTTGTTTAGATCAAATTATAAAATATCATAGTTTTCTACACAAAAAAAGGTACTCTTCGATTTAAAGAAAACATTGATTTCATCATATAATAAAAATTGGAATACGCAACGAATAATAAATAATTCATTTTTACAGGACACTTTTTTATGGGAATTAGGAAATTTGTTTGTTAGTTGAGCAAGTGCTCGAATAAGTTTCCATTTTGTTCAACACAATATCCAGCCTATTTTGTCAAGAGAAAGAGAACTTCTGAAATCTTTTAAAGGAAATGACAAACTGACAAACAAATTCTTACTGTATATGTCACTTTTTTTTCATGGCCTGCTATTAGAATTAAAAATTTATTTTTATTTTACGATGAGATCGAACAAGAGTACCTTTTTTGTGTAGAAAACTATAAAATTTTACAATTTTATCTCAACAAGAGAAAATACCCAAAAATAAAAAAAGTGTGGCAATATTTACCTTGGGCCTCCTCAGCATGTGACGCCTTTGAGCAAATATTTTAAGTTGTAAGAACAGAAAATTTTGTAGCATGCGAAACCCACCAAATTTCGTGATTTTATTTTGAATAGTTCGAAAGATATTCTGGGAAAACCATCTTCAAGATTCCCCTTTTGGGCGGTTCTAGTCCCCTTATGAAGTATTTTTCGAGTCATGTTTATAGGAACTTTTGGAATGAAGTCGAGTTTTTATAATGTTTCATTTATTGAGAGCAATTATTGGGCACATCATATTATCAATAACTGTACAGAGAATATAACTCAAAGATAATATTATATTAGTATGAAAATTTCATATTTTTCCTGTCTCAATTAAATGCCGTGGGAATAGAATAAATTTGTGTAATCCACATACCCATTGCTCTTCAAATGATGAAGAAGACCCTCAGCTTCACTTGAGTGAAGTTCGATACAAGTCTATTAAAACCAGGTTAAGCGCCTTAACCGTCGGTTAGCTACTTGGACCATAACATAAAATGAAAAGACAGTTACGTGTTATCTTATGGTTAAAACCTCCAGATAATTTTATCTTCATGAGAGTTCTCAGCAACTTTATCGGAAGGTGAAGATACCGGCCCTAAATATTTCAAAAATCGCATATGAAAACACACAAATTTTGAACCGAATATCATCATTAGGCACAAATCTAGTGTTCCAAAAACAATTTTGTACAAATAGTTATAGGCGTGGCAAACTGAATTTTACATGAAATAGGTACTTGCCTCGTTTTTATGTAATATTAATTTAAAAAAATTTTGACACCACACAAGTTTAAAATGGAAACTATAGTCAAAATATCGCCAGTAATCCAAACCGGCTCCAAACAGTCAAAAACGTTCGTTCAACCACTTATTGCATGATGTATACTGAAAAGAAATAATAACTTTACTGGTCGAATATTTCTGACAGTTTGAAACCAGTCCGGTTTTGTACGAGTATACAAAATTTCCACAGTAAAAATACGTATAATTTTTACACTGAAATTTCACAGAGGATTAGTAAACTTACAAATCGTAAGGAAAATTACTGTTATGGACATCAAAAAACCAACGATGATTATGGTAAATTTACATTTCGTTTTTTCAGTGTAGTGACTGTATTATAGGCGTGTGACATAAAAAATTATTATTATTTCGGACACCGTGTACTTATTTGACGCAATGAATTTCATAAATAAATAAATCCTGGCATATAATGGATCTCGGGGAGCACTGGTCCGTGTAGTTCATCCACTCAGACGATGCTCGGCTTCGTTCAAGGCCACTCTTGTGCATTATTTGTTAACCAACCCGTCGGAATCCGAGTCGTACGTTGGAAAGAAGAGGGCCCCGCGTAATTCACCTCGCAAGTATTTTTATACCGAAGTTTTTCATTGCGTTTCGAATCAACCAGAAAATCGATTGTAAATAGTGCGAATGCGTCTGCTATTGTAGATAGCTACAGATATTTACACGAATATTGGAAAGTATAACGTTCAGAACTGTTATGAGGTCAACGTAAGTACATGTTCTGCCGAAAAATATTGCAGGGGTATCTTGTAAGAGACAGGTTCATTGAAAATTAGTGAACCCTACGGTCAGGGCTTAGACCTAGCTTACAATCTGCAAAATTAAGTTTACATGCGAAATTATGAACGAGAACATAAGTTGATGTAATGTCGAATTTGAGGCTCTACGATTCTACGAGGTGCAGCCTATAGATCATTTTCGAGTTTTTCATACACTATTTATATTTATTTATTAGATACAATTACATGAAATGTATAATATACATAAAAACTGTCTTTTGCAGAAAAATAAATCTAATAATAATATCTCTACCCCTCATTCTAATCACGAGAATTAGCCCAGAAGTCAAAAACTTGTGCGAGAGAGGGGGCGGCATATTATCATTAAGCAGGCCGCATTTGCGCCCAGGAACGACTTACGTTGGTAGGCCCTAACCACCATTTAGTGCAGGAATGAGGGAAACCTGGAAAACCTCATTAACTAGAGAGGTAGTCAAATGTCAACCGGTATCAATCTCTCACATTGACCCAAGCTAACATTCTTCCACCCTACCATATCCGCAGAGAGGGTGCCAATCTCTCCACGAATATAGCTTATATACGGTCTACCGGCTGCGGGAGTCGAACCCACAGCGATCTAGTCACCTTGATTCAAGTACTGACGCCTTAAACCGCGCGACCACTGACCAAAAAATGGCGCGGCCGGTAGGATACATATCTTTACAAAAAATATAATTCTGCACATATACACATTATTTAAACTACATTGTTTAAATTTACATTTGATTTCGTTCGGCCGTAATCGGTCATCCCGTTCAAACCTAAAATAAAATGTTTTTCGTTTTTTTTTAAATAAGTTCCGTCGCATGTTACAAGAAAAATGAAATAAAGATAAGCAAACTTATTTTCATTTTTTCAAAATATTGACTTCTATTCCTTTTCTCATTCACCATTGAAATGGCAATAATTGAGAGATATAAACAAAAGAATAAGGCAATCCCATCCGTCAAATTATTAACCAATAACTACATTTTTCTGGACAAAACAAGGGCAAGCAGTATTTAAATAAAGTCGTGCCTAATACTGTTCGGCAGTATTAAAGGGATTTCCAATAACTCTCTGTTATTTGAGAATTTCGGCGATAATACTGTTGCATATAGGTATGTTGTATTTTCAAGCAGCCATTAATGCAGCACCACACAATGTGCATTTAAATATGTATTTTTTAAATTACCTTCAGGAAGCCTCTCATACACTATTTTACAACTCAACTAAACCATACACACAGTTGAAATGTCTCGTACCACTTATCTATAACGCACATGATTGTATAGACAAGCCGACCATTACTGGAATGGGACACTGTAGGCGCATGCTCTGTAAAAATACATAATATTGGTAATTTTTATAAAATTTACAAAACTTTACACGATTTGCTGGTAAAATTACAAAGTGAAATAGTACTATTACAATATATTCTGTGAATAACAGGGCTATTACACGCTTTAGATATTATTTCAATTAATATTGAAATGACCTATTACTTGCAAAATTACATGAGATAACTATAATATTACAATAACTAATATGATAAATATTAATCATTTTTTTGAAACTTTATAGATATTGTGTAGAATGTGGAATGAAAATGATTTGCTAAAAACGTACCAAAGTGTCTAATTAGAGCAATTAAATGATATAATAATCGTAAAATATATACCAGCAAATTTTTTGAACTGGTGTAGGAGAAACTATCAAAAAACATGCCACTTTCGTTTGCACATTTACTAATTATTTTGAAATATCATACACGGGGTGGTGTCTTTTAATGAGACTACAACAAGTTACTTTAAAATATCTAAAAGTCACATTTTTTCTATCCTCCGCGCTTTCTTTCAACTTATTAGGTAGTAAGTTAAGAAATAGCAAAAAAAGTCCAACATTAATTTTATTTCTTTGCACATGCTCTAGAATTTTTAAGCAACTTTTCCTACCGTTCAACAATGTGAAAATTTCTCCACGCTATAAAAATAGGTATCTAACCGTTCATCTATAGTTATCTGTCGCCAATACGCCCACCAATAATACACATTTGTAACGAAAAAAATTACAACCATTGAAGATACCGCAGATAATTTCACGTTCGCGTAGTCATAAAATCGAACGGTGATTATTATTACATTTGTCGCTGATTTACGCCACAATTAGAGCATCACGATAATTTCTTCTATATTTCTGGGGCCAAGCAACGGAGCGGCTAGGAACGCCTCAAGACAGTGTCGTAACGCAACAGGGTTAATAATTATATCTCTCTACAATACTTGTATAGATATTTGTTATGGAAATATCTACATTTTAAGCTTGCTCTGATACTGATTTTACATTGTATTGGAATTTATACATACGTAGTAACACTTAAATACATGTAATTATGCGTTTTAGGATAGGAGTTTAAAAAAAAATGTATTCATTTTGTGCTTACTAGTAGAGCATGTACAGGTTTGCTCATAAAAAATGCGATCTTTAAACTGGAGACAGACAACACCAAAATAAGTAATGATTAAGCCTTATATAAATGTTCCAGAGATACAGGGTATTCAACGTTTTATTTTGAAATATCGCAATTTTTTGTTTTAATAGTATCAACTTGAGCACCAGTATGTTTATGTCTCACGAGAATTTCCAATGTATTGTTTAGTTTGAGGTTGTCCGTAGATGGTGCAATTTATACTCGCATAGTTAAGTAAATAATATAATTATTTATTCAATTAATAATTGAATTTCTTCAAAAACTTGAGAGAGTATGTATTTTTCTACATAGAAACGGTAGGTACTCTTGTTTCCTGGTTTTCAAAATATTCACGTTTAAAAGTATCAATGCCTCGATCAATGTTAATCGACCTCGAGCTAATGTTATCAAGTTTACTCTCTTCAATTTCAATATGACATACCACCAATTAAAAAAGTCATGTACTCATATTTTGATGTTGCCATCTCCACTGTAGAAACTGTCCATAATGAATTAGTCTGTATAACATAAACCTATTTATTCTTCACATATCGACATTTTTACTTTAGACCAAGTTATTTGAGGTTAAGCTCGCTGTATTTCTCGCCGAAAAATTATCGAATTTATGGTATTTTTAAGGCTTACGGTGAGCGCTCTATCAAACGATATATAACATCTGTTCCAAAAACCGTCGTGAACTGTTCAGTACCGTGAGAAATGTTTGACCAACACCGTCTTACGTCGCATTCGCCGAGAATACATTAACAACTAAACTGACTGACTAATTCTGGACGGTTCGGAATCGATTCTTGCTGTGTTGGAACAAACCCATAGTTTTCGCTCAGTAACTCCTTAACGGATAATGATAAAAATATGCGGTTTAGACTATAAATATTATTTTACGTCGACTCTGTGTTTTGAAATTTTGAAAAAGTGTAAAATAAATTTTTTTAAAATGAATTTTGCATATTTTCAAAATTTCAAAACACAGGGTCGACGTAAAATAATATTTGTAGTCTATTTAAAAAACCGCATATTTTTATCATTTTTCGTTGAGGAGTTACTGAGCGAAAACTATATCCCTTTGGATCGAGCGCTCACCGTAAGCCTTAAGGACAGAAACCTCAAAAAATGAAACACGTAGACCAAAAGTAATATCCAAAATAAAATTATTGATGTTTTGTTTATCTACTCTTACTATTTCAATTATCCTCAAATAGAATAATAACTTTTAATTAGCCTTTGTAAGGCACACATTATTTCGATATTCTAACTCCATATTCTAATTATTTTCATACACAAAACAAAAGTGAACAATCTTATATGCAGAACTATGTAAGTATATGTTATACCTAATGGTATTTACATCTACAGCAAAATTTACCAAAATATGTATTTTGAAAGATTTCTGTACCTAAAAATTTTAATTGATTAGAAAGATTAGAAGAAAGCATTTGCTTAAATTAAAAAACATGATTTCCTTTTAAATGGTGTTGATTTAATTATATTCTATGATAAAACAATATTTGTATATTTCAAAGAATTTTTTTCCAATTAAACATCTGCTTCTTTAAGTCAACAACTTATTACTGAGGAATTTCAGGAAACAACTGCGAGCTAATGCTCCGACCAGCATTGAACTACACATGAAAAATCTATAGCAAATAGCTAATATATACCGGTCTCGAGCTTATAAGCTCTCATCAATACGCTACAGGTGAGTGCATGGTGAATTAACTGACGACTAATACTGGCTAGTCGTGTCTCTCAAACCCGATATAATCCTCAATTAAAATTATCCATCTTTGAATTAAATAAAAGTATTATTATTATTAAAAATCATTCTTCTATTACAAAACGTTATTTTTATATGTGAAAATCCTATTATATTATTATATATGAATAAATTGTTTAGGGAAATGAAATAAATAACTATTTGTTTCATTTATACAAATACTCGCAGAAAAAAGAAATTTTCTTACCAAATAAATCAATTTATTTTTGACAAAAAAATGAGCACTACGTCAAAAAAGAATTAAATAGATTTAATTGTTTGCTGGAAAAATGATTTTTTCGGTGTACAGTTTCAATTTAATTCTTTAATTATCTCCTAGGCCCTACGCCACTGTTTTGAACGACAGCGATACCATTCATGAAATATTCACCGCGGCGTATCTTCAATGAAAGCACTATACGCAAAAGAAACAGACCAAGGCAAATTTGAGAAACATTTGGTGAAATAAGTATGTTACCTCTATTATTAAATGTGGCATATGATGTCTTACTTGCTACACTGTAATTTTAACCGTTCAACTGTTATGATACAAAGAACAATTGGACGGACATTTGTTTCTGTCATTTATTTCTAATCATTAGTGCAGATGCTGCCTGCCTTTTATGAGTAATCATACACGGGGATGCTACCTCAAAATAAAAAATAGCACCTCCAAAATAAAGAATAGCACCCCGAAAATGAAAAGTAGCACCCCCAAATTGAACTCATTTTCATTCTATAAATTAGCAAACAAACTGGATGACCGTAAAAAAGTTCCGTTTAAAATATGGCTATTCCTTTATCGGAATACTGTACTGAAGATCTTTTTTACTGAAGGCACTTCGTTCTTGTACCGATTTGAACCTCTTGCCCCTCCCACAAATTATACGTTAGTTGCGCCTATGTAGGTAATAATATTTATTTGTTACTAAAGAATAAATAAATAAATAAAAGAGCGCCAAGAAGATGGTGGATGGTGTCACTTTCCAGAAGCAGGAATACGTAAGTTTGAAGATTGAAAAATTAACAAATAGTCGGATAAATGTGCAGTTCTAACTTGTACATACTGTGACATCAACTTTTTAGCTAATTATTTCATATGATAATGGATCGGTCAGTGGTCGCGCGGTTTAAGGCGTCAGTACTTGAATCGATGTGACTGGATCGCTGTGGGTTCGACCCCCGCAGCCGGTAGACCGTATATAAGCTATATTCGTGGAGAGATTGGCACTCTCTCTGCGGGTATGGTAGGGTGGAAGAATGTTGGCTTGGGTCAATGTGAGAGATTGATACCGGTTGACATTTGTCTACCCCCCTAATTAATGAGGTTTTCCAGGTTTCCCTCATTCCTGCACTGAATGGTGGTTAGGGCCTACCAACGTAAGTCGTTCCTGGGCGCAAATGCGGCCTGCTTAATAATAATATGCCGCCCCCTCTCCCGCACAAGTCTTCGACTTCTGGACTAATCTTCGTGATTAGAATGAGGGGTAGAGATATTATTATTATTATTATTATTATTATTATTATTCAAATTCGTACCAGTGTGTATCCGTATGTATGTATTTGGGACAAATGCTCGCCATCTCAAATATGTGGCTTCTTTGATGTAAGTATGATTACACAGCCCCACAAAAAAAGTTCATACACAAGAGAGTGACAGGTATTTTTCGACGCTGAATCCGATCCCGAGCTCAGAATTGGGCCTACACGTCTGGAATTGGCCCCAGGGGCCGAAAATGGCCTGAAAAGCGGTTCCGGGATAAGGCGAAGTTGACGCTGAATTTTGGAGCTAAAGCCGGATTTGTGCTCGAAAAGTTTATGGCCAACTGAAATTCCGGGTTTGGGTCCGGGAAAATGACCCCTTGGGGCGGGAAAATCCTGTTTTGGACGTCCCGGTCGCGACTGTGGTATTTTCGTGTGTTTTTCAATTCTGGACCTGAGACTGGGTGTGAAAAGTATTTGCTCAGCTGAAATTCCCAGTTTGGGTCCGGGAAAATGGCGCATTGGGGCCAGAAAATCATATTTCGGACGTACCAGTCGCAAAGTGGGATTTTCATGTATTTTTCAATCCTGGTCCTTAGAGTATGCTCAAAAGTTTTTGAACAGCTGAAATTCCCAGTTTGGGTACTGGAAAATGGCCCATTGGGGCCGGAAAATCATATTTCGGATCAATTCTGAGCTCGGGATCGGATTCAGCGTCGAAAAATACATGGGAATACATATGTCACTCTCTTGTGTATGAACTTTTTTTTTTGTGGGGCTGTGTTATTTACCGACAACCGTTGGGAAATTTTCTGTGTCTGGCAAATATAAAACATTTGTTAATTTTCATACAGTGTGTGTCTAAGATGTTTGCCAAATAACAAACAATTGCTATTTGGAAGTTGTCAAACTTCACATGGCTTTGGCCGCCTTAACTATAGTCTACAGAAAAAGTTATCTAACGCGATTCAATAGGTGGAATTGAGGACTGGTCGTATGGAATTTATAAAAAGCGAATAGGAAGAAGACCATTTCGCGACGTTTTATCATCTGATCCATCTTCATGCTCGGCGCGCCTCACTTTCCAACTAATGCTGAAAAATAACACGTTTCTCCTACAACAGTGCACTAATAACCATTACTGATACAACTAATGAGGCTGTAGGTATTTAGTACCTGTCCGTTCTAGTGCAGAACGAGCTGGTATTGTTCTATTTCGATACAACGGCCAACACATTCTCTTCGTATTTGAGTATATTGCAGCGTAAAAGTACCGTTCTATTTTTCAATAAGTAGTTCGCAAATATGAAATGCTTTCCAATAAAATTGAAATACCTACCACTGAATTTATTTTTTCAAACGCTTTCTACAGTTGTGGACAATAGATATTTATTTAGCTAGATAGAAAAAGACGAACATGTTTTTTCGCTCTCCAATTGGTGAAATAATTCGAAATTTGGTTAACCGAAATCAAAATACAGCATATACTGATTAAGGTATTATTGGATTATTTGGAAGTGAAAAAAGTTAAGGTCGAATTTCCTATGAGCGTCAGACTCTGATACTGAAGCAACTTTGGTTCTCTATTCGTGTCTATCTGACCGTCCAATAATTTGCCATCAGATATTGAGAATGATGCTTCCGGAGCTGTTTCCAATCTCGTAACAGAGAAACCACAGAAGAAATACGAAGAAGCACTTGGTCGCTATGAAAAATAGAAAAAAAAAAGATATTTAACATAACTAACAAGAAATGATTATTAGTATATTTCAACGAATTAAGCAAAACACATAAGCTTTCATTTATTTGGTGCCATTACTCAATGATAAAAACAGAAATTTCACTCAAGAAGAATATCAACATCAAAAAATGCTTAAATATGATTGTATTACTGAAGCGAAAATCAGACGTGTTCAAATCTAAGGTATTAACAAAGAAGGAAATATCCAGATTTTTAATGAATGTGGACGATGATGAATTTTTGTTCATGAAGGTATATTACAAATATGTTTTTTAATAAAAAAGTTTTATAACCAATATTTATTTTAGGTTATTTTGAATATTGGTTTGGCAGCCATACAGCTGGTAAATGTGCAACTAATTGCACGATTTCATAAACTGCCTAATCCAAATGCGTATACTGGGCACTGTTCGGCGATCTTCAACCTATTGTGGGGCAGATCTTTTGAGTATAAAAATATATGGTGGCTGGAAGTTTCATTCTGTCGCTGAAAGCTTCAGCGAACCATCTATTGAAAACAAAAAACGAACGACTACGCTATAATTCTAGGCGAAAGCGAGGATATTCCCTTGGAAGCCGAAAATATTCCGTTGACATCCAAAGTAATTTCATCTACATCTAAAAATCATCTCAAAATATTTCCACCTATTCAAGCAATTCGTTAGACATGTCAGCATTTGGAATCAATTTATCCAATTGTAAAGATTTTAGTGTCAATGTATTTAATAAATGGGTTTTCCTATGATCTCACATATTTTGTTTATTTAATAAATATATAATTTAATTTAAAATGTGGGTGTAAGTCATTATGACATTCCAAATAGTTTCATGTATTATGTGAGTTTTAGATAAAATACCTTATCAATTCATAATATTTTTTAAACAAACAAGGGATTACTTAAAGATACAAGGTAAAAATTATAGGCATTCCATCTGACTTACTACTAAAAAATGCATTAAATATTAGATAATAAGAGATCTGGTGTTACCTAACCAATGACGAAATGAAACATCTATCATAACCGATCACAGTTTTGAAAATTGTTTGTCAAAATTAGAAATATTTATCTACCTAACAAGTGCGGGAAACGATACCTACTTTTCCGCACGCTGATTGCAGGTGACCTAACAACGCAAAGCAGCATTACTGTATAATCTAACAAAAATCGTACGGAAAAGTGCCCTTTACCGCACTAATGCGGAAAAGTGCCACTTTTGCCACGAAAAATCATGCAAAAAAGCACACTTTTCCGCATGATCGTAGGAAAAAAATATTTCGTACTGAAAACGTTTAAATAGATCTAGGTGAAGTAATCAAACTATATTTTAATGTGGTTGAGTTGAAACCTCTTTATTGTCTACAGCTGTAATGATTTTCGACGGTCGTTGGACTATATTTTTTTACGACTTATCCGCTATACCTTTTAATTCTCGCCTGGTCTAAGGTATATGTGGGAAAAATGTCGCAACGGTATCTAATTACCATGAAATAGGATAGTTGCAGAGAAAAAATAAGTTGTTAAACAAATTGTTATTTCTATTTAGCGTGTTCACCGAGCGACAAGGTAAGCCTTTCCTTTTGTTATTATAACCGCATAATCGGAGTTAATGTTTGTGTATTGGCTTATTTCTTGTGAATGGGGACTCGACTGACTCCTTCTTAGACAATGTGCCTACTATTAAAATATTCATACTCTTGCGAATGAATAGACGACTGCTTTACCAAGTTTTGGACGGATGCATTTTCAGAATTGGTGAATTTCGTCGAAAAATAAAAATTTAATTTAGGCTTTGAACATTTTTTAATGTAAAATTTTTGGATTTCTAGGAAAAAATAACATTTCAGAACCTTTAGGAGGATTTATTTGTTGTATTTTACGAGAAATTGAAAAAACAGCTGTAAATGAAATAGTTATTTATATACCAAGGGAGATAGGGGATGATTTTATGCCCGCAAGCGACAGGTTGCTTAGCAAGTTACCTAAGGGCATAATCATCCTAGTATCTCCCGTGGGGCATACAAACTTCTACAATTCACTTCATACGAAATAAAAACTATAAATAAAAGGTCATAGCTTTGACGTTTCTTGATTTGTGGTTATGACTGATTATGACAGATATTTTCAAATATATCCATATAATAACCCAAGCGTAATTATTTTCGGATTCTCACGGCAGAGGGCGTGAAAAGATCCATTTTGCCCGCTGCTATGATATAGGGCATTATGAATGTCCTGAGTGATATGGATATGTTTATACATCTCATATCTTACTAACTATTATCTAACAAATTGTGAATTTCGAAAAGTAGAGAAGCTGCGGTTAAGCCAAGGCATTTTGAAGTTTCGATTTATTAATACGTAATGTATGGAAAATGAAATTTGTGTGACTTCCTCGGCGACTTTTTTTGGAAAATGATTTTGTTTCATTTTACTAGGTATACAAGAAATCATAGCATCGTTAGAAATGGCGAATGCGCCGATATTAAAATGGTATTTAATAAATTGTGAAAATATCGTTGAAAACTATACAGGGTGTTTTGAAAGTAGTTGAGGAAAACGAAACAGTGAATTCTTTAACCGATTTTAGAGGGGGTGTCACGAGGGTGAAGGTTATCACTTGAGTTAATTTCAGCCATTATATGTAAGCAAAATACTATACTTTGTCCGCGAATATTAAAAATATTTTAGCAAACTTTTTACTTAAAACATTACGCAACATTTTGACCTGAACATGACACGTAACATATAATTCAAAACTGTCAAAACACCTTACAAGTTTGACATTTGTCATTCACTTGATAAATTTAAAAAGACAAATAAAAACTAGTAAACTTCTTCCATCATTCGAAAAAATGTTAATACTGCCGTAGTGGTATAGTGGGTAGCGTTTGGCTTTCACACACGAAGTTCAAGTTCAAATGCTGAACAAAATACACACTGCATACAATAATAAAATCAGATCAATATTGCATATATTTATTTCTTTGGATTAAATCGTTTAATAAGTACTAATAACTTTTAACATTACTTCTTAGTTGTTTACACTCACCAATAAGAATTATAATGTAATTTCTACTCGGTACTTCCACTAGCTCAAAAACAGTTCGAGGGAGTGCCATTATTATTGCAACAGATTGTACCTTTGAAAACCTTCGACTTCTATCGCGATCAGCCATAAAAATATTTGTAAAACCGGAATTTCGGGAAACGACAAGGTACTCTGCGAGCTAATGCTCTGACCAGCATTGAATTACACCTATAGCAAACAGCTAAAGTCCACCAAAGGCGCCATCAGACACACCAGCTTGTGAGTTCTTATCAGTTTGCCTCAAGCAAGGCGTCCGTCGACCGAATTTTATACAGCTTTTGTACAAATAAATAAAAAGTATATGCTATAAATATTAACAAGTTCTATCTCGTTTTATCCAAATCTCCTTTTCTAAACGCACCATTTTCCCCATTCTTCAAAAACCATTTAAAAACGCACCAACATAAAATCAAATGCGACTCGCGTCTAGACCTTCTGGATTTGTAAATGAAATATTCACGCTCGAATTCAGATCGCCACTTATGGCGACATGACAATGCCTGGAAAGCGTCTTGTCCGCAGAGATGGAATCCCTCCGAAGGTTATATTTAACCACGGTTACTATGCAGACTTAAGTGCTCCACACTGCAAGCAGACACATGTCGCAATGGCAGAAATTTCGACTTATAATTAGGATTGGTTTAAGTCGGGATTCAGCAACGGGCTATAAGACCACAACTCTACATTTATGATAAAAACACGGATGCGGACTAAAGATCAATGTACTTAATATGCGTTGTAAGCATCCTATACTGCTTATCAATAAATACAGGGTGTTCAGGAAGTGGTGGGTCCGGATAAACATTTTTTATATAAACTTGTGACATATTTCCTACTACTCACTTCGAAATACTGTCCAGCATTTCTGTAGACATCCTGTATAGGTTGTGCCGAAGTAAGCAAAGAAGTTGAAAAGTATAATCGAATAACTCGTAATGGTCTAAGTAACAAGTATAGATTTTGAAAAAAATGCGTGTTTTTTAAGTCTTGTTCTGCAAAATGTCATGCAACATTGTTTCATGCATAAATGTGGTAAATGATAGATCATGGAAATATAATATAGCACTTCTTTAAAATGACGTTTTCACGATACAGGCTATTCAAACTTTGAGGAATAATTCATTAATTGAACCTAATTCGGCACCTACTATTAGCGAAATAAAATAAAACAATTATATTACTCTTTTATTATACGATGTTTGTGTACTAACTTTAATAAATATGCAACTGATTAGAAAATGTATCTAGATTATATAGGAAATATCACCTTCTTTCGGAAAATAGGTAAAAAATTTATTTTCCGCACAGTTAAGATACTTTTCACCATTGGCGTAGAATTGTAAAGGGTTACGAATAAAACACAATAACTACTCCACTGTCATTTGATACATGACTTTCCGGATTGTTATGCCGTGACCTCGGTAACTGGTCGCTGCCAGACACAGAATTAAAATGCACATCCCCAGTATTAGCCGGGATTGTTTTACTTGTTCTAGTTATTCTCGTGTTAGGCTCTGTGGGGACAGACCCCGCTATCGGTATCTCTAAGCTCACCCATATATTGATTTCGGTTACTATTGTTGGTATTACGACTGCTACGATGTACTGTTAATCGGATAATGCTTTCAAACGTTTCGCCGTTCTTCGCTATCGGCATCTTCACCGAGTCTCCGTGCCGTTACTGGCCACCACTGAACGTTTGGAAGCATGGGATGCGACCAGTTGCAGAGGCGGCTACGGGACGTCGCGGAAGACCATTATTATCCGAAGAACGATACGACGTACTAGTCGTAATACCAACAATAGAGGTACCGATAGAAGGTCTGTCCTCACAGAGCCTAGCCCGAGAACAACTAGAGTTGGTAAAAAAATCCCGGCTAATACCAGGGATGCGCTTTTTAATTATGTTTCTGGCAGCGACTAGTTACCGAGATCACGGCACAGCACCAGCCGTGAAAGCCTTAAAACCACTAATACTTCACTGTCTTTAGCTTAAAATTGTTTTTCACGTCAAAATATTGCCAGTGCTGTCTGTACACACACACACACACACAGTAAAAAAGCGGGGGATAATAGAGCAAAAACAAGTTTTAAAATTTTAACATTCTGTATCATTAAATGTTAACCTGTTTTGAATAAAACTGTGATAGGACAGAACTCTTCTACCTATATTATTTTACGCATTATCCTTTATCAAAGTTATGAATACAAAAAACGGAGACGTCCTGTATATTCAAAATTTATATTTTTATAAGGAATTCAGATTAAGTAGTAGTAGTATTTACAACAAGCCATAACTATTTTTTTTTATGTAGGTATCCATAATAATAATGTAATGTAATATAATACAACTAAAAATATAGTTACAAAAAATATTTTAAATAAAGTAACAAATTGTTATTTTCCGGTATTTCCAGGAAGAAGAAACAAATAAATTGTAAAACATGCAAGAAGGACTGCAGTATAATGATCTTTCTTAGTTGTTAGTTTTCATTCAATACTGTCTAAATCAGCATTAGCATATTTTTTAATTAAAAATTAAACCAGTTATTAAGCTTTAGTTTTACATAGACTAGACTGAAGCAAAGTTATTATTTTGTATATCTCGTTTAATTTTACCTACACTGATAAAAAATATTAGAGATACTACACAGTTGATTGTTGTTATTTATTGCCTAGATCAATAGTGTGAAATAACAGATCAGAATGTAATGGTACACTGGAAAATTACCACTTATGAATATGTATTTTGTCATATAGTTGCGGCGAAAATTCAGACGACTTATATCATACGAACAAATGAATAATTCATTATATTTTCATCAAACTATTTAATAAACTGCAAATGAGAATAATAAAACTATAAAATACATAAAATGTTTGCACTACATAATGCGCTAAATTACAAAATATGATCGTGTGAATCCGATTCTAAAAATTGCCCAATTATGCCCATCAATATTTCGTGCTGTGTAAAATACAGTTTTTTTTTTAAAATGTATAAGTACATCATAATATTTATATTTTAAGTAAAATGTGTTTATTATTTTGAGTATAAAACGAAAATTTAATATTTTTAAAAAACTAAATTATTTTTTTTTACATTTACAAAAACACCTGTAATGAAAAGCAATATTGTTATAACTTTTTTGCGTGACTTGTAAGGTAAACTTTTTCCAATGTATCATTTTATTGTAAGTATTTCAGAACAATCGATAAGTATATAACATTTATTATGTCGAAGGGTTATTTCTCTCAGTGAATTATACCGGCTATCTGACACCATGACTTAAAGTCAAGGTCACAAAATGTTGTCCCCCAAACTTCAAAGTGCCGACAGTGTTTGTCACTTCTCTCTGGTTGCTACTCTCGAGTTAAATGGTGTTTTTGTACACGTGAAGTGTAATTTTACAATGTTTCTATGGATTTTTAGAAAAGATCATGTAATTGTACATGAAAGATGTAAATGTACGGTATTCACATGTAGATTTTTGTAATATAGTACTGATTTGGTATTTTTACATTACCTAATGTATGATGTGAACAATGTGTTAATTACCAAAAAAATTTGTATCAGTGTATACAGGAATGGAGAACTAATAAATTAGGACCCGTTTAGTCGATTACGACATATTCGCCTCCTGCTACAATTAAACTGATAATTATATAAAATTATGAAAATGAACCTCTAAAAAAGATCTGACATCTACTATCCTGCTTCAACCTTGGCCAACTTACCGGTAAAATCTGCGCTGAAACTGGGAAAATCTCCCAAACACAGACACTTTCGCGGGCGCGAAATCGAATCAAAGGGGAAAATAATGGAGCGACTGCAACGGTGGTCGACAATTTTCCTGAAGTTATCGCGGCGCACAACGACAAACCGTGGCTGAGAGCAAAGAACAATAACGTTATATGTGAGGATTACAGTGATTATTGCGGTATGGAAGGCCGGTAGTACGAGTTCCTGCAGAGTCTTCTGAATGGAGTGCAGCGAATGGGTACGGCGGAGCCCCGCAAGTGCTCTACGCCAAGGTGTCGGCACGCGAGGTAGTCTCACGTGGGGAGCGGGTTCATAAGGTGAGATGAACGTCGATGACAATGGGCTCAAGAGCACAATCTCACGAAAATTAAAAATACTATTTTTCCTAAAAATGTTTGTCATAAACAGTTCCTTTTTAACATTCACAGGATTCGAATTGCAAGCATCCATTTTCTGGAATAGTTTTAAACTTATGTAACGTTACATCCCCTGATTTCGGCAACAGCGCATATATTTATTTTTAATTATTTGTTTATTTATTTAACATACACCACCCGACAAACTAAGTCAATTAATGGGTAGAGATAAGGTGAGATATAAGTGGTCTGCTTACTTCTTGCTCGGCCTAAGCGGCTCGACTTACAGGAAGCGACCTACATTGTAGCAGGTACTTCACGCAAACCTCTCGCCCTGGGCGACGAGCCATTAAATACTGCAGAAAACAACTACTCCGCGGACTAATGCCCCGACCGGCATTGAATTACTCCTGCAGTATCTGTGTGAACAGCCAAGAACCCTTGTCGGACACACCACCAGACATAGACCGGTTTCGGCCTTGTTAGCCCTCATCAGTATGCCATAGGTGAGATGACCGACAATTGAACTGGCTGTTCCTTCATATGTATGTTCACATATAAACTGAGTGCAGGTGAGATATAAGTGGTCTGCTTACTTCCTGTAAGTCGAGCCGCTTAGGCCGATCAGTCTTGAATGAAAATACGTATTAAATTTAACTATAGATGTAAATATTATTATAACACAATTTAATTAGTACTACATATAAGATTGTTCACTTTTATTTATAAGTATGTGAAAATAATTGTTAAAATATGGGATTACAATAGCAAAAAAGTGTCTTTTATTATTTTTTCTACGTTCATGCAAAAAACAATACTTTATTGAACTATATTTAGTGGAAAAAGTGGTTCTTTATTGCACTCATCTGTCATTCTACGACAGCGTTTTGTCATCATGACAAACATAAACCTTCAAATCGACGTCACATTTTTCTAGACTTAGTGTCATCTAAATAACATTTCTTGGTTTTGCATGAACGTAGAAAAAATATTGTATGCAACTCGTACAAAAGGTGCTTATTGAACGCAATAAACGCTTACTTTTTGCACTTGTTGCATAAATAACTATTTTCTACGTTTATGCAAAAAAAAACTTTATTGAACTGTAATTAGTGGAAAAAGTGCTTCTTTATTGCACTAGTGCAATAAAATGTTTATTGCATTCATCTGTCATTCTACTAGAGCGTTTTTTCATCATGACCAACATAAACGTTCAAATCGACGTCATTTTTCCTATACTTAGTGTCATGTAAATAAAACATTTTTTGATTTTTGCATGAACTTAGAAAAAATATTGTATGCAACTCGTACAAAAAGTGTTTATTGCATTTGACGTGTTGTCCTACTCAGCCTGACGGCCTTGTTGGAAAATTTCACGTCGCATGCAATAAACACTTACTTTTTGTACTTGTTGCATAAATAAATATTATTTGAGGAAAATTTAAATAGTAATAATGAATAAACAAGAATTTTGTTTATGTTCACTTGTGTTTATAAGTATGTTAATTATTTGAGGAAAATTTAAATAATAAAAGTGGATAAACAAAACATCAATAATTTTATTTTTGCTATTATTTTTCTTCTACATATTTTATTTTTCGAGATTTCTGTACCTAAAAACACCACAAATTTAACAACTTTCCGGCGAAATACGCTTTATTTTATTGACATGTCACTGTACTGTTTTCGACAATAAAAAGTTGTCAACCTAAACTATGCACATTTCTTTCGAAAAATGACAAACCTTTAATGTAAATCTATATTTGTTAGATGCGAGCACATTGTCTATAAATATTGTATAGCAATAACGTCAATTCATTTGTTTATGAAACGCTTCACTAGGTGAGTAACCAAAACTAAAAATTTTGAATTAGCATTTTTCCAAGAAGTATCATTTTACTATTTTTAGGCCCCCAACAAGTATGCGTTGCAACTTATTTTCGGACGGTGGCATTTTAATCATCCTGAATTATTATGCTTTGCGACATGTTCGCATTCTTTTCTAGTAGCAAATATTTATAAGAAAATAAAAATTCTTGCTCTAAGACGACATTAATATTTGCCATTCGTATCATACTACCCTCAATTAAAACCTATACAGGGTTAACTATGGCTAAGTACAAAAATTATAACATGCTCAAGAACACCTAAAAGACAATAAAAAATTTATTTCAGAATTCCAGCTCGAAAATAGGGCAAAAACCTTCTTTTTCTCCGGAAAATCACCACCTATGATAATTATCGTCCGAGATGGCTTAGATCTGTCAATTAACATGCGATCGTTTTTTACAATGTTGGCAAAGGTAGAAACGACAAAAATAAACACCTGATACATAACATTTAACCCGGTGCAATATTTTGCATTCGTTCTTCGTTCCTTCGTTGCACACTACCAAAACTACATTTTCATTCATTACAGATCCATCAGAATTATCCACTAACAGAGTGCACAGTCTGTGTTAAATAAAATAACCATGCATACTAAGAAAATTTAAATTTAATGGAATACCTACTAATAGAAAATTCGGAATGCACCTCCGGCAGTCTTTAATTATAAAATCTTGTATGATTGCCGTAGCTTTCTTCGATTTGCCCTCGACTCTAGAAAAACAAACAGCACATAGCATAGGGCGTACCATGTTATATGGAAATACCTGTACCCAGTGTTGCCGTTTTAGTACATTTGTACTATTTCTAGTACATTTTCGACAGCAAAGTACAAAAGTACATTTCATCATAAATAGGCCTAATTCTAGTACATTTTTAAATAAGACCAAGGTCATACAAATCGGTCGATGATTCTTCGAAGTGGCCGAGTAGAATACAAATATTAGGTTTGTTTTAGTAGCAGTTGGAAACGGTTTGAAACTATCAGAAAGGTCCGTCCAACTATTTATTGCGTCAAATTCGATGGTAACGCGTTCTCAACTTAACTGGTCGAATATTTCTGACAGTTTCCAAACCGTTTTCAACTGCTGCAAAAACAAGCCTAGTATTTGTTTTTTTCGTATACCTATATTTTATGCTATATAATAAGAATATTAGAAAAATAATAGTTTTCTGTTTGATTTTTTGGCATATTAGTAGGTATTATTAAATATAACATATATCATTTATATTTTAAAAAATAATAGTTTATGTTTATTTATATTTATATTTTTGTTTCATGTATATTTTATGATAAAAATAAAAATACTTTGCAAAACATAATAGTTAAATATCATCAGCGCAAAAATAGGTCTACGCTATGAGAAACGGCAATATTTCACTTTATCGTAAATTTTAGTACCATAGAGTTATTATATGTACCATAGAGGTGCCCTTACATATCTATCGCACATAGTTTGTTTGTCCGATACATAAACAAACAAGTGTGGATTTGGGGGAATGTCGGGGGAAGCTATTGTAAACATTTTGTACCAAGTACAGAGGCGTAGGTTTATTTTTATTTAAGGAGTCAAAATTGATAAACATTTTAGATTTTTACAATGTTAATTAATTTTAGGTAGTTGTTCTTTTAACATAAATTACAATTATAAAAGGTTTTTAAATTTATAACCTCGTTTATGATTTTTTGTAACTTCAGCTACATCTCGCTTATTTGAAAAGATACAGAAAATGTAAATACCAAATTTGTCAATTTTGGAAGAATAATTCAATGGCGATGTTCTTTTTTATATGCTGAATGATTACCAAATTAAGAATCAAACATGATTTTTAAATGGAAACCATTATTTGCTTTGACACCATGGAAAGCTTTTCAAAAACATATTCAGGGTGTTTGAAGTTTGACTGCCTTAATTTTAACAGACGATGGAATACATTAAAATAAACAAAAAAAATCCTTATATGACATAGGGGCCCTAATAAACCATTTCCGAGAAAAAAAAAAATCTCAAACTTTGTGACGTACAAAGCATGCATAGAATACCAAAAAATACAATGTTTATCACTGTTTTGAATTTGTTTATGCTTAATTCTAATTAGCGTTGTAATAAATTTAAAATTCGATAAAATCATTGCACAATATAAATATTAAATTTATTAGAACGATAATAATAATAATAATAATTTTAATAAAATACATATATGTTGTACATTTACTGGGGGTAATTTTTAAAAATGATTTTCACACCATATTTACGATAAAAAAAAACTACCTAACACTATGTAAAACTAGAGATAATCAATATGATTATATATGCCTCTTTTTTTAACCAAGCTGCAGATTTGGCTAATAATTTTCTTTATCTATTATAGCCAATATCATTTATCCATGTATTTCGGCATTCTAGATCTTTTGGAAATCTGAAATAAAAATATTTTTATGAAACCCTATAACTACGTCAATGGATTAGTAATGCCTACCTGTGATATCTGATTTCCTTTTCTTTGTAGCTTTTTACACACTATGCACCTTTTCCCCATTGTTTTTGTATCACTATTATACAGTCTACTTAAGTCAAAATCCAAAATATATGCATATAAATAATTATTTAACAAAACACAACCTCAAACACCTATTATAAATATTGATTTTTCCAGCCGACCAATAAGAAAACGGAACCAGTGTTTACAAACAAAATCATGATGTTGGCGACAAACAAATGGAGCCGAAGGCGCCTCTATGGTACATATAATAACTCTATGAGTAGTACAATCTAGTACATTTTACTGCTCCTGCTCAGTACATTTCAGAAACTGAACGCGGCAACACTGCCTGTACCCGACATGTCTTCCTTTATTACTATAAAACGTATACAGCTAAAAAGTAATTACTAAAACTGAACCACAACCTAGCATTTTGCATTACTAGTTGCAATCTCTCCAAACATCAAAGAACACTGGTCAAAGCTTAGAATATATATTATTTTTACAGAACACTGTAAACATCTCGGGATGTTAGTTTAAAAAGTTATTTTATGCAAACATCGTCGATTATTGTTAATATTGGTTCTATTATTAGTATTAGTAATAAATCATTAAATAATATTTTTTTATTTTAATGCGGCATAAATCGATACACGTGAGAATGCAGTGCCCTGACCTTTGACTTGCAGGAGATATACAGGGTGATTCTTTAATATTGCGAAAAATTTTAGTGACAGGTTCTTTAAATAAAAATAAGAAAAAGTTCCCGTTAGCATGTGTCCGGAAACGCTTCGTTTCCGAGACACAGGGTGATCATTTTTTTTGTAATCTACTTTTAATACTTGTTATTTCAAAAGTCATTTAACCGATTTATTAAAACACGAAACGAGTAGTTATTTTACTCACTTCTACACTCATAATGTGACAAATAGTAATCAACTATTGACAAAAAACAATTATTGATAGTTGGTGGGCATTCCAATTTCCAAGCCAACTGGGACTATTTTGTTTGAACACGATAAGATAATTTAATCAGACGTCTATCAAGACAGATACCCTAATCGTATAGATAAAAGACTTTTGAAATAACAAGTATTAAAAGTAGATTACAAAAATGGACGCTCTGTATCTCGGAAACGAAGCGTTTCCGGACACATGCTAATGGGAACTTTTTCTTATTTTTATCTAAAGAACCTGTCCCTGAAATTTTCGCAATATTAAAGAATCGCCCTGTATAACCTCACGACTGACAGGTCAGAGTCGGCGATAAATAAGAGTAATATAGTTACGAAAAAATTTTTTTCTACAAAACTGTTAAAAGTGGGCTTTTTAATTGTCATTTTTGATGTTAAAAATGTCATTTTTTGACACGCGTGTTAAAAGTAACTGGTTGCTACGAAACATTGCGATCTGTGTGGTATTTTTTGATTTCTTATTTTTATTGAGTTTAAAGTTCTTCCGATTGTTTTGTAGAAAAAATAGTGTATGGTATACGTGTTAAAAGTGATTTTATTTTGTTCGTGAATCATCTTCACTCACAAAATAAAATCTAACTTTTAACACGTATATCATAAATAACTATTTTCTGCTATATAAATAAATAATAAACTTTTTTGATGATCGATTCCGTCAATTCTTATTTTTTTCTATCCCCTCTTAAAATATTTGTACTTAGTCATAGCTAACCCTGTATAATATAATAAAAGAAGTTCGCTAAATATTGTATCTGGTAGAATACACCCACCTCTACGTGCACTCCATGATACAGAAACCCCACATCGGCAGATTACACTTGTAGTGGTTGAATAAAACTATCAAGTCGCAGACGAGAAATTGGATTTTCTAAAAATCGATTAGACATCTGCCAACTCTGCCGTCGACGTCGTTCGTATAACCTAGGCCGATGCGAATCCCGGCGTGCGTTCTGGTTCTGTAATGCACTGGTGCAGAAATATTGCGGGGTTATTGGTTGGTCGGCGTACGTTTCAATTTTCCTGCTTTCATATTCCGTCTCACTGGGTACGAATCGCGGATATTTCCTCGTAATTTCGCAATGAAAGAATTTTCCTTCGATATAGGGTCATTACCAAGGAAAACCTCTTACCACAAGATATGCAAACAGTGCGAACGGATCCTATTAATTGTATTATTGATGTTTGATTGAGGTCCTATTATATTAGTGCTAAACCAGTAAGTAGTGGCTTGTTTGGGTGGGCAGGATGAACAATGACCACCCACATTTCACAAAAATTAATTACTCATTTTTATCAAATTAGTTTTAGTAAGGAATGGTGATATGTAAAATTTGGTACCTGACACTGAACAAGACGCCGATCATTTGGTGCTAAACATTAGAAGTTTCCAAAGCGATTGTAGAAAATGCAGTGTCGTACATTCTTCAAATATGTCACTAATTGTATGTGGTTTTGTCACTAATTCTATTCGTTATGATTAGGGTTAGCGACAGTGGAGAAAAGTGTCGCTTTTCACCAACGTACTGATCCAGAACAGCCTACAGCTGCTGAACAACCACTTCACCCCCTGAAGTTATCGCTTTATTTAAGCCTGACTTTCACATACATCATCTGAAATGGACAATTTTACGAACAAAAGGAGGGTGTTGCGATGAGGTAGTCCACTGAATCCTATACTGACAAATTTCTTTATGAAGAACTCCGAAGAAACCTAAGTGTTGAATCAGATACGTGAACGACAGTTCATCGTTTGGCAGCATGAAATAGATACCCTACAAGAATTTTTGGATCATACGTCAAGCAACACAACAAGATCAACTTTACCATGGAAGTGGAGCAAGACAAACAGTTACCATTTCTAGACATTCTGGTAAAAAGGAAAACCTCTGGCGTCTTGGGACACGGTATCTACAGAAAGATGATACTAATAGATATCTCCATGGAAGGTCTAACCGTCGTCCGGCACAAAAACGCTCGATCATGAAGACTCTAGCTCACCAATAGTTATACATAAAAAATGTACATTACTACAAATTTCTTTATGAAAACTCCGAAGAAACCTAAGTGCTGAATCAGATACGTGAACGACAGTTCATCGTTTGGCAGCATGAAATAGATACCCTACAAGAATTTTTGGATCATACGTCAAGCAACACAACAAGATCAACTTAAACAGTTACCATTTCTAGACATTCTGGTAAAAAGGAAAACCTCTGGCGTCTTGGGACACGGTATCTACAGAAAGATGATACTAATAGATATCTCCATGGAAGGTCTAATCGTCGTCCGGCACAAAAACGCTCGATCATGAAGACTCTAGCTCACCAATAGTTATACATAAAAAATGTACATTACTACAAATTGCAACAAAAATTTAAAAAATATATATTTTTCACAAAGATTTGAAGATCATCTGTAATTTTTAGCAATCCTACAAAATGCATGAGTATATTAAATGACATTATTACCAGAAGTCTTTGAGAAAGAAACAATTAAAGAATCTGAAGATTTCAAGTCTTTACAATTATTTGTGTCATATTAAGTTAACAGAACAGTTCATAAACCTCAAAATGCCACGAGACGCCACTGCGTTAAACTGCATTCAGAATAACGCGTAAGATCAGTTTAATGCGCACTCAATAAATAACGATGTGTGGACGTCTGGCGAGAAAACAAAACGATCATGACAATGATAGATTTAATTTCATTCATCGTATTTACAATGACAAAAACACTCTGAGAGGCCTTATGGGTAGTCTTTTGTAAGACACATCTTATAAGGGCTTTTTTGGACAGCTTTTGGTTCTTTGAGAGATCCTTTTATTGTTAATCCATGCGAGACAACGAATTATACAGATAATATATCCAGGGTTTACCGAAATAAAAGTGACTTAAGGCCGTGTCCGCGCGTTTATTAAATTCCATTTGTTCCCGACTGCAAAAAAAAGAGCTCGGCGTTATATCTTTTCGCTCATAATTTATTTTCACAAGCTAAAAATACACCGAATCCAGACGATTTCTCGTTCTGCTGACAGGATACAAGGATGTTATAAATGGGGAACGTCTGCTATTCCAATTACGTCTGTTGGCGGATTCCTCACGGATTCTAATACCCTGTTTATTATAATTTTAATTCTGTTCAGGGAAACGGTAATTGTTTCTTCTCTGTATTTTACGGAAGAATTTTAATAAATATTTACGCGGAAATGCTTCGAGACGCAACTATCTATACTTCAAAGCTTCACGTCAAAAGTGCTATATCGGTTAGTGACGTCTCTACCAGAAGTAAAATCGTTGAGATTTGCTGTGTACATAATTTTATATGTAATTGTCGTGTATTAAAACGATAAGTAGCGTACTTTGCGTAAGTAACAAATCAGATTGCCAGTTTGAGGTTATGAGGAGAATATAATTTTGTGTTGATAGTACCTATATTTTACATCCAAGCAAAACAACCTCCGAAAAAACCTTTTTCTGACGGAGTTTATTAAGAACTGTGTAATGAAAATGACAAAACAATTCAATTAAACAAAAACAATCTGTGTCGCATCAAACAGTAGCAAGACGTGTAGACTACATCAACCAATACGTATCCAAAATATTGCACCATGACACAATTGAAAAATGTAAATATTTTTCACTCTGCCTGAGCGAAAGCACTGACCTTTCCGACATCAGGCAATTGTAATTTTTGCTCGAACTATTTGAGAAGACTTCAGTATAGCAAAGGAGATGCTTGATCTCCTCTCGATTCGATCAATGTTTCTGTATTGTCACTGATGGAGCTAGAGGAACGGAAATTGGATTTGCAGAACTTTTAAAACAAAACAATATCAATTGTCCCGTTTCCTTACGTCAAATGGATGTTATGAAAGTGGTTGTTAAAATAATTAATATTATAAAAGGGGGCAATCGCGTTTTGACTTACAGAAAGTTTCGTGATTTCTTGGCCAAATTAGATGCTAAATATGGGGACTTGTTACTTCACACCGATATTCGTTGATGAAGCGCCGGAAACTGTTTGCATCATTTCTTTGCTCTACGCAAGGAGAATGCCATTTTGCTTAAAAAATTAAGAGAAGTCCGACACTACAGAACTGGAAAGTCAAATTGTAGATGCAAAATTTCTATCAAACATTATTACTCATTTTTTCTAAGCTGTAAAGAGCATTTTGAAGAAACGAAGAATTTTTAGAATTTTCATATTTAACTCAGTCTACTATTTCTGTTGAACACATAAGCAGAGCAGATCTTCAACTAGAAATGTGTGATTTGCAGTCAAATCCTTTTTACCAGGGAAGAACGAAATGGTATTGTACTTTTTTAAGTTACTCCCAGGAAAACGTTACCCCAACCTGCGAAGCTTTGGTCTTATGCATCATCGGAAGTACCACAAGGGTCTGTTCTTGGGCCTTTCTTATTCACGCTTTTTATTAATGACTTAACAAGCTCATTTGACATAGAATCACTTTTGTACGCGAATGATTTACACATTTTCTCTAAAATGTGTTGATTCAATGGTCAGAGAGGCGGATAATTATAAAATATGTTTCAACTTGTTAAAATGACGGGTTTCCATTTTAGAAATATTGAACAGTTTACCTCAATTTCCATCCCTGTGACGTCTTGCGAAAGGATGCCACGGGTATCAGAAAATTGATAGTATTATAAAATATTTATCCACCGAGTTTCAGCCTGTATGTTAAAATGACGGGTTTCAACTTTAGATATATGGAATTTTTAATTTATCGCAATTTCCACCCCGCTGACGGCTTGCGAGTGGATGCCACTTGATTGAAAGATTTTTGTAAAAGTGTTTTTTTGTCACGCCCTCATACCGTACGAACTACAAGTGTATCTGTTATACAGGGTGCCGAAAATTAGTAGGTCAATCCGTTAACCATAGATAGCTGATATGAAAATAATGGGACTTTCATTATGCCACTTTTCATTTAGGAGCCCCATTTTTGAAATACAGGGTGTCAAAATGTAAATATCAAAAAGGAAATTTGTCGATAACTCCGGCAGAATTAGAGATATTTGTTTGAAATTTCGCTAATATTTTTTTCATGTAGAGACACACTTTCAGTATACTTTTGGTAAAAAAAATCAAAGCACGAGCGGAGGTGAGGGAGTTAAAGTGCATTATGACCCCCTCAACTTTTTCAGACGCACGCCTATGGTAAAACAATATATTTTTTAGATAAAGCGGCTTTTATTCTAACTTTTCTTATTCTTGCAAAATTTTGATTTGGAGCCTGGGTTACCAGATATTGTAACGTATTTGGACGGATAGTATGGATTTGGTAAAAGTGTTTCAAGTAATAAGTTCTATGTAGGCTTTGAAAACAAAGTCAGATAGGTAGGTACATTTGGTTGTCAAAATAATTTATAAGTTAAATAGAAAAACATTGTTTAGACATTTTTAATTGAAGTGTTCAATAAGAAATGGCGAACAGAGAAGGTTTGCTATCATTTTCTGAAATAACCGATATGATTTTAATAATGGGTAAGTAAGTACTTATTAAAAGGAATAGGATTTTTTCTTAATAAGTGTTAATTATAATCTCGCACATAAATAATTTAATTTCTCTTGCTTTTAGGAAAATGTAACTCTAATGCTAGGCGTTATGCGGACAAATTTCCAACCAGGCACCATCCAAAAAGGAGATTTTTCTTAAGCTTAGTCAACCGTCTGAGAGAATCTGGCAACTTTAAACATAGGAGGGTGGGCCAATGTGGACGGCAACTCAAATTACGTCCTGACGAAGAGGAGCAAATCTTTCAAATTGTCGAAGAAACTCCGAGTATAAGTACGAGGATACTAGCTAATCAAATTAATAATGGTGGCAACAATAATATTAAGTCAGATGATGTGCGACGTGTCTTCAAACAGCAATTACTGTACCCATATCATGTACAAAAAGTGCAGGCACTTCTACCTTTAGATTCAGAAGCAGGAGTCACTTTCTGTAATTGGATATGCCAAGAAAATAATGATAATATTAATTTTAGTAAATTTATTTTATTTTCCGATAAGGCCACGTTTACTCGTAACAGAGTAACGAATATTCATAATACTCATACATGGGCTGCTGAAAATCCGAAATTCATTGTAGAGGCACATCATCAAGTAAGTTTTAAAGTAAACGTATGGGCAGGAATAATTGATATTTTTCTTTTAGGCCCGTTTTTTTACCCCCCGTTTGAATGTTGTCGAATTTTTGTATTTTCTGCAAACCTCTTTTGCTGACTTACTTGATGATTTGCCCTTAGCCTTCTGTTTCTGGGGTTTATGAAAGATTTTGTTTACATGGTTCCAATTGTGGATGAACAACATTTAAGATTAAGAATTCTAGAAGGAGCTGAGCAATTTAGGGTGAAACCAGATATTTTTCAAAATATTCGTTTCTCGTTTATAAAGAGATGCAGGATGTGCGTCCGAAGGTGGTTCTCATGTTGAACATTTAATATAAGTTTTTGAATTTAATTTCTGTTTGTAATATGAAATATATGCAGTTTGTTTCATGTTGTTAAATGTTAAATAAAATTTATAGTACAAAACGGATTGTAAACTTTATTAAAATAAGTTACAATATCTGGTAACCCAGGCTCCAAATCAAAATCTTGCAAGAATAAGAAAAGTTAAAATAAAAGCCGCTTTATCTAAGAAAATATATTTTTTTACCATAGGCGTGCGTATGAAAAAGTTGAGGGGGTCATAATGCACTTTAACCCCCTCACCTCCGCTCGTGCTTTGAATTTTTTTAACAAAAGTATACTGAAAGTGTGTCTCATTTCAAACAAATATCTCTAATTCTACCGGAGTTATCGACAAATTTCCTTTTTGACATTTACATTTTGACACCCTGTATTTCAAAAATGGGGCTCCTAAATGAAAAGTGGCATAATGAAAGTCCCATTATTTTCATATCAGCTATCTATGGTTAACGGATTGACCTACTAATTTTCGGCACCCTGTATATTGTTCCACTGTTTGAGTTCCACTTGTAACCAAATTTAACACCCAAATTTCTTATACCTTAATTTTTTCTCATTTCATTTTCTTTACAATTAGTATTCGTTATCATAAGTATGTTCAAGTTGAGAAAATTACAAAAATAAATGTTTTATTTAAGATATTTTAAATATATGCGAAATGTTAACCGTGTTCTATCTCGACGAACGTCTATGATCATTCGGGTGTTTCCGTAGCGCCTGGCTGCTATCTTTGGCTGCTGTCTTCACACCGGTTTATTCTGTTAAACTTGTTGCCCTGCAATTGGATATTTATATGTTGGGTTCTTAATAAATAAGTAAATAAAGGAATGATAATGTCATCTACTTTTGGCAAAAGCAGTACCAATTTTCTGATACAATGTTTGTTTTTATGGCAAATTTTCAACCGTATACGTTAATAGGACAAGGCGAACACTTACAGCCGCTGCACGTAAAAAAAATGGCGCCACGCTATGGAGGCTCTCGCATTGTAGGTTAGAATCGCGTGGGAAGTGATAAATCAAGCAAATTTTATGGGCAATAATTAAGTCGGTGCATAACTGCAAGCAGTTACATTGTAATCCACGAAGAGTTCCAACAGATAATAATTCAATACCCCGCCCTTTCGCTAGAGTATCGGGTGGATCTGATAATTTTTAATGGCCAGCAAGTTGTTAAGTAAAAGAAGACGGTTACTGTCGCAGGAAACAATATCGCGATACATCCGAATGTCTCCTTGACTCCATCAACCGAGTGTTTACGTAAATTATTTAGCCATTAATCTGACGGGTCCAGGTCAATGTTGAGCTACTGCAAATAATCATTGTTTAAGAACATGATGCGAGTTATTGCAAACGGCTTGTGTTTATGTATTTATTATTGTAGCCAAATGCGAAGATGGCGATGATTGGTGTTACCTAGACATACATAGAATACTTTGTACTGCTTAGATTTTTTACGGTCAACGAAAATAGCCATCAGCTTTAAAGTCAATAGAGTTCTTATTTTCCATTTATTAGAAAATACAGGGTGTCCCGTAAAGTATGTTACAAACTTTGGGTGGTGATAGTACATAAAAAATGTGACTATCGATATAATAAACATAACCTTTTAAACATACTGTTTTGCAGTTATAAACCTTAAACAATGCAACTGCAAAAGTAGTTTTTATGACGTAACTGTTGGAAAAATAAAACAATTAAATTTTCAGAAGCTTGTCAGCTTTAGGAAACCAATGAGTAATGTGGATATTGTGATGCATTGAATATTTAAATAAGTTTTTATGAGTAAGTGTGCATACAAGTAAACCCTACAGATATGGATAAAATCGAGAAAACGGAAGAATGTTTTTTATCGCTCTGTATTCTACATTCTGCTATTTTTTTTTTAGAAAAGCTAGAATTTAGAATGTTTCTGTATTTTCTGTTTTTTACGTAAAATGTGTTGTTTTCTAGTAAATTTACAAAACGCAGATGGAGTAAGTTTACCATTAGGAGATGGTAGTCTTTCTAAAAATGATATTTACTATACCTCTGTAGAAAAAAAATAGTTTTTTAGAAATGCTATTAAATTTAGATTTATTGTCTCTTCTGTTTTTTTATGTAAAATATTGTTTTCTAGTAAATTTTCTAGTGTATTTGCTCCATAGCAAACTGCAGATGGAGCAAGTTTATCGTTAGGAGATAGCCTTTCTAAAAATTTGGTAATACTTTGTAGAAAAAAAAGGTTTTTTAGAAAGGCTATTAAATTTAGATTTTTTTGTCTCTTCTGTTGTTTTATGTATGTTTTCTAGTAAATTTACAAAATGCAGATGGAGCAAGTTTACTTAGCGTTAGGTGATAGACTTCTAAACATTTTGATATTTACTATACCTCTGTAAAACAAGCTTTTTAAAAAGGCTATTGAATTTAGAAATTATTTTGTTTCTTCTGTTTTTATGTAAAATCTAGTTTTCTAGTAAATTTACAAAATGCAGAGGAAGCAAATTTACTGTTAGGTCATAGCCTTTCTAAGAATTTTGTGATATTTACTATACCTACCTCTGTTTAGAAAAATTATTAATACAGAGTGATAAAAACCTACTCTTGCGCTCGATTTCTCTCTCGATTATTAACTTCTTAAAGCTGACTAGTCCCTGACAATTTCATTATTTTCATTTTCCAACAGTTACGTCATAAAAACTATTTTGGTAGTTGCACATTTTATGTTCTATAATTGCAAAACGATGTGTTCAAGAGGTTATGTTTATTAGAGCTTTTAATCATATTTCTTTTATTGAAGATTCACTGTCCAGCAAGATGGCAATTGCTGAAAAAAGGCGTCCAGGTCCTACATGGCGACAGTGTTTATATAAAGTACAGTTAGTCAACCGGCCCTAGTTGTGGACCATGTCGGCTAGATGGCGGGACTATAGGCAAGTCAGTAAACAAAGTCAGTCTGACTTTGTTTTTAAAATAATGTCAGCCTGACCCTGTTTACCGACTTCTCTAGGGCTCGTTTAAGAGATTTTGCACATAATATCATAGTCGCCAATGGTACACAACTAAGGCCGGTTGACTAACTATACTTATATAAACACTGATGGCAAGGCCCATCCAGTCCTTCAGAAACTCCTTATCAACTGAATTTAAATAATCCCAGTCAAAATAACAAGATCGTTCTTGAGATAAATGTTAACGATAATAACCAATAATAATTCTAAATAAAATACTATAAAATCGTAGCGTGGTATTATGATTTCTAATCCACTAGTGTGTTAACAGGCATTCTAATTCACGAAAAACAGACGTACTAAACCTTTTTTATATAGTAGTCGTGGATAAATCATATTAATTCACATTAAGAATATTATACGCTACCAAAGATCTTGCCAAAAATTCCATTACAACAATGACAACCAACTGATCCTTGTAATTATGATTAGACTAAAATTAACAAATTTCCTCGAGAGATTCATTCGGTTAATTGCTCGGCTCCCTTTTTGAAAGGGTTCCGAGGCATTTCTAAAGAGCGACCCTTGAAGGAACTGAAATGAATTAAGTTTATCGCCCGTTTTATCGCCCTTGCCACATTGAGAATAAAGATATAAGATATGTACCAGAACTACGAAGTTTGAAGCCCTCAAAAGATCCCTTCTTGACGCGTTATATGTAATTTAAAGCCGTATTTCAGTCTCAATTCGGGTTTCATTCATAGATTCTACAATATACATTATTCAACTCAACTAAACAATACCCAAAGGCTGTGATTTGACAACAAAAGCATGTTTAGTTAGCCAAAACTTTTTGGGTGAATACAAAATGTACGTAGTTGTATAAATTTAATAATTGATGTAGTATTAGCAGTTAGTTTAAAAAAATCTTGCTACAAGGGAATCTTGCTATTTCACATCATGGTAAATTTCAACTTTTTCTATAACGTGTTTGAACTTTTTTGCTTTTTTCATTTACCCATTTTTAATGCGCGACAAACACTTACAACAGGAAGATAACCCAGTCAAACATTCTGCAATATGTGTTCTTTCCAATACTGTAGCTTTTTTGCTTTGTATTCTCTCGATTCACTCTTCAAATAAGCAGTAAGCTTGATACATGGTGATTTTCCGGGTTGTTATGCCGTGACCTCGGTAACTGGTAGCTGCCAGAAACAGAGTTAAAATGCACATCCCTAGCATTAGCTGGGATACTTTTACCTGCCCTGGTTGTTCTCGGGCTAGGCTCTGTGGGGACAGACCCGCTATCGGTGTCTCTGGGCCTGTCCATATATTGATTTCGGTTCCTACTGTTGGTATTACGACTGCTACGGTCGGAACCGCTTCTCGGATACTGGTGGTCCTCCGAGGCGTTCCGTAGCCGCCGCTGTAACTGGTCGCATCCCATGCTTCCAAACGTTTCGCCGCTCTTCACTGTCGGCATCTTCAGTGGTGACTCTGCAAAAGCTTCGCCGCGACTGAGCTCAGTCGCGGCGAAGCTTTTGCAGAGCGACCAGTTACAGCGTCGGCTACGGAACGCCTCGGAGGACCACCAGTATCCGAGAAGCGGTTCCGACCGTAGCAGTCGCAATACCAACAGTAGGAACCGAAATCAATATATGGACAGGCCCAGAGACACCGATAGCGGGTCTGTCCCCACAGAGCCTAGCCTGAGAACAACCAGGGCAGGTAAAAGTATCCCAGCTAATGCTAGGGATGTGCATTTTAACTCTGTTTCTGGCAGCTACCAGTTACCGAGGTCACGGCATAACAACCCGGAAAATCACCATGTATCAAATTACAACACTGGCCGTGAAAGCCTAAAACCACTATAAGCAGTAAGCTTGTTATATTTTTCAATATATATATTTTTGTAGCAGCCTGCTTTTAATTTGAATATAATTAGGCAAATCACGTTATCGAGGCTAGACTTCTGAGGAAAAGGGCATCGAAAATCGATACCCTTGCCGTCCATCTGTCTATATTCATGTCCGACCCTCCTACATAACATGACCCGGAGCCACACGGCGTACAAGTGTGCGTGAAAGTCATTGGGGGCCTTCCTCGTAGGTCAGTATCCCTGGCTGTAAGGCGAGAAGGAAGCAGGCAGACATTTTTTCTACGGGGGCAAGGATTGATTACCCCCATTCACCGAGGTAACAATCGGATTGGGTGTCAATTACTTCCAGCGATTGATAGATGAGCCATGGCCGTGGGTGCAGGGCATGAAAACGGCATGAATATACTTATTTCGACAAATATTGTACAGTGTTCCACTTTGAGAGTCAAGGTCAATAATGGTTATTTAACGTAACCAAACTGATGAATCTTGATCGACAGTGTTATTGGTAAGCAAAGAAAATGCTCCGGTAGGAGAAAAACTGTAGACGCGAAGTGGAGAGTAAACCGACTTATTAAAATATTACTGGACACGTATGCAGTCCTTCCACCTGTAAGGTTGAATCCAACTCCCCTCTAGGAGGCTTTGTTTGCGAATATCGTAAACAAAGCAGCTTTCCACAACGGATTCGAATATTTATCGGAACGATCGGGTATCATCGACGAGAGATGCGGAGGTCATTAGCATGCGCGTTTTTTAATAGTGGTATTTTCAAAGTTCGCACTGAAAGAAACAAATTCATTGGGTAATTCTACAATATTTGTAATTACATAAATATTAAAAGGCGAGGCTTTCAACATTAAATACTGCTGTAATTAAAGTATCACTTTTACGTACAGAGTAAAATTATGTTATTTTTATGCAAAATATATCCTGTTACCGCCACTGACCACCGTTATCGGAGGCGCAGTGCAGACCGTACCAGCCATAATACAACAATAGGAATAGAGGAACCGAAATCATTATATGAGGGAGCCCAGGGGTACTAAGACTAGAGATGTGCAAGTTAATTCTGTTACCGACAGCGACCAGTTACTTAGGTCACAGCTTAACAACCCAGAAAATCACATTAAATAACAACATTGGCTGAAGAAACCATTATTCCAAATAAACTTGCCAACATTTCACATAATTCTTCTATAAAAACTTTTTCTTTTTTCTATGTTAATAATCAAAACTTAAAAATGTGTAGTATGAAATGTGTCTGATTTCATTTATATTCTCCCACACTTCACGAGTTTTAAACAAAAATAATTTTCTATGACCTCTTAAACCTATATTTAAAACAAAAAATATGTACTAAACAAGTGATCCTTATAACAAAATCTCGGGCCTTTATCGGAAATAAAATCAGATCTCTGCATTGCACGCTGCCATTCTCTTCTTTGCTTTTGGCCCATTACCAAACAAATAATTTTTTCAACACATTTGTAAGTACTTATACTTGTGCATTCTGAAACTGTGCAATACTAAAAATTCATTTTCGTAAAATCGTTGCATAATAATGACATTTGGATTGTCATTTTTGAATATTCTTATTCAAATAAATTGTGTTCGCAGCATGGAATAATTACTCCATAATGTAGAGGGTGCACATTTTAAATATTACTGGGAAAGTACGCTAGAATAACTTTCTCCGAAATATTACATACATTTTTTTCGGTAAAGCAAATATCAAATTTTGGTACAATTTTCTCGATTTCTGAGGAATCAATGTACATAAGGCAGCTTCCGTCTCATTTTCTATTTCAGAATTTTCGGTACCACTAGATTTTGCATCACACATACTGAAGTTTTATAAAAAATTAATGCCCATTATAATTATTGGGGTTGAATGTTCACAAACGTTCAGATTTCAAATTTTTTTAAAATGTTTGTATAGTTTGTAAACATCATACCATACCAGTGTTTATAAACACTGTCCATAGTAACAGCCTTATAGGCAACTTAAAGTTGTTTAAATAAAGTGGTCTAGCGATCATATTATCAAATACAATCGAAGATTATGTCGAAACTATTTTGAATATTTATTTAATGATTTTACGAAAAAATCTTGTTCGATACATGTTGCGATATAGGTGTTTCAGGCACCATTATCTCGCAACTAATCGTACGAAAATTACTATTTTGCACTCATACTAAATCAAAGCAACAGGAACAATATTCTAAAAAGGCAGGTAACTAGCATCGAATCGAGCGCAATCGCTAAGCTCACGCGTGACATGACGTAGCGCCTAGCCACGCCCCATTTTCGCGATTTTAAGGTACTAATCATTCGAATAAAATTCTAATATTTTGTCCATTAGTCCATTATTTTTCACTTATCCCTTCGATATATGAAAGAAAAAAAATGCCGAAGAGCCCATTGTTTATGATCACCCTGTTCAAATTAAATGTAAAAACGCGAATCTGTTCCAATTTTTTAAGTTGAAAGATTCGATCCTCCCTCGTATCCCAGTCACCACCACCGGATCGTCCAATTACGGGGTATAAATTTTACAACCCGCCGCAATGCATCCCTAATGACACGGAATAGATAATGCATAATAATAACAAAGTCGCAGAGAGAGACATTCCTTCTGCTCCGCCCTCCGCGGTCCCGCGTCTCCACGGAGAGGCTAACAACCTCCCGCGAATGTAAATAAAACGCAACGCGGAGCGCTAAAATAGTGCACGCGACCGCAATCAAGGAATCGAATCTTGATTTCGATTGGATCGGGACGCGGCGTCGCGAGCTGGAGAGACGCCAGTGTACGTGTGGATCCGGACAAAATCCGGCAACGGGGCACCCAATAAAATTAAACCGGTGGCGAAGGGTTAGTCGATGAGGCGACAGCCTTACCAGTGAGATGAAAATATTGATTTCGTCGCCGATTACCTGACATGAGATTTTTATTGAGAGATATTCGTTCGCAGCCTTTTCGTTTGCTTTTAAAAGCTAGAAAGAACTGTTCCTTCTTAAAATTTATTTATTTTAATAGACGTTTCTTAAAAATATGGTTTTAATATTAAAAATAACACACAGTCCGCGTTAAAACCCCAACCTTATCCCGCTGTTTTATTAACTCATCGAAGTTACAAACTAATAACACCGAATTCAGTGTTGTCAATGATTCAATAGGGTCGTTTGTATACATTTTTTATATACAGGATTGACTTCCCTTGTAAAACATTGCCAAAATTAAACAAATTTAATGATGATAAAAATTGTTAGAAGGAAAACATACATGTACAAGCGACTTGGCTTTCACCGTGAAGAACGGACAAACGGACTTACCTGCACATTGTAAGATAATGTAACATTCACAATGTAAGATAATTGTTGTGCATTAAAAAATAGTTCGGATGCTTTCGCGGTGCGATATGTGGAAAGTTTCTCCTAAAATGTAGAAAGCGTGCATGCTGTACCACCAGGTCGAACTAATAGTCGGCTCGCCTCTCTTCGTGACGATTACTGTACAGGGCGAACCGTAAATATGTCACGGTTACTATTCATAAACTTAGTTAATTTGCAACTCCAAAAAGCAGAACAGTTATCATCATTCTTTAGGCTAGGTTCAGGATTCTAGTAGTTATTGCATCGTCCAAGGATTCTAATGAGTCGGTTCTCTTTCTATTTCCCGCCTAAGTTTCCCTCCTGCCGACGCACTTATCCTTGCCCATCAATCCAATATCGATCCCCAGTCAGTTTGATAGTGCAGTGTTCCACATACATGTTGTATTATACTTTTTTTAAACTAGGAGGAATGATTTGAATTTTACCGCTTAATCGTTGGTATCTTATTGGTCAATTTGAAGCCCCGCTTATACACCTCAGTCTAAAGTTACTACAAACGATTCTTTAGCATTCGTGTGAAGTATAGTGACTCTACTTTAGATTTCTAGGAACTAAAAACAAAATAAAAGTTACTACAAACTATTTTTTAGCCTCTGTTTGAAGTACAGTGACTCTACTTTAGATGTCGAGAAACTACAAACGAAATGAGTCATTACAAACAATTGCAAACGATTTTTTAGCCTCCCCTTCAAGTATATTTTCTCTACGTTAAATTTAGTCAAAGCAAATCAAAGTGATGGAAAAAGTTACTCTTTAGTATATTTGTCAAAATAGGAATGGTTTCATATACTTTACACACTAGAATATATTGCAAATCTGTAAATGATACTGCAGGAAACAACTACTCCGCGGACTAATGCCCCCACCGGCATTGAATTACTCCTGCAGTATCTGTGTGAACAGCCAATCCACGTACGTATCCATGATAATCAACAATCGACTTAAACTCTCTATTTGTTTCCAATAATATCGGAATTAATTCACCTACATATGGAACAGATAGGCAACCAACATTTCGAACCTATCAATGGCAAAACCGTAAACAATTTGCCGCATCAAGGCAAACTTTAAATTTTGTAATATCTGCCCAAGACCATTTTTAAGTCAAAACAGTAACTCAACTTTTCAATACTGCCCTGTATAAAATAAATCCTGTGCGGAAGTGTGCTGAAGATAAACGAATCAGCTAATACCAAAGTTTACGGGCTAATACCATCGCCCAAACAATTAGAATATCTTTATACGATGCTAATACCGTAAAATATTGTACAATCGCGTGCTTAAACATACCGTATAATAATTGCACAAGGTATGCAAAGTAACTAGTGTAGTGAAACGTTCTAAGAAAAGAATTAATTAGACAATAATATTTCTATACGAGTACAATACTGTTCACTCATTTCTAGATACATCACACATAAAAAACTCAATGACGTTCATGTATTAATTAATTTGCTGACTATTTAATTAAATTTAAAATTTCTGCAATGTAAAAACCACTGGAGTATATCAGAAACAAATTAATTTTTACTGATTTTGAATTAAATGTAACTCCAACAGATCGATAAGAATTTACCATCACTTAACTGTAAGTAAAGCAAAAAAAATCGAAAATTACGAATTTCTGAAGATTACTTCCGACCTAATAGTCATAACATTTAATAGATGACAAACTTTATCGAAATAAATAAATTAGCAGATTAACAGCAAGTAATTACTCTGAAATGATGTGTCATTCTTTGTTATTGAATGATGTGGTTGACTTCTCTAAAGTTGTTAGCGGTTTAAATTTAATTAAGATGTAATTAAAAACAGAGGCAAAAATGAAACGATATTTTTTATATACCATTTAAGGAAAAAAGTATATTATTCACTGATAGACCTAATATACTAGTGACGTTGAAATAATCTAACTTCCATGCAAAGAATGTACAAAACGTTACATCAAACTTTGGATTTATGCAGATGAGACAGCCTGTATGTAAGCTATATTATTTTAGCTATATTTTGCATACTCATGGTCCCTTCTCTCGGGTTAGACAGACATAAAACAGCTAAGGTTATTTGTCACTTGTCTCAACTATGGCATACTAGGATGTGAGCTAATGAGCTCGAAACTGGTATATGTCTGGTGGGTCGCTGACAAATGACTTTCGCTGTTTGCTGTTTTTCGGGTGTAATTCAATGCCGGTCGGGGCATTAGCCCGCAGAGTAGTTGTTTCCAGAAATTCCGTTTATGGTGTTTCGCTTTTCACAACATTTTGAAAACTTTATATAACGAACAATTTGACATAAACGTTACGTTCTTTTCTAAATGCAATAATACACAGGCAGTTCGTTTAAAATAACAAAACTGACATTAATTATCGGTATAACCTGAAAAAACATTCATGTGAAAGATCATTGTGAAAAAAAACCATATACAGATTTTCTGAATTTCATTTCGAATTCATTGGTTTTCGTGATATGTCGTGGTACTCCCTGTATATCCCATTAATTATTCAGAACTTCCAGCGAGCCATTTGAATTGTCCCATTCATCTTGCAACAACTAGTCTATACATCTCGGTATATAATATATACGATAGTTTAGCAAAAAAAAAAACAGTTGACCACCCTGGTTAGTAGCGTGTTAACTGTAAGATTTATATTATACTAATTTAAAGTCCGCAATTACAGTGTGTAATGTATTAGCGGCCGCTCGACTGGTATTTTGTTACGTGTAAATGTAATGCACGCAGGTATTCCTAATGAAAATATGAAGGATTTCTTAATTTTCTTCGTTTGCAGATGATCACTCTTTATTAGCTTACATTACTAGCTTCTATTTAATAAAAGAAACATGAAAGAGATAAAATGAAGATCCTACCGCAATAAAAAGATGTGAATAAAATTAAAAACAAAAAAAATCCTTGAAAGTTAAATATTAAATTGACGTTGAAATAATAAAAAATATTTCATTTCAGTTGGGGGTCATTATTTATTACATTTTCTGAATAATTTTAGTGTGACCTGAAAAAAATTACAATTTTCTGACGTCTCTAAAGCCTTTAAAATAATTTGAGAAGATGGACTCACGTAAACGGCTGTGTGACGTCACTGCGCTCACTACCACAGACCAACCTCACTACCGTTTAAAGCCGGTCCCAGACGACGTGTCCAACGTTGGTTCAAATGTTGGTGCCAACGTTGGACACAATTTGCGCATTAAAAATGTGGCAAGTGTGTCTCCTACACGATGGGGTGAACTTTTGTTGCAACATTGTAAACACATGTGGGACCAACGTTCGTCAGTGTCGTACTTATACTGCAAATCCACAGAACAGTAAAAAAAAAGGAACATGTGCGCTCCTGGATCTGAACCGCGTCAAAGGAGCTTCTAACGTTGGAAACATCGTTTGGCACACACGCACACGAGCGATCTTGTGTTTGACGCATTCCAGGAGCGCACGTATTTTATTTTTTACTGTGTTCTGTGAATCTGCAGCATAAGTACGACACTGACAAACGTTGGCCCCGCGTGATTCCAATGTTGCGACAAAAGTTTACCCCATCGTGTAGCAGACACACTTGCCATACTTTTATGACGAAAATCGTGTCCAAAGTTGGAACCAACATTGGAAGCAACATCTGAACCAACGTTGGACACATCGTCTGGAACCGGCTTAAATCTGAACCGCGTCAAAGGAGCTTTGAAGCATATTGGAAGCATCGTTCGTCACACACCCACAGGAACGATAGTGGGTTTGACGCAATCCAGGAGCGCACATATTCCATTTTTTACTGTTCTGTGAATCTGCAGTATAAAGTACGACAGTGACGAACGTTGGCCCCATATGTGTTTACAATGTTGCAACAAAAGTTCACCCCATCGTGTAGGAGACACACTTGCCACATTTTTATGACGCAAATTGTGTCCAACGTTGGCACCAACATTGAAACCAACATTTGAATCAACGTTGGACACATAGTCTGGGACCGGCTTTAGTTGCATTTAGAATACGTTGGGATTGCAGTTTTTATTTCAAATATTGAAGGTGTTATTAAAGAGACTAATGTTTTGTACCGAAATGCTCAGTGAAATTATTTATCAGTTTAATCCGGAATCTCAATACTTTGCGTATTGGGGTACCGGATGTTTGATAAAAAGCATTGAAGCGCGACAATAAAATTTATAATTAAATAATTAAAATAATTTGTAATATACTTTTATATAGAATTTATTCTTGATTTTTAATTTAGTTAAGTTTAAATTCTTAGATGCATATATTTACGTACCTTTAAAACTAAACAATATAGCTACGTATTAAGTAGGTACCTTATTAGTCTTTTTAATATCGAGGTTATAGAGTGCTTAATTTTTGGTTTTACAAGGCGGCTCATTAAAAGATATCAAACACTAAATTCTAATAAATCCACTGAAATTAGTATGCAATTTAAATTTGAATAATAAGACTTATAAACTAAACATCTCCCTAATTCTTTTTATAGTTATGTAAAGTTGAGGTTATAAATTGTTTTTAATTTCACCATAAACCATAAATTTCTCGTGAAAATCTGAAATAGAATCATTTTTTAACTAAATAAATTAACTACATTTTAAAAAGACTGGCTAATAGGTATATAACAAAAGAGTTGCTGTAGATACCTACATAAAACTCTTTTTCAGAAACCAAAATATTCCATTTTATTATTAATTTTTAAACATAATAAATACATATTTTTGTACTTACTTAAGTACCTATCTATATTATTTGTAAAATCTAGCTGTCATTAACGATTTCGTTTCAGAAAATAAGTTAAGTAAATCAAATTTTGCAGGTGCCAGTTGAAATTTAACATATTTTTTTACAACAATTTTTTTTTGAGAGCCGCTCGAATCTGAAACGCAGTCACCTGCCACTTCATCTTCGGAAGATTAACCCATCGCGAATGTTCTCTGTGCCTTCGCCTCAAAGAGCGCGTGACGACTCATCAAGGTCGCCGGACCGACATTTTTTTCAAATTCCCGACTTAGAACTGCGCATTTATCGCAATTATTTCCAATTACGATCGATTGTCGGTCTATTGCTCGAAATTAGCGAACCGAGGAACCCTCTCTTTCTGTGCGATCGCCAGAGAAATGAGTAAATTAATTAGCCGGCGAAAAAGCTGATGGATAAATTGGTAGACGTGGGCTTAATAACCCAGAATCACAATTAAATGTAGACGGTGGCCCATGAACGATTGGTGGAAGAGAAAAATAAGATCGCATACGTGAAACAATGAATGGTATCGAGAAAGGATTGTCCTGGACCTGGATGCTTATGAGTCTATGTGCAAAACGGATTTCAGCACCTCCTTCTCATTCATCAAATAAAACACTAAATATTCTTTTTTAAAACCTGGTTGCGCTGAAAGATAAAAAAAATAAGACGATAATAAGCATCATATATTTTAAAACTAAATTATGACCATAGCTATTTCAAAAAATCGTCAATTGCATCAAAATTTGGTACAGGTAGTATTTAATTAAGTATACCTACGAAATAAGTTATTGATGTTACTTTTCAACTTCTAGGTGTCGTCAATTACGATCTTTCCCTACAATTTTTATAAATAACATTTTTTCAATGTAATATTTTCTGCACCGCATGAATGAACTATCATCAGATATAAAGATATGATTAAGAAATGCCGTCTAATTTCCCACAAAATTCGACTTTGGTAAGCGAACTTATAACAGAAAAATACTGAAATCACTGACAAAAAAAGAAAAAAACTAAAAATCAGTTGTTGAACCACTATATTATATGGATAAAAATAGCACAGATAATTTTTTTATCAGAACTTTAATTATTATTTTTTAATTAAATGGAAAGTATTGCGATGTCGATTCGTTCTATGACGTGACCTTCAAGATGCAACTGGATAGATCGAGTCTTCGCGCTAGAATTGTGTAGAAAATTTGAGACGTTTCTACGTTTCGATTTTAAACATTTAAGCAGTAAGTATTAGCATTTGCACTAAGCTGCAAAAAAGTTCTGTCATTTAAAAGAAACATGGTGTACCACAAGTGGCGCCCTCTACTAGTGACGTCAAAATTAGAAACGAATTTGAATTTCTCGCCCGCAAATAAAACCCAGATTTACACATTTTCTGTAACTATTTGGATTTCTTAAGAAGTTATTTACAAATATAAATTTCATCTATAGAGTCTGTGGTCTCATTTTTGCTACTTCATTTAAAAACACCCTGTATTATATGATTATTCATATTAATCATAATATAGGGTGTTTCTTACATTTACCATTCAGTTCATTTTAAATAAATAAAACTTAATATATGTTAATTTTTTCTAATATATCGACATTGCCCACAGCAATCAATCTCGAAATTCGGGATTATAAATTTCTAATCCCGGGATCGAATTTTTTTCCGGGATTGACAGCCCTAGTTGAGACCTACTTTTTTTATTTTAAAACGAAGAATCTAACCTATGAAGTATGGTAGGCTTAAGCATGGGCCAACTTGTATTGATTTAAATTGAAAAAAAGTACAACTTTTCCCTCATCAAACTTTGCCGGTACAGAAAACTTTCCGGCTTTTACGGCTTACGATAGACGGCCAAGTGTGACGCAACTTTTAGGGCGCGCTGCCGAGCGCTGCCCGATTTTTCAATGTCACGGGGCCGAATTCGCGGGGCGGGGCCCGAGGATGATAAATCACCGGCGGCGGTGCGTCGACGGAGAGCCCTACATACAAAACGTTTTCGAATTAGGTTCGTTCCTCTCTCGACCGTCTTAATCGGGTTAGTTATTATATTGAATCCGTCCGTTCGCCCAATTAAGCTAATTAGGCGTGTGGGCCCGATGGCAATAATTGAGATAAATGGAAAGGCTTCAGCGGGTAAAAATAAAAATAATTATGATTTCTACCAATAAAGTAGAACGCTCTCGCAATCGCGCTTGAGCTGATGTTATCTCAATGCAGTTTTTAAGTGCACTTATTGAATAATGGCATAATTCAGTAGGTTGACATAAACAGGACGATAAAAATTATTCAGTCAGTTTGTCTATTAGGTGCAATACGCAAATCTAATTAAATTATGTAGTATTTATCTCATTACTTTGTAACTTTGCAGCACATACTCAAAAATATTAATGTATTAGTCATAATAATTGGAGGTTTCCTATTGTTAAGTTACATTAAAAATTGACTGTTGGTAAGGGATTTAATTAAATCCAATTTAAACTTCCTTTAATAAACCGATAAAATCCGTTTTACAGTCCAAAAGTTTTTCTCGCGTCAATTTTCTTGTTCAAGTTTCTTGACTAAATTTGTTGTCGAATTGTTTTACAGTTGATAATTCCCTCAAGTTTAGCGTAATACTGCCAGCATCTGTAACTGAAAGTCATCTAGGGTCAAATGTGGCAAGTAAACGTTAATTCTGTTAATGCATTATTATTTTAATATTTTTCATTTACCATGAGCTTTAGTTTGATTGAAGTAATTTGGATAGTTAAACACTAGTTTAGTTTTGGCTGGCATTGCCAAATTCACCAGACCAATAGAAACTAGAAGAATTTTTTTGTCCAAACCGAGAAGTTTCTTGAACTGGAAAACAATCAGCTGATCGCCATTTCGTTAGATTTTATCTTCACTGTGCAGTCAAGAAACTTGTGACTTCAATTAAATCTTTAAAACTGCAAAACGATTTTAAGTCGAGTATAGCTGTAATTTTTGATAGTAAGAGTCAATATTAGCAAAGAGCAAAGACCATGGCTCTCAACAATATTTTCCCATCTATTAAAATAAGAACATTTCGTTCTAATGCTGATTTAACGTTTTTCATGTGTTGAAACGTCTTGTATAAATTTTTGAAATTATAAGACTATATTTCAAAATTTCAAGATAAGTAACACTCTTTATAAAGATAAGCTTTTGAAAAATAAAATATTTTATAGTACAGTTAACCCAATCTGAAAGACACTGTTTAAAGAAATTTAATAATGTGAAAAATATTTTTCCAATTAATAAAGTACAATAATATTTGACAGGTAGGTAATTGTCCTTCAAAGAATTTCCTGTTTTCAAAAAACTCTTCATAAGCGCAACTATGATAGGACTGGAAGGTGCTAAGCACTCCCAAAATTAAATTATTAAATAGTACCCTAGAAAAGCAACTATGAAAAAAAAATATTTTTTTATAGTAAAATCTGCAACAAAAAAAAAAGAAAATCTGATAATTATATTTAATAGACTGCTTAGTAACTGAAAATTGCGATGACTGATACTGTCTGGGGTAGACCATACAGGTTTAACTATGACTAAGTGCTTGTGCAAATTACACAAAATATGGATACCTACCCAGTACAGAATTAAAAAATATGGTTAGGAAATGGGAAGTGGTGCATTGATCCACAGATTCCATTTTAATAAAATTTCCATTTATAAAAAAACTTCCATATCTCGTAATACGTATTCTACAGTGCGTTCAAAAGAAGTAGCACAAATGGGACCAGTGAATCTATAGCTAATTTGAAGACGTTTTGCATAAAAATTACTAATGTAATTTGAAAACCAGAAGGTATATTAATCCAATTTTCTGCTAATGCATGTGTAACTTCTCAATAATTTCTCGAAAATGTCTGCTCCTTAAAGGGGATTGAAACAATATTTTGCAAACACGGTTGTTTCTTGGAATTCTGTTTGCAATATCGTTTTTCGAACGCGATAAAGGTCTACAGCTTTCAATGGTGTCTACTTCATGTAGAACGCCGTGCCTGTGACACATTCAGTCCGGCATGGAGTAGCGAATGGCCGATAGATGTAGTTAGTTGTACACCCCGTACATCTTATTTCTTTGACAAAAGATCTAATGCCATAAATTAGCATGACAGCGCCTACTTAAATATTTCTTAGTTGCAATCGTGAGTTGTACTGCAAATGGTAATGAATTTTATATTTTGTTAATAAACCGTTAATTTTAAAGCCAAAAAGTAAGAGATGTAATTGTTTAAAAATAAACTCTAGCTGTTGCTATCGGTTTTCCAGGTGTAATTCAATGCTGGTCGGGCATTAGCCCGCAGAGTAGTTGTTTCCTGGAATTCCGTGTTTGCAAAATATCGCTTCTCACCGATCGCGATAAAGGTCGACAGCTTTCAATGGTGTCTACTGCATGTAGAACGCCGTGCCTGTGACATTTTCAGTCCGGCATGGAGTAGCGACGGCCGATAGATGTAGTTAGTTCTACACCTCTCAGGCTATCTGATATTTTTAAACACTAAATTTTTGTCAAACAATTGAGTTGTAGCAAAAATTAAGTTAGGGAATGGTTATTTCAGCCCCTTCATGCTATTTTTGGAAACTTTGAGGTACTGTATCTCCTAAGGGGTGAACATTTTACTAAGGTCATTTTTATGCAGACCATATTCATTTTAGCTGTAGTTTCACTGGTGCCATTTGTGTTACTTCTTTTGAAAACGCATGTACAACGTAAAAATATTTCAGGCTATCAGACGAAAATATAAGTAAAACATCTAAAATTAAATACCAATTACATCTATGGTTACCTCTTGCAGTTTTTAGACAGGAATACTGAATTATAATCTACTGCCCCTACTGACTCAATAAATAAAGTCAGTTTATTTCAGATTCCAGCCAACAACGAAAATATAACACATTTGTCTACTCAATTAACAATTAGCTACAGAAAAGAAGAAAATTCCAAGACAGAACCATATTTGAACCCCTGGGAAATGTGCAATCTCAAAATGTAATTTGTTATCGGAAAGTATCTCGCATCGATTTAAGCAACGTTTAAAGTAAATAGTACAAAATTCCTACCTGGATTCTCCGTTACCAAGTTGTAGACCGCCCTGGCCGCCATATCTTCAGTCACAAAATCCCATAGGCCGTCGCATGCCAAAATAAGGAAGTCCTCGCCTCCGTCTAAGGGTATTTCCCTCACGTCAGGTACTGCGATAACAAACGGTTTGTACTCTGCGTCACCTACGAGAAAAAGAATCAGCACTTCGTATGCAAAACAATCCGTAATTTTCAAACTTCTCACCTATTGCTCTAGATACTGCTAATTGGCCATTTACTCTCCAAGTGCCCCACAACAGGACACAACCGCCCTGCTTTTCTATTCTTTCTCTTTCGTCCTAAAAATAAATTCAATAAATCAATTGTCGACCGATACGAGCAAGATTAAAAAAAAAATTAAAAACATGGAAATTAGTTGGCTGAAGATTATATTGTAGTTAACAAATTCAATTTTTTTTTAACCTCCTTTTAAAATGCATACGTACCCGTCGACTTGGTTTGTGCGGGTTGACGACTTGCAGCACCCTACCCTGATTCACCAAGAGGGCTTGTGAGTCACCCACCCATGCTATGTACAATGTTTTTTCCTTGGGTCGTAATAAAGCGACGACGGCTGTCGTGCCACTACTTAAATTCTATAAGAAAAAAATACAGTAAATAATACACATAATTTAAGTTATAATTTAAAAGAAGACATTATTGTCCAAAATTTAACATTTTTATGCTATACAGGGTGTCTGGAATATAAGTTACGATATTAAATGGGCTTAAATTAAATTTAACCAAAAAAAAAATAATAAAAGTGCAACTACAATAAAATACAAAACTCAAAATTACAAAATAAGGCACATCTAAGGTTAAGTAAAAACTCCTGTAACGTAATTTGTTTTTATTTATATCAGTGTTAGTAAAGTAAACAATTGAAGTTTTACCAGAAAATCCTTAAAACTGTAACGTACGACAACATTGTAATCTATCACCTGCTGCTGTTAACCTAAAAGTATTATTAGTCATAGTAGTACTGCGGATAGTTAGTGCGTTTCGTTTTTCTGTACATAGTGCTTGTTTCATATTTGAACCTAAATAAAAATGGAACAATTTGCAGTAAGCATGACCAGCTGCATGACATGTTAATTTATGGAGAATCTGGTCACATCTCTCTGGCTACGAGATCTTTGTTCAGTAAACGCTTTTCGCAAGTAACAAGTCATTTTGACACTTGTAACTATTTCACATTCTATGTTGTGAAAAGATATCAAAGAAAACCATTCACAGAAAGTATGTTTAGTTGTATTTGTAATAATTATTATGTACAAACACGCGACAATCCTGACATGGTATGTGAGTGACTTTGTGACCCCTGGTCAGAGAAAAAAATTGTTAAGTAAAATATGTTAGTACATGGGTACAATTTATCATACAACAAAATGAATGCACTCATTTTCCAGGCACCCTGTATATTAATTTATTTATGAGTAAAGACCTATTTCTTTGGTACAGCCCATTAATAAGTGGCTGCAAGCACAAAAGAGAATAAGAATGATAAAATAATACAAAAAGAGAATTAAATACAATTAAAAATTACATAAAAGCCACTGATCAACAAAAAAAAGGAGTAATAAAAATTACAAATCATTGTTTGTTCTATGAACAGATACAAAATGTTCCAATTCTTCTCTTAGAAGGACATGAAACTCAATGCTAATGGAGAACAGAAAAAGCATAGTCTATGTGAGTAACAAAATCAATATTGGAAAAGTCGCATGTAATATTTTTACCTTGGTAAATGATTTTAGAAAATATAAGAAATAAATACCATAAAAAAGTCAAGTATACTTAACTCCTAAGATTGATTGTAAATCTAATGGTGAATTATTTTGTTTGTATTTTGTATCGTTAAATTCAAATGTGCTCGCATTCTATGCTTACACTCATTCTGAAATAGTTCATGGTCCCTTCTGTCGGGTTAGACTGACTAAAGCAGCTAGAACTATTCGTCGGATACCTTACCTATGGCATACTAATGAGAGCTAATAAGCTCGAAGCCGGTATATGTCTGGTGGGCTTCTGACGAATAACTCTAGCTGTTGCTATAGGTTTTCCAGGTGTAATTCAATGCTGGTCGGGGCATTAGCCCGCAGAGTAGTTGTTTCCTGGAATTCCGTGTTTGCAAAATAGTTCGAGATCGTTTCTACAAACAAATCTATTATGGTATCTGCATTTTGTCCATAAAATAAGATATGGCCCCATACAAATTTTGTAAGTATTAAAATCTTTACCATATCACTGTCACTCTAATTCAATACACTATTGAAATCATGCTGAGATTTATCCAATGCTATAGTTACAATAGAGAATAATTTCAAATGATCTGCATACAATGAGAGAAGCACTCACGAAAACAATTTACAAATCTGTTGGATCAGTTGGGGACCGCCATTAATCCTGTTTTAACTCATATACTTCAGCAAGACAGTTGTTACCATGTCAAAAACTTTTTCAACAAGATGGGACTCCACATTATGCAATACCTGTGACAATTTTTGAATAAAACATTTCAAGAATGGACTAAAAGTGAGGACGTACTCAATGATCTGTAGTCTGTACGTTCAATTGGTACTTTGTACTTTTTCTGTAAGATTACTTAAAAATACAAATTTATACCATGCAGCCTGAATCATTACAAGGCTTACGGCACATGAGTGTTATTGAACATGTGGAGCAATGTCTGACAATTACATGAAGGTTTAAACCCTAGTTTATTCGTGTTAAAAAATATAGTTTAGGGCAGACACTTATATTGAAACCAGTTTGAAGATACGTAAAGAGATCCCTTAAGAAAAATTTGGATTTCGTAAAAAAATAGTCCATGTTTCTATCAGTGCATTATGGATATAAATATTTTGCGTATATATCTACGTGTAACCTCTTTCAGGATCTCAGAGAAAGCTACCTCAATTTCTATTTTATCATAAATTTCATTTGAATTTCATGAAAATTTGCTTTGTGAGCACAGAAACGATTCCCTAAATGATTTCCAGAATTCATTATCAAAAAATTATCACTTGTAATTTCCCTAGTGCTTGGATTATTACCGGAAATTTTTTCGAGGTCACGAATATTTTGATAGTTATAATTTTCTCAAAATATTCAGTAAGAAAATTTCCCACCTAAAAAATTAATCAATAAATTTTATTTGACAATAAGATTATTTAGAGAAAAGGTAAGGTTAGTTGGCCATGAATGTTTATTGAAATGTCAACAATTGTACCACGCTAATTTTTCTCATTATAAAGTCTAGTGAAGTGTTAAGTAAAAATGTTGCGTTTTGGAAAAGAAAACAGAAAATAAACAAAAAATCCTATTTTCATTTTTAAAGCAAGATTTCAAGTGTATGCCATGTGTCATTACTTTGACATAAATATTTCCACTTATTAATATCGTTTAGGGTAGCCTGGAGGATGAGTATTTCCGGAAATATTTTGGTGTCCATGGTAACCAAACAAACGAGTCTCTGATTGGCTTAAGAGTATGCGTGTGAAATTTTCACTATAATTTTCGGTAATGCCCACTGTAGCAAATAAGTAAAAAAAAAACACAAATAAAACCTCCAAACACTTTTGTAATAACACCAAGGATGCTAACTGTTAATAAGAAATTTATCTGTCACCTGCATTAAAAATAGGGACAAAGTTTAACTTCCAAAAACTATAAAAAAAACATCTGAAATTTAAAGATGGACGGATATGGACAGTATCAACTTTTTGGAACTACTATTCGGAAACCATTGGTATGTTACTATACACGTCTGTAATACAATGATGGTTGCCTAACTTCTCAATCAAAATCTAGTAGGTCTAGCATTTTTTCTCATATTTCTTCGACTTTCATACATTACAATAATTATTGCATTCAGTATTACACAAAAAAAAAATATGTAATAGGTGCTACTTTTTCATCCAACAACGGAGATATACTAACCTCAACTTTACACTTATCGGTAAATAAAGCGTCTGTTTTACAAAAGGCATCCATCAAGGCCTGTTCGGGGTTGCTAATAAAGTGTTTATTTTCGGCAAGAAACTGATGCAGGTGAGCTGAACTGTACGCTGCAGCGTCGTGCCCCGCATGGCCATCGAATACTGCATAATAACTGGACGGACTAGCTTCCTAAAATGAAACAATTTTTTTACAGAAAATACAGATTAAAACAAGCAAAATGTGATTACTGTTACTACTTAATCTAATAGCATCTAGATTCAAATAAAAATATGTCAAGGACACTTTACATGGTATTGGAGCATGTGCGTCAAATTAAGAACGAGAGTACAAAAAAACACTAGTGTTAAGTGTGTAAGATTTAAAGAAAGTTTGTATGCTCACAAAAAAAATTATTAAAAAAGAAATGTGATGCTAATCTGCTAATTTGTAATAAATATAAAACAATCCACACATTATACAACTTCAATTCAAGGTCAATTCCACTGGCAAAAAAGTGTGTGGCGTTATCATTCAACAAGTCGTACGGCACCGTGACAGTAAAATTATTCATTAATAAGAAATTATATGGATACTAATAATCATAAATTTTGGACTGGTTTTATTGAAATTTATCGTATACATACAGACATGTTTGTGGAATGTAAAATCTGAGTAGTTCAATTTCCAGTTACATATTATAATATGACAATTTTTCTTGCTTGATTGCTTCCTTCAGTTTTTTTTTGTTATTTTGAACCAAACTAATTCTAGTGATAAGGTACATGATTTTACAATAATAACACTCCCTCAGAAGAGTTTTTGAACTTCTGGAAGTTCTGAGTAGAAATTTCATTAAATTTCTATTGGTGCGTGAAACAACTAAGAACTAATGATAACGGTTGAAAGTAGATTTACAAATGTGTCAGCAGTTCAATAGAAATCGCAAAATTCATTTCAAACAGTGTCATTATTATGACACTCCCTTAAAACGGTTTCTGAACCTCTGGATGTTCTGAGCAGAAATTTCATTAATTGTCTATTGATGAATAAATCAACTAAACACAAAATGTTAAAAGTTGAAAGTAGATTTCATTACAAATACATCAGCAGTTCAATAGAAATCGTAAAATCAATTTTAAACAGTCCCATTATTATTGCAAATGATTGTACATGCAACGTTGTCCATTCTGTGGTAATTTATCTATCTACTTCTTTCACTAGTATGTGATTCACTTTATTTCATTTATTTCTTAATTTTGCCTTCATTATTATCTAATAAACTAATCACTAGTGACACTTTTTTTTAAATAGTATCATGACAAACTGTACTGTACACAAATAAAATGATTATTATTTCCTCAGACAAGTAAAACGTACTACAAATTGTCACAATCAATTAATGTTCAGATTGTTTGTGTGTGTGGGCAAATTACCAAGTAACTTTTCACTAATTTTTTGACCAATATGTGGTACAACTTGTCGTATAACAACTTGTATAAAGTATGGGCCGTTTTAGAAGATTTTGTAACAATAATTTTTTATAAAACCTCACATTTTTATTATACAAATTTAGAACAATTCAACCCTCTATTAAAAAATAAACATCAACAGGAATATAATCCTGTAAAATAATTTTATTGCATATTGTCCACTATTACCTATGAGTCATTTGCGGGAAATCGAACATTATAAATATCTGATACCCTAATGTGTTGCCTAGCAACGTTATCATGTTATTGCAATTTTTATTAATACTGTTAAGGATTTATAGACACCTACAGCATGATCATCAAGCGAAAACATAAGATTCAGCATTTTGCGAAGTTATCGGAAAACTGAAACGTGTATTTTTTTATTTATTTTTCACAAGGATTTTAATTTTTTTATGAATTTTTATATAAAAAAAAGAAAACAGAAGAGCATCGCACCATATTTGTGTTCTTTATAATAAAAAAATATCATTTCAATTATGAAATTATTTAAACTATCTCACAAACAGTAAAAAATAATCCCTGACATGTTTATATCAATGCAATCAGGAAAAAGTGGAGAATTAAAAAATATAACTTACAGTGTTTCATAAAGAAAAATAACGTTAATATCAATATATCTGTAGTACTCAATTTTTTTTTTTTTTTTTTGATGAAAACAATCCTTGTGGAAAATTAGACAACAAATATACATTTTGTAAGAAGTTTTTTTCCGGATTAATTTTGTTGTTGCCTCCGCAAATTTATTTAAAATCTAGTCCAAAATGTCCATAATACAAAGCAATGCAAAAATATTATTCATTTGACTTCAACTATGAATAATCTGATTAAGTTGATGCAATTACTAGAGTGCCAAGTAATATATTTTTAATTTAAATAATTATAATTTTTTATTAATTTAAAAAGGATGATAATGATAGTATGAAATAAAATATAATATGACATATTCGTTAATCTTTAATACATATTTGTTTATATTCCATAGTATAAAATATCACCTACCGGACTTATAACATAGATTACTATAGAACAATTACATTCAGACGTTTGGATTCATATTCACTTTTTAACAGGAGTTTGTCTGAATAGCAAACATTTTTTTAACTAATTATACTAGAATTCTCCAAAATACTAAGCTGTCCGTTCTTAATTCCTGTAGTAAAACGCTGAAATCAATACCTGCTCGTTTTCAAAGATTCTTCTAACGCAAAAATATAGTAAAGGGGACTACTTGAGATGTTATCAATGACCTATGTTATACAGGGTGTCACGAAATTAATGAAACAGAGCAGCAATAGATGCCTGATGGCAAAATAATACGATGTAGCCAAAATTAGCTTAGTACAAAACTTGATGGTTAAAAAAGTACAGGGTGCCAAAGTTAAAATTTTTGTTTTCGATATTTGTAAATAGCTTTTTAAAAATCCAAATATTTGCATACATGTCAAAGATTGGGGTTTTATGAATACGAAAAATTCAAATTTATTTTTAATTTAACATCATTAGTAAAAGACGCCACTTATTGCACATCGTACTTCTTTTAAATATCAGAACTTTTTTGTGGCTTAGTGTGTACATTTATCTATTGAAATAATGAATTCTCCTACCTTTTTTATCTGAAAAAAGTATACCTCGTTGAAGTTGTTAGAAGTAAACGTTTTCGAAATAATAATAATAATAGTTTATTTGCCCAATAGGTAGACACCCAATTACAGGACAACTTACACCTATAATAAACATATCATACGACAATCTACTATGCAATCATCATTACAATTATTACACATTATGAAAATATTGTCTAATACATTTCAATAAAAAAAATTTTGAACAATTCTGAATATCACATATACTAGATATTTTATTAAAATTACTACACATACTATACAATGGAGACTTATAATCCTATAGTATTTAATGAACCGAGTAAAAACTGTTTTGGTTTCAGATAAATTGTCTTTTCTACTGAAAATACAACAAAATGTTACATGAAAAAAATTATTCAGATTGCTAAATAATGACGAGGTGCAAAATTTCAGGAAGATTGACATACTTTGATGAAATCTTTGTGCTTTGATGAAACCATTGTTCAAAATCTAATGATAGCGGTAATCAAACCATGCAGATCTTGCACATCGTCATAATTTACCATTCTTAGTAACTTTTCAAGGAAAAGGCACTTTACCTGAAACTAAATCAGTTTTTACTCGATGCACTGAATATTTCAAATAGAATTATTTCGAAAACTGTTATACCTAAAGATAGGAGAATTGATTGTTTCAATAGTAAGATGTATACACTAAACCGCAAAAAAGTTCTGCCATTTAAGAGAAGCATGATGTGCCATAAGTGGCGCCCTCTACAAGCAATGTCAAAATTAAAAACAAATTTAAATTTCTCATCCCCAAAAACCCCCGATCTTCAAAATGTATGCAAATATTTGAATTTTTTAAAACGCTATTTGCAAATATCGAAAATAAAATTTTAACTTTAACACCCTGTATCTTTTTAACCATCAACTTTTGAACTAAGGTAAGTTTGCATGCACATTACATTATTTTGTCCTTAGGAATCTACTCTTGCTCTATGTCGCATTAATTTCGGAGCACCCTGTATGTAAAAATGATGTATTAAAATACTATATAGTACTACAGTAACTTACACAAATCAGTTTATTTTCACTTAGAAACGTTAAGTATAATTGAAGTTTACTTATTGAGCGCTACTCCCTTAAAAAATTTCTGGTTTGACCATAATAGTAATACAAACATAATGTTGTAATATCACTTAATTCTAAGTAATTCAGGTTAATGCAAAGTAATGCAGTGTCACGCCACATAATGTAATGTAAACTTAAATGTACCAAGCACTATTTGATGGACGGAGTCTCGTAATAGCCTTTATTATTTGTCGAGCTGCATTTTCAATTGAATCCCATTTGTCACTCAATTTTTTCCACACGCAGTAAATAAAATACCAAAACATATCCAGTGAATAATATCGATACTAACCTGAATATTGAACATGGTATTTAGATCGTGTATGACAACATGTCGATCTTCCATTCGTCTCCTTGAATTTTTGATAGCGTGCACACTTGTTAGAAAGTATGGAGTTCCGGGAGAGGGCAAAGAGCACAGCATACTGTTGTCCAGGTAACGAAGACATACTTCGTTCGTCTTGGCCATTACAGTCTGCATTAACTTCAAAGGTTCGTAGGCTGGAACATGAATTAAACAATGAAGCAAGCATAAAAATTGCGTGTCTGCGTTTGATTTACCTACATCTTAATTATTTGTAATTTTTCACAAAAAAAAAAACGTGTGTGTAATTATAAATTTTATATTACCTTGTTTTCTATATTGCCTTTTCTCTAAATTAACCTAAATTCAAAACTCGAAACTCGTTTTATTTTAATTGCATGATTCACGTGATGTTCGCAAAATGCATGTAATACCTTGGTATAATAATTTGTGAAACATAAATCTGAGTCATTTGTTATTTTTAATTTACAGAGTTGTTGCAGCCAGCAGACAATTCCCGTATAAAAAAAAGTATATTAGCCTCGAGTTTCCCGATTGAATTATAGGCTAAAATGTGGGTAAGCGCCTCTATTAAATTCTAAATAATTTGATTTGAGTCAACTATTTTGGCCATCTTGAGTCTCTGACCTACTCTAACACCCACATGAAATTTAAATCATAATGTAAATGTCCGCGAGAGATTTTTATCTAGATTATTATTCATAATAGAACAAATTAATAAAAAATAATAATAGTTTGAGTTTTTTCTTAATTTTCATACATTTATGTACCTAATACCTACCTACCTGTAGGATAATTATAATAATTTTCGTGTAGATAAGTAGGTAGCTAATAATTTATCATTCAGTTTAAAGAAAAAGAATTAATCAAGATAATTTCTCATTTTCAAATGGTTTTATTTGAATTTGAATTTTTTCATATAATTTTTGAGGTTATGTATATTTAACTAAAGCAAAACTACATGTTCCAGCTTTTTCCAATTGTAATATTGTTATACGTGACAAAACAGGGCAAGACGCATCTATAAATCCCTTCTCAAATCATTCTTTACTTGTCGAAGTTTAGAGAATTTAAAAAATCCAAATATTTTACGGTATTCACCCGCGAATTTTAATTTCACGCTAAAGATAATACCATTTTGTATGTTTGACATATGAAGTCATTAGTATAATTAAAACTATACTTACATGTTAATGGCAATTAAATTTAATTGTTCTAAAGATTGTAACTATACCTAATTCCTTAGCTATCCTACCTAGGTAAAAGAAGGAAGTAGATTAACTCACCATTTTACTGAACAATTTGGGGCTTTTACTTTTTGACAAATTATCTATAATCATACCAAAATGCAGTGTTTTTTCTTCAATAAAATAGGTAAACTCAAGTAATTATGAAATGACGCCAAGGTTCATTGTCATTTATATTGTCACTTGGAATTTGGAGTCAATTGTTTTGAACCCTAATGTGTCAACGCCTCCTACGCATTTTGAACTTTTGAAATTTCAAGAGGAAATTTAATTTGAAAACTACAGAGTGGTCCGTATAAGTAATGAATGACCCATGGAGACATATTAATTTTTTAAGTCAAAATAGTACGATTTACCAACTTGCTTTAAAGAAAATGTTGATAATAAAAGATACAGGGTATCAAAGTTGGAATTTAATAAGTATTTTTGTGTAATAATTAGATCTGTCTTTGAATGTAATCAACTTACAAATTTGGAAATAGATGTTTGTAAATTGTTTATTAGGAAAAAAGGTATAGGTAGCTACTTGTCATAGTCTCTCAGATATTGGCCATTTTCGAGAAAATAGCTTTTCAACAAACAGCTGCATAGTTGATTATACAATATTTTAACGTATTAGGCGCCAAAATTGCCTTGCAAATTGGATATGTAGAAGGTAGATCAACAAGCAATAAAATTACACTGGTGTAAAATGGTCCGGAGAGTACATTTTTCAAGATGCAACGTTTTTAAAATGGAAGTCATACTGATTCTTGCAGATAATCGTCCTGAATTAGTTTGTGGATAAACCACAATGTGAACAAATTTTTCGTCTTTTTTTCTCTAAATTCCTAAATCGATTTTTTTAATTATTGTCCTCCCAAATATTCTCGTTGCCCAACACGTCCATTGCAATTTAATTGCCAACAAATAACATCTCTCATATCTGAAAATGGAAAATTATTGTATCGGAATTTTTCGATTTTGTAAAGTAATTTATTTTAACAAAAATTGGATAAGTTGGCTTAAATCGTAATATTTAAGTGCAAATTCTAGTATGTCTCCATGGGCCATTACTTGCGGACCACCCTGTATAGTTTACGCGATTTGCCAGTTTATTATTATTATTTGTTATATTGGTTATTATTAGCATAATAATTTTAGAAGATGTAGGTATGTAGGTATGAAAAATTCCAAATATAAATGTGAGTGTGTGTCTATTGTATTGTATTGTGTATTTTTCAGATGAAACTGAATTCCCTGAAGTAAATCCAATTACCGTTCTGACTGAATACCATAAAATTCGTGTAAGTCATTCACATCATTCACGATTTTCGCCACGTTTTACGCAGAAAATCATAGTAAATCACTGTTATACATTTAATGACCCACACTCGGTTTCTCTGTTCTAACGGAAGTCAGTAATTAATTATTATGCAGTAAGCTATGTTTCCGCATCCGTCTGGCGGAGCTCGGCACAGAAATAAGGAAAGTGCGTAATTTCACATAAAAAGCTAATTATTATTTAAATGTGCCTAGGATATTTACACTCTGTTGCTGATTCAGTTCCATTTCGCAAACGGAATTGTGACATCCAGACAAACAAATTTACCTATCTAATGACGATTACCGGGAGGATACATTACTAACGAACTACAAACACGTTACCAGTCTGTGCTCTATACAAGGTAATCCGTAAGTAATGGCCCGTGTAGACAAAATTTATGTTAAAGTTAAAAAGTACTTCTGAATGTAAAGTATTTATCCAGTTTTGGTTAAAATCAATTACTTTACAAAATCGAGACAATAATTTTTCATATTCAGATAAAGAGATGTGACCGTTATTTGTTGGCAATTCAATTTCAATGGGTAACGAGAATATTTGGGAGTATTTTGAAATAGATTACAACCTGATAATCAATAATTTAATAAATCTGTTTAGGAATTTAGTGAAAAAAAGACGATAAATTTAATCACATTACCATTTTACGGATTATCCACAAACTAATTCAAGACGACTATCTGGAGCAACAAGAATCAGTACGACTTCCATTTTAAAAACGTTATTGCATGTTGAAAAATACTATACATATCTACCATTTTACATTAGTGCAAATTTTATTGCTTGTCGATCTACCTTTAAAATATAACACGTTGAAATATTGTACGATGAACATGACGTGACATGAACATGATTGTTGACCAGCTATTTTCTCAAAAATGGCCAATTTCTGAGACTAATGACAAGTAAGTATAACTTTTTTCCTCAAAAACAATGAAGGTTTAAGATTTGTTAATAAAAAACGTGATAACGCTAGGGTCAAAAAAATTACGCTCACATTACGCAAACAGATTATGATTTCTCATATCCAAAAACATCTATTGCCTGTGCCACTGCATTATTTCTTTCAGATTTTTTTTTAAGACATAAGTTTTTGGGACATGATTAGTTATTTTGAAATAGCCTTCGATTATTTTTTAAAAATATATACTTTTGCATGTCGCTAAAATGCACCATTTTCAGTTTATCGTTTTTGTTGAGTTTGGAAATCAATACATGAATTCTAACAGAATATTTATTCAAGTTATTACACTAGTAAGTAGCGGTCTGGCGTATATTTCAAAAATAAATTTAAAATAAGGATTTTGTTTTTACTACTGCGTTTTGGTTTAAAAGTGAATATTTTTTTAATTTTATTATTTTTTAAATTATGTCTCATGTCATATTTCTTTGTCTTGTGTTTCATGCTGTTTTTATAAGAACAATATTACTAACTGTAATAACTTGAATTAATAATTCGTTAGAATCTTTCTATTGACAACAAATACTTTAAACGCATTTTTACCTAAAATGGTGCATTTTAGCGTCATGCGACCAGTAAACCTCTTTTAAAACTAATCGTAGACTGTTTCAAAATACCATCATTTTCCAAAAACTTCTATCCATATAAAATAATATAGTTGCACAGGCGTTCAAAACGCCCTGTACCTTTAACGCAAAAATCAATGACAGATTTCATTAGAATAATCATAAAAAATGAAAAAAAATACTTTCTTAGATCTATAACTTCTTAAGGAAGCTACATTGTACTAAGTTGGTTTAAATTTAATTATTTTTGTCCAAGGAAGCTAGCCTGAAAGTATGGCCCAGTTTTTACTGAACACCCTGTATAAATCGCAAAACAAAAGCAACTTGTACAAAATCTTTAGCGACAAAAGATATTACATTAAAAGTTAATTCTTAATTAAAAATCCTTAATTTCATATATTTCATAAAATATCTAAAAAGATATAGATATAAGTATTTCACGAGTTATATTATAATTTTTGTGTGACCATCCTCTACATAAATAACAGTGTTTTAAATGCTGTAGTTGTATTACATTATATCCGCGAGTACCGTGGAGTGTGGCCCCTTTTAATAAAATAATATATTGATTTAATAAACCACTGAATTATTTCGTGAAAATCATAAGGAACCTATCGATTGTATATCTCATAAACGAAGCAAAATATTAAAAATGAAAAGCAAACGAATGTCTAAATTTATTTATATTTTCACACGAAGCGACACTACCCAGGTCCACGCCTCTGGCTGATATAATAGTGACAATTACACCAGTTGAAAAATCTCCAGTCATGAATATGCGGGTCTAAATTTTCTTCAAATTCTGTTAACAGTTCACGAGATATAATAGAAAATGTTTGTTTTTATGTAAAATTTAACGCCATATATCTCAAAATTCGAAAGCAAAACGTTACGGAACAAAGTGCAAAGTGGAAAAATATTCCATCCCTACTGTTTCTGTATTTAAGTAACATCACATGTTCATGAGCGGAAATGTTTAGAAGACACTTTTTATAGAAAGAGATCAAATTTCTCAATAGTTCTGCTTTCTGGCAGATTGATTAAAAATATCTCACACATTTTTTCATTTTAATAATGAATCGTAATAGGAAAAGAGGAACTTATTTGCATTGTGGATAACCACATCCTTTCCAAAGGAGGATTAACTACACACACAAAGACACGTGTATATTACAATCTAAATATTGTATAGTATAATTTGCACTGATGAGATCTGAAAAGAATAATTTATATGCGGTTTTTCTTACCATTGTCTGCAGGGTTGAATCCACATAAAAGGGGCTGCTTCCTGCAGGCTTTCCTTATTTCTTCTATTACAATTTTTATGAGCGGGCCAATAAGGTTTGCCGGACATTGTCTAAAAAATATATACAAAAATATCACTTAAGTGCCTAACTTCATTTACTAAATGGCTATTAGTCATTTTTTGGTAATGAAGAGAGGCATTCATGCTGTATTTAGAGAATAATTTCTACATCCACAAAGAAAAGTTAGGTGATGAATTTTTTTCAAATGAAACTTGTAAAATAAAAAAGTTAAATAGAGATTGTTACACATACAGACCGACACATTTGAAAGCAAGCCACCTTTCTAAAAGTTTCATTTGTTGGCCAACTTAAAACATTTTTTTTAATGATAGAATTTCAATATCAAGAATTTTTGTTTCTTACAAGAGTCGGTTCACCTATCCGAGGACACCCTGTATATCTTTAAAATTTTGATCACATCCATTTGAAACTATCATAAATTCAACAACGCACACAGGTTTAAAATAAAGAAATCGCTGATCTTTTTTTTGGATTTTTGCAGTTAATTTTCATTCTAAAATTTGGTACCAAAGTAGAGTTATTAAAGCTCTATAATTGAGAAAAAATAAATCTTTAAAATCGGCCAAAAAATTAAACTTTTAGAGAGGTGCCTCACTTTCAAATGGGTCACTCTGTATATGTCGATATTTTTTTCCGTGATAGATACAAACAGGTTTTTTTTTATTCTTTATGAATTTATGTTGCAGCATAATAAAGTTTGGCTGTCTGCTATTATTTCGATAGGTGATAGATTGAGCCCAAGCAAGTAAACAAATGCAACATAAGGTAACTGCATTTTGTAGACGTTAAAATAATAGTATTTAGCCAAGCTAGTCTTGCAAAAATGTTGCTGGTAATTAAATTAAAATTTGAGAGATGTTAATTGTTAGATTAACTACAAATTTTAATTTTTTACCGAGAATTTAGAAATAATGTAATTTCATATTCCAAATTTTAGTCCTCTTATGCTTTGCATTTACATTAAATTAATACATTTCCTACACATTCTTTAATAAGGAGCTGCCCGAAATATAATTTACTGCCTTTAAATTAATATTATGAAAACATTAATTCATCAATATTTTCTGAAAATTTATTACTAACATTTAAATGTTTCATAAACTGAAAACTTGTTCATTATTTGCCAAAAAATTATAGTTAGCTACTATTTTTCCATTTATTTATTACAATTATGGAACATACTTTAGATGTAATGAAAAATAACACAGACATACAAGTACAAATTTATTTCAAGTAAATACAAAATATAACACGGTATTTTTGGAATAAAACAATACTTCTAATAAAAAAATACAGTTATTCTGATGTCATAAAATACATTTTTTTTTCCTGAAGGTTTTACAATAAGTCATAGTATGTAATATAATTTTTAAAATGATAAACAAACACGATTTAGGTGTGCAAACACGTGTTAAAAAATACATATAACTCATCATGCAAACTAAACTTATTATTATAATACCCCTTCATTTCGATTTATATAGAAAACTTTTAAAAATGTCCATACAAATTGGTCGGATTAGAAAACATAAAATTTGATCGATATCTCTAAAACGTTAGCAAACGATCTTTAAATTCTGTTCACTGAAACAAAAAATGATCTCTTCATTTTGGAACGCGTGACTCTAAGTTTTTATTTTGGCAAAACGGCCCTCCCTCGCGACGGAAATCGGAAAAATACGCGATAAACTCAAGGCAGGTGCACTCAAGCTTTCCCACCCATTTCGTATGTTCCCCAATTATGAATTTGTACCGATTCACACACCGTACAGATCGTGCAGTTTCATTTTTAACGCCTCGGGAAATTGGCTGTAGAACTGAGCCCAATTTTCATCCCCACATTGCTGCTTGAAAGATAACAAAACATTCCTAATGATTTCTTTAAGATCCACCCGGATATTTATCCAAGAGGCAGCCGCATCACAGAAAAATATGAAATAGTTCTTATTAAACTCGGGGTGTCGTATGATGATTTCACACAATCCTCGGAAAGCTAAGTCTTTCTCGTCAGAATCTCGTACGTTTCTGATCAACATGCAACAGTTTTTTACTATCACATCCATTTCAGGCACTGTTACATCCGGGCACACGAAAAATATGATACACAACGAAATTGCTACCGTTTTATGCATGGTTCGTGCCATAGCCGGGGCGCGAAGAATGTGCACAAAGGCATTTAAAATTTCAGGAAGAAACTGTTGAATGTTAGTTCCCATTACCGAACACAATTTTCCTATTACCCATGCTGCATTGTTGCATACGCCATCTGTATGTTCGTCCAGGTTCTTAATAATAAGTGGAATATACTCATTGACGTTCGAAGCTAGGAAGGGGTAGCATAGCCCTATTAGCTCCCCATACAAAGCAATGGATGTCTGTCGAATTAAATTTGACCCGTCCTGCATTGTGGTGTACAACAAATAAATCAAATTGCTATTCGTAACGTACTTCACAAAGTGGGTTTTCAAGCCTAGCGCCATGCTATACAAAACATCATGTGCGACGTTCATTGGTTCCTTATCCGGTGGATCGTATTCGTTTGGGTACTGCTGGTAATTTATGCATGCGATTAACGTATCATTGATCAACTGCAAGCAATGCAAATACACCGTTTCGGAGTACGGCAAAAAAGACACTTCCAAGGCGGGAATGACATTAGATAAACACTCCAAAACAGCAATAAAGTGGTCGTCGTAAAAGTTGTGAAGTTCTGTAAATTTATTCATGAGCGGAGGCAACAGCTTGTTGACGTATTCTTCTTTGCTTAAATGGTTTCCAACAGATTGCGCTAGAACACCAATAGCATCGTATAGCAAATACAAACTCCTACAATGGAACCTCTCGAAACCATACTTAAATCCTTCTAATATGAAATCAATGTACGGAATGAGCTTGAGTTGTGCTTCTTCTTGGAATATGCAAAAGGCAGATATCGCGGCACGTTGCACTCTTTTATTTTCATCTACGAAATGCTTGAGTAAGATCGTCATAACTGGCACAAAGAACTCTTCTGGATTGTCAGCTCTAACGCTAACGATCCAACCGACATATCGACTCAGCGTCCAGCAAGTTATAACTCGAACAACCGAATGCTCATCACTCATAGAACAGATTAAATATCTTACTAAATCTGGTAATTCAGACTTCAATCCCAACATACATCCTTCTGCAATAGCGCCTAGAGCTAGTATAGCGGATTCCTTCACTAGATAGTCTGTATTGCGCAGCATTTCACTTATAAGGGGTATCAACAGTGGCAGTAGTTCTTCCCCAAACTTGCAAGCTATGGAATCCAAAGAAGCAGCACTGCACTTTCTTAATGTCCATCCTACATAGAAATCATCGAAATCATCATTCGACTCTTCAAAGTCTTCATCGCTAAAGTACTCCTCGCCATCACCGGCGTTTCTTTCTTTCATGTGAAACGGTGAAATATCCTTGGATAAATCTTTGCTATTAGCATCTGCCCCGAGACTGTCCTTAATCATGTTTAACTCTGTCGATGAATACTTCATGTTTTTCAAAAGAATCGGTAGAAGCTTTTCGATGTAAGGTGACAAAATATCCCTGCATGTATTTAACTTTGTAGTGGCTAACCAAAACTCGCATGCTTGCAAGGCAACATCTTGATCTTCGTGATGGCATTTTTCCATCAAATAGCATATGATATCGTGCAAATGTGGTAATAAAGTCTGTTCTTGATTTTCTACGTAAATAACAAACGTGTGACAAATGTGTTTTTGTAATTCCACATCGTCTACGTTAGCTAATTGCATAACATTTCTTAAGTAAGTCCCCAGGTCTATAGACTGTTTCATAACCTGGAAATAATCCTGTAGAAACTGATTTGTGAGTCGTATGATATCCTGACGCATCGTGCACTTTTCTATAGCTACATACTCCACGAATTTGGGGAATACTTCTTTAGTTATCCTATAGATATCATCTTGTGGCTTTTGGCTGTTTATTAACTCTTCACATACTTTAAATAGCGTTGTTAAAGCAATTTCGCTATATTCGTCTTGTACGACAAAAGTTTTAACTAAATATTGTATCAATTCAGGCCAAGTCTTCAAGTTGTCTTTAGCGATAATCACAATTACATTACTGATGCTCATTCGGACTTCTCTGGAAGGATCTTTCAATAATCGCAGGCATTCGTTTTTAATTTTTGCACTATCTTCTTGGTTGAAACTGTTATAGACTAACAATATATTGTTTTTGAGCAGAATTCCACTAAGAGATCTTATGTCCTCGGAGTATGAAGAACTTCCTAGTATGAACAAGAGGTAATTCGAAAAGTCTGTCAGATTTTGCATTACATTAAGCCTATCTTGCACTGTTTTCTGGGCCTCACTGTTTGGCACAAGGGCTAGTTGTAAAGTTTCCTCAATGTTTTTAAGGATGCTTTCCTGAGGCCTCCACTCTCCCCAGTTCATTTTAAGCCCATAAGATATCTGGAAAAAACGTCACAATAGGTTATGTTGCACATATACTCTTTCAGTCTGGAATAAATCCATTCAGGACTCACTACGTTAAAAAAATATCTATTTGTATTCACCATATTTACTTACCCAACTGATGATAAAACAAAAAGATAAGTTATCTTTATCGCTATTATTTGTCCAAATTATGAACTTTATTGACAACCGGCTTCACCAGACACAAGCAAAACGAACAGAGTAGGCAATGCGCAGACGCCATTCGGGCGAGTCAATGAAATCCCGGGGCGACGGAGTCTGCACACGCGTGTATTTGCCAAATACGGGGGAGGGTCAACAATTTTTGAACACAAAAATATAAAAGAGGTATTCCTGTGATCAAGTTATCATTATAAATGAAACTAAATACGTAAGAGATTTTTTTAAAAATTCGAAAACGAGGAATCTGACATTTTCATATACATTATTAAATTACAGTGTTTTTTAATTAGAGGTCAAAAATCCAGGGGCGTATTCTTTGGCCAAAAATAAAAGTTTCTTGTTATACAAGGTGTTTCAAAACAAAGGCGAAACATTTCAGGGGGTGATTCCTTGTTGAAAATAAAAGGTAGTTTGTTATATAAACGTTGGGCACAAGTCAACCATTAGGGAGATATCGCGTTGCAAAGATGGCGGAAAAAAGAGTGTTTTTATTGTTTTTCTCGGAAACGAAAAGCGTGGGAATGGTAAAATTTTGTGGAAGTGTTACCATCATCAAAAGACACTTGTGACATATTTTTTCACTTTTTGAAAATAATTGGAAAGGGTTGAAATAAACTACCCCTTTCAGTTTTTTTAACTATACTTTCAAAAAACTTCCTTATCTGAACTGCTTGATGCATGACGGGGCTCCCCCACATTTTAGTTCGACAGCTCGTAAATTTTTAAATGAAAGATTCGGTAATAACGTGATTGGACGAGGCACTCGAGAACCAGGTCAGCCTTGACCACAGACCACACAAATCACCCGATATGAACCCTATTGATTTTTTTGTTTGGAGATATCTCAAGACATTAGTTTAGGTAATTATTTACATTAGCGTAAAACTCCAATCTTAACAAAAAAATTCCTACCCCCCTATTTTCGAGGGTGCTGATCACGTATCTGAAGTCAGATTTCGGCGCTCGCATGTAGTTTTCGAAAAAAAAAATTTCTAAATTATAACCTCTATTTATACACTACATTAGGTTTAAATTACAATGTACATCTCTGCCTCCTTCATTTCATGACGTCACACTGTTGTCCAAATATATAGGAGTTATATTGCAATTTCAACCTAATGTAATGTATACATAGAGGTTATAATTTTGAATTTTTTTTTTTCGAAAACTACATGCGAGCGCCGAAATCTGACTAGATTCGTGATCAACACCCTCGAAAATACGGGGGGTATGAATTTTTTTGTTAAGATTGGAAAGTTTTACGCTAATGTAAATAATTACCTTAGTTTACTAGGTTCACAAAGTGAATCTGAGGAGCACTTATGTCAACAAATTATAGCTAGTTGTGATGTGATAACACTACTCCTGGAATTCTTGCACGTGTTCGAGCTGCAATTTCAAGAAGATCTGAAGCATGTATTTTGTCTGAAGGTGGCCATTTCCAACATTTGTTTATAATAAATCATAGTAATTACCTACATTGTTAATTTATTTTAAGTAATGTAATGAGTAGTAAAAATTCACTTGATCAAATCAATCAACTATGTTGTTAATTGGTTTGGAATACAAAAAAGTGTAAATAAAGAAAACGTGAACATAATACAATGGCGCATACACACTAGAAAAAATATAGACGGCGCCGTTCCATGATATAGGTCACGTGACAGATGCCGCGTCTAGGGACCTAAGGTCCAGAAAATGGTTACTTTACTTGCTTTATGTTGGTGCTACAGCAAATATGGTGGCTATATTGCAAAATGAAGTTAGTAATTTTTTTTACAGACTCAAAATGTAAAACACTAATTCACTATACAGGGTGTTCAGAAACTCTCTGACAAACGAAGACCGGAGATTCCTCAGACAATTTTAAGACGATTTAACCCAATTCACCTAGTCAAAAATGCTTCCTAAGGAACTAGAGCTCTTTGAAGATGGCGCCTTGTAAATAGTTTTGTTTAAATACCTCCAGAACACTTCTACTTAGAAAAACAAAAACTGGTACGCTTGTTTAGCCTTCAGAGATGAATCGATTCCATCAATTGCGAATTTCTAGTACCGGTCATAGGCGTCCGTTTTGGGTAGGTCAACGGTTATTTTAACGCATAACTTTTTGTATTTAACTTTTAAGCATTTGTGACTCTAGATTATTAAATTTTCAGGTATTCTCGTACTAAAAGGTACTCTTACTTTAAGCCATCAGGATACACCGTTTTCTAGAAAAATGGATTTAAAAAATTTTCGTTAAATTTATTAAATTTTCAGGTATTCTAGTACTAAAAGGTACTCTTACTTTAAGTCATCAGGATACACCGTTTTCTAGAAAAATGGATTAAAAATTTTTCGTTAATAATCTAGTGTCACAAATGCTTAAAAGTTAAATACAAAGAAGTTATGCATTAAAATAACCGTTGACCTACCTAAAACGGACGCCTATGACCGGTACTAGAAATTCGCAATTGATGGAATCGGTTTATCTCTGAAGGCTAAACAAGCGTACCAGTTTTTGTTTTTCTAAGTAGAAGCGTTCTGGAGGTATTTAAACAAAACTATTTACAAGGCGCCATCTTCAAAGAGCTCTAGTTCCCTTAGGAAGCATTTTCCGACTAGGTGAATTGGGTTAAATTGTCTTAAAATTATCTGAGGAATCTCCGGTCTTCGTTTGTCAGAGAGTTTCTGGACACCCTGTATAACCACAGTCTATACTGTGATAACTACTAAGCTCGACGCCAATACAAACTATAAAGAGAGATCGTTGTTTGTAAACAATTACAATAATCTACAAAAACTATTCATTTATATATTTTTTCTAGATTTGTGGGCAGGGCCGCGCTAAGCTATTCGGCCGCCCGTGTGCAAACCATAATTTGCCGCCCCGTTTTAATATTTTAAGTAAAATTTAACATTTAAAAAATCGTCACTCCTTACCCCCTTTAGCTAAAAACTGATAAGTGTCTGGTCTAGCTGTTTTGCCGCCCCTTGACTTGGCCGCCTGTGTGTTTGGCACACATTCGCCAAATAGTCGGCGCGGCCCTGTTTGTGGGCGCATATGATGACCAATTTTATTTGTAATATTATACAGGGTGATATATTTTTTTGGCAAATAATGATCGATGATACCTACAGCTCCGCCACTGGTAAGTTTCTACGGCTGATAATTTTTTGTTTCATACAATTTTGACACGCTGTAGTTGGACAATGGCTGTCCTAAGACCCCACATTTGTATAACAAAAAACCCTTATTTTTGGCCACAGAATACGCCACTGGATTTTTGACCCCTACTTAAGAAACCAAACCAAAGACAAACCAAATAGAAATATGTATTAATTTGTTCAATTATTGAGGTTTTAGGTACATCAAAAATACATTATACATAATGTGCATACTGCAGCTAACATTAAATGTTCAGATCTTTAATTAGAATTCAAAAATAAATAACATGTAGGTATGTAACTTTAATAGTAGCTGGATATTATTTACTGATAAAAAAAATGAAGAAAACAAAAATTATCTAATCACTTGATCCATATGGCACGAGCAAATTGTAAGACCAGTTTAACAAAACCCATTTCTAATATTAAATTAATGTAAGGATTAACTCCGATATCTATAGATAATATTTCTGAAGGTATTTATGTATTTATTTAAAATGTAAAGTAAATGGCCTAACGTACATACTTTCACACACCTTCACATAAATGATAAACTATTTTTTATGGCGAAGGTCACATTTTGGCAAGGAATAGTTATTTGCACAAAGTATCAACTATTGTATAATATGATTTGTAGTTATTTGTTTATTAACTGTTAAGTTTACATTGCATACACTAGGCTGATAGTGATAATAGCCTAGTAAATGGCTTGTGTAAACGTTTAAAATACCAAACAAAATTAAAGTAGGATTTAAATTGCACTTAGAAGAGACAAGCACAGTATCAACACATATATTTGCGTCATGTCTCGTAATCAAAATATGAAACGCAGTCATATATTCCAGGATTCCTAGAAAATATACATCGGTAAAATATTAACCGCCGATCTTCTTAAGATTTTGCACGACCTCATAATTTACCGTTATGAACAACTTTTTCAAGTAACATTTTGCTGTATTTTCAGTAGAAAAGGCACTTTACCTGAAACGATAACAATGTTCAATAGCTGCACTATTGCTAAAGTTGAAGGAATAAAGTGTTGAAATTATACATTTTTGAATTCAGCAAGTTAAGCTCTACAAGAATCCAATGGCAAAATATAGGGGTTCTATTTAAAAAAATATCCGATGACGTCATCACGCGAAAACAAATGAACGTCGGAAATGCGTTGGTATAGAAAAGAGTATTTTTAAAAAGCAAAATCGACCTGTCCGAGGAAATTTCATGAAACTTCGTAGTTTTAGAAATAATGAATTTATTCCATACCTCTCTTCCACACTGTATATTATATGTATACACATTGATTACATACTTGATCTACTTACTGGTTATTAAATTAAAAACAAAGATCTAAAAGCCCAAATAAAAGCTTGTGGATACTAATTTAAATTTTAATATGAAAACTGTGCAGAAAATAATATGTCTTGTGTTAGAAACCTAAAACTAAATACGTGCTCCTTGGCAAACATTGTCGACAAAAATTAAACATTCTCCTTAATTTATGATCCTGTTCCTGATAAATAATTTTATCATCTTACATAAATATAGACCAACTACACTGACATCATCCCACATTTAACACAATATAATGTTTACTAGATATTTTATGTATTCGTGTTTTTACGTTGAGAACCTCAAAAACATTTTTTAAAATGCTTCCAGATGTTTGAAAATAGAAGGCATAGCCACACAGAAGTTGGCTTTGTTTTCGTAAAACAAAAATGTTTTGAGTCGTCGACCTTTTGTATTTTGATGAAATCTGAATTATTGCCCGACTTGAACGTCATTTATGACACCTTGAAATTAATTAATATCATATTAAACTTAAACAATAGTTATTAAAAAAGAGATTAAATCTTTGCAATCAAATTAGATCTAAATATTCGACAATGCAGTTATAAGACATTTCCTCAATTTAATTTTTTAAACCTCTCTGTATATCGCAAATTTTGAACGCACCTACAAAGGGTGGTTTGTTTTTTTAAATGAAAAATTGCCTCTTTTTCTAGCATAGCTCTTCAGATATCTGGTACTGTCGATGGCAATGCCTTTTGAATTCTGACATTCCAAACGACCCATAAACGTCAAAAGTTATGACAATATCAACCACAAACCTTAGGTTTCTGATGTCAACAGTTACTATAAACGAATCTTCTTGTACCTACAGAGTGATGTAGAACTAGTGTCAAACTTAAGTCATGGTTAGATTATTGAAAAACAATAGAACAACTTTACCTATAAACTTGTGTCCCTATTTTATTCCTTAATGTTAATAATTTAAATCGTTTTCACAGCATATATTTTAAGACAGAAAAGCTTTTTTCTTCGATTTACATGATTGTGAAGGTCCAATTTCCATGGTTTTTGTGACTTTTGTGCTATGAAGACAAAAAAAATCAAACAATATTGTTCAGTGACGTAGAAACAAGTTAACGGGACTGACGGGACTATTTTTTTTTAATTATATTAAGTAGGTACACCACTGGATTTATATAAAAATTGTTTGTTTTTAAGTACCTGCATCTTATAATGTCTATTTATCAAAACCTTCAAAGAAGTAACGAATTTAAAATATATACTTGGAAAGTGATGAAAATTTTTGAACTCAGTCTATGTGTAATGGTGATACAGGGTGTTCCATTTTTCATTGGTCACCATTGGCATCTCAGGAACCGTAAAACATGGTGGCTCAAATTATAAAAAACGTTACACGCTGATAGTCATTAAGGTAAACCAAACAGGATCCAAGATATAATATGTTCGTTGCTAAGATGTTTTGAAAAAAACTGAAAATAGCAATTTTAGAAAATGAACAAACATATTGTCTGAAGCTATTTATTTGTGGCATAATTTTAGTTTTTCTTTAGTTTTGTTGGGTTTTTTGCCACACTTCTGAAAAAATAATAAAGATTAATTAAATAAGCCCTTGCGCCAAACGGAACAGTCCAGGGTTATTTTCGAAACTAAGTTTGCCTAACCAAAAAATCTCACACTGAAAAAAGCAGATAAGTAAAAAATAACAAAAATCACATCACTATCGCGCACTTCCGTGTTATTGACGTTTCGAAAAACTCTGTTTTCGTTCTCAAAATCGTAGTAAAAATTTTTAAACGTATGTCAAGTTTGACTGTTCCGTTTGGCGCAAGGGCTTATTTAATTAATCTTTATTATTTTTTCAGAAGTGTGGCAAAAAAACCCAACAAAACTAAAGAAAAAAATAAAGATGAACAAACATTTTTACATATTGTTCATGCATATTTTAATATATATGATATATTTATTTATCTACCTATCATAAAACGCTGACTTACTTTCATTATAATTTTACTATAGTACAGTATATTATCATAGTAGTGTATTAAATTTTTTAATTAAATTTATTTCAAATTACTTATTTATATTTTAAACAAAAAACTAAAGCTCGTGTTCGCTTTGCGAGTTCGGCTGAAGTTCGGTACATGAGCGGTAAGATCAAAGCAATTGTTAGCGAGCACGTGTTGAATAGCACTTGCAGTGGCGACGTTTTACCAAGCAAGTAGGTATATTGAAGTAAAATGGAGTGGAATATAGATCAAATTGTGAATTTGATCAGTGCCATCCAAATCTATGGAATCCAAGAAATCCGAATTATAAAAAAGGAATATAAAAAACTCAATACAAAAACTAGTGCGTTGTTAAACATATCGCCAGATAAAGTAGAACGCAAAATAGCTGTGATTTTAGCTCAATATAGAAGAGCCAGTGCCAAGGCATTAAGAATGAAGAATGGCACAGACAATTAAAATATCTTCATCATCACTCGACATTTTAATTTTATTTCGTTAATAGATACTGAACAACCTGCTTTGAACTCCTGGTGAACCCTAACTTTATAACGAAACATGTGCGTATTAGAACTATACCTACTGTGGACGTTGAGGTCGTGAACTGCTCGAACGAGCTGTTCGCAAATAGCTCCCGAACTACTGGCGAACAATATCTTTGGTTTGTACGCACCTTTAATAGTTCTTTTGTTTACGTTAACATTTAACTCATGTGATCGTTCCTTTTACAAGATAAATCACAATAGTTGAAAGAAATGATGTGTGTACCCACGTCACATGTAATTAAAACTCACTTGGCTGCAAAAGAGAAGCAGCTAGTGTTACCGTGTTTAAATGACGCTCGAGATGACGCTTTTCAAATATATAATTGGATTAGCACTCATGAGCCTGTTGCCTCCACGGTGTCCATGTTTCAAACAATTTTTTTTCTTTGAGATAGTCCGAAAGGATTTCTGCTGCTTTTAGGGCTATTTCACAAAGTATTCAAAACGTTGGTTGTGAACAGCATCCGGAAATGGACGTCACTTGGAAGTATTTATGTAGTATTTGTAGAATATTTCAGTTTTCGATCAAGACCAACTAGATTTTTTATTAATTATTTTATTATTTTTTTAATTTTATGTTTGAAATAAAATAGTAATACCGTTTTCGTAATTTTATTCTACGTTTATTGGCTACTGTAAAGATGGCGCCCATACGAAGAAAAACAATTGAATGTCGTATAACCGAAACTAGTGGCTTGATTTCTCGTATATTCTTCCCTTTGTATCAAATTTCGGCTCTTTCTGTGAGAAATAACAACGCCAATGGCATTTTCTAAAATCACTATTTTTACTTTTTTTAAATATTACTGCAATGACAGCAGATATCTTGGATCTGTTTGGTTTATCTTAATAGCCATCAAAGGGCGCTTTCTAATTGAAGCTACCCTGTATATTTTACGATTTCCGAGATACCAATGGTGAGCCATAAAAAACGGACCACCCTGTATAATCATTACAGTTACATGAATGACATAATGATAATTGGTAAGCATAATATGTAGGCAATATTTATAGGTACATAAGTATAATATGATATATAAAAAAAAAAAAAAATGAGGATACAAAATAATGCTGAAAATATGAAATATAAAACACAATCAAATTGCAGATCAAAACATGGTACACTTACAGTTTTTTTTTTGGTATCAAGCAGGTGAGTCATCCTTCAATTTTTATTTTGGTAGGTGATAATATAATGCAAAAGATATGACATGTATATTAAAGAAGATATGAATATATTATTTTGAATTAGTACCTAGGTATTCTAATGATAACATTTAAATAAATTCAATAGATTCGGACAATCTATTAAATGATTTAAACATAATTAAAATTAACTCTCTTAAAGTAGCAACTTGAACACCCTGTATCTCGTAGACAGAACGTAAATGACAAAAAACGTTATGTAACTCAAGTGTATAAACATGACACCCTGTACATGTACAACCAATGTTAAAAACAAAAGATAGGCGGCAGGCTGGGCAGCCGACAGGCCATATGATTTCTATAACCAAACATCTGTTAAGTAATTGTAAACAGAGACGAAACTAACGGATATTCTTACTATGCCCCATTTTTAATCGTAGAGTGAGTAAAAATATCCATGCGACACCTAAATTAAATCCCATGCTGTTTTGCCGGTTGTTGAACTACAAACCCTGAATTTCGACGTAGATATGATAATCTGGGTCAAACTAATGCTTCGTTGTCTCCGCCGGTGTTACCACCTCAGGTACCATACCATAAACAATGTAAGCATTACGTAACCTACAAAGAATGATTGCACCATTTCTCGTCTTCAATTTTCAGTTGTGCAATCAGCATTTTTCCTTATCATATCCCTACGTAATATTATACTCGTTATTTCTTTAATATTTAGTGCATATCATATATATAATGCAATCCAAGGATATGGTTCTACATAAATGAAAAAATGTTTTTCTTTAATAAAGTATAAAGTAGGTACGACTAGGTAAGAATACCTACAATGGATAGATATTATAGTCTTGGATACAGCCAAGTTAGCAAACAGCCATATAACATATAGCCTAATGCATGACGTAAAAGGGACAAAATATAAAATGAATGGGAAATTTAAATGCATGTAGAAACCTAAGCTTCCCTTTCCGGGTATTACCACTTAGTCACTCAGTCTCAGTCACTTTATCAATATTGGGTAAATATCTACCTCGAACAAGTGAGGAGTTCAAATAAAATGGCAAATAGTCCTTAACTGTTAACTGTGCAAATTTACCACCCAGGTGGGCGTGAGCTACAAATAAATAATACCAGTTAGATTAATAACCGATTACAAGCCATTAATCAAACGGTTCCAGTGACTAATCGGGCAAAATGAATTATTCAATTATACACGTACATACAATTTATAATTTCATTGCTACCTACGCATTATTAAAGGCGTTAATAAACCGGCATTTAACCAGAGTTAACTGTACCCTTCACGAAAGCCGTGTATAATATAAATTTGAAGAAATAGCAATATTTATTTAATGAGAACGTACAAATTATGCAAATATTAAAATAACCTTGAAGTCTCGTTAGTACCGATTTGTTTTTATTTTGTTAGTATCGGCTTGTCGTCTAATGTTCACGTAACAATTATGTATCTGTGGTAAGATGTGTACCTACTGTATTTTAAAAGAATACAACGCAGCTAAGCTGTTTTTTTTTTAAATAAATGTTTACTTACTTTTGAGTTAAATACTGAGTGGTCCAATCTATAATTCCTCCGACTACTTCAACATTAACCAATTTATAACTGGCCAATTTAACAGGTAGCTGATCGTTCGGGTTAACAGTTTGAGCAAAATTTTCAAAAAACTCTCGATAATAAGTCAAATAGTCATCTTTATTAGCCATAGTCACAGTTGTTGTAAAAACTTATCACAGTATTGTATTAAGGTGAACACTTTTTACGACACACAAATCGATGTTTACAGCGCTGATATGTGTATTTGTACTTTGATAATGAGGACTTTTTTATCGGTAGCGTAATACTGGCGGTGTTTTTATTTATTTCTTTCCAGTGTAAAGAAACCATTCATAAAATTATTAGAACTTCTCTGTAAATCAACCTGCTACACTGCGATGACAAGTGAAGTTCAACTCGCGGCCGATGCCAACTTTGTAAACACAACTCTTTCGTCGCGAACTCACACTCCTTCCTTGCACTATTCGTCACACGGCGTGCCGCATACATTCAGTGGCACCAAAACAATTATTTGAAAACAGCGCAGAATCCATACTTTACGAAATACATACGCATCAGTGAACTATAATAATTTAGTGAATTTACGTACATTACAGCAGTTTTTCTACAAAATAAGGTAAAGTAACGTAAAAAACACACACATCACAATTGCATTTACGTCGCACCCAATATAACTTGTCTGTCTGTACGACTGCGAATCATACAATTTTTTCTGACTTGAAACCAGAGAAATTAGTTTCTCTGCTTGAAACCTACTTAAAAATCAACATAATGAAGTACTTTATTTCATTATCCTTATTTAGGTAAATTCAAAACTAACGAAATACACGAGTAAAGTAATAGGATACTTTCTTTGTGTTGTTTACTGTCCACTTTCTTTCACTGCGACAAGTAAAAAATAGTAAAAATACCCTAAACACAATAGTTCTGACCTGTCACTAGTTGCTAGGCAACTGTTTAAACACCGGTGCAAACAAATAGGTAATAAATTATTTACAAATTGCAAGATTTTGTAAAATGCCTCCTATAGAAGAGAGTCCAGCTGAAAATAAAAATACGATAATTGTCAATGCATCGAAGCAAGAAGTCTTCAAATTGAACGAGAACTTTAAAATTTTTCAAAGAAAACTGAAACTGTATTCGAAAATATTGATAAACAAAGAAGAAATTACACCTCAGATTCTGCAAAATTGTTCATTGATAGTATTACCTGGGTCACATGTACCCTTTGAAGAAAGTGAGATAAACGCTCTGAAGAATTTTATAAACAGTGGAGGAAGAGTTTTAATCCTCTTAACAGAGGGCAACCCACATGACACTTGCAACATTAATATACTTCTAGAGATATATGGGATTGTACCAAACATTGATAGCTTGATTCGTTCCCATTATTATAAGTATTTTCACCCAAAAGAATGTTTTATTGGAGACAGTCAAATAAATTCCTCACTGAATAGAGAAAAAATTGACGTACAACTTGTGTACCCTTTCGGATGTACGATGAGTATAAATAAACCTAGTGTGGTTGCATTTACCAGTGGATCAGCATCTTTTCCTGTCGATAGACCACTAGGAGCCCTATACTGTGACGAGAAAAGTAACGGAAGATTAGCTGCAATTGGTTCTGGTTACTTATTTTCAGATAAATACATTGATCAAGAAAATAACGATAAATTGAGAGAAATGTTGATGGAATTCCTAATTAGTCATGAGCCTATACACTTTGCTCCTTCAGATCATGATGATATTGATTTAATAGATCATCATATTGTCCCTGAAACAGCAGAATTAGCCGAAAGACCGAAGCTATGTTTAACGGACGTTATCAGCCAAACTGCTTTTATTGACTATACACAATTATTTGATCACAAAATGTACTCAATGAATACTAATTATGTCTCCGAAGCTTTGAAACTATATAGTGAACTAGCCGTAAAGCACCAGGCTTTAAAGATAATTACACCTAAATTTGAAGCGCCGTATCCTCCGTTGCAACCAGCAGTTTTTCCACCCTCATTTCGAGATTTACCACCACCAGCCTTAGAATTGTTCGATTTAGACGATGCCTTCAGTTCAGTGTTTTCAAATCTAGCTCAATACACCAACAAGTATATGATGAATGGGACCTCTGGGGAGGAAAAGGAGGATAAGGACCTTGAATTTTACATTACAGAATGTGCGAAGATTGTAAACATAGATAATACAAATGCTAAGAACGTAGTATATGAAATTGGTTCAGCAATAGCGAAATTTAAAAGTATTGACACTATTAAGTGATTATTATATTAACATATGTATTTTTTATTTCTTGCAACTTAAGGATTTAATTGTGGGCACATATAAATTTAAAATGTTTTTCACAATATAGGTATTGTAAAAAATTAGATAAATACGTTTTCATAAATCATAATTTAATTTATCTAAATGTACAAAATGTGACTATCACCAATATTTTAAAACCACAATATTTATCATAAAATAGTACAAGGCCCAAGGCTGGTATCAAAAGACGGAGCTATCTCTCCTCTTAATTCTTTTGCCTTGATATTCAAATAAGTGTTCTCATATTCTTTTTGCAAGAATTCTGGTAACGGTTTGTTCCAATTTTCCGGAGGAGTTTTTCGCCTTTCCCAAATATCATTTTGATAGTGCGGAAGCAGCCTCTCTTTCCTACGTTGCTTTTCGCTTTCTATTAACTCTTCCTGAAAATTTTGTGATATAAATATTATATAGGGAAATATGTAAGTAGTACCTTACAGCAGCTTTTTCGTTGTTTTCCTCGGTCCACTTGTAACAATTTAAGGAATCTTTTTTCCACTGGCCGCAATCTAATGTTTTCCCATAAATAAAATACTGATTAAACCTAGCTCTAATAGATGTACAATCGTTATATTCTTCGTCGTACACTGTACATCGCCTTATCTGCAAGAAATCTCTTAAAATTTTAAATTTTATGGAATGCGCTTATACCATCCAGTCATCTTTTACTCCTGGGAGTTTCTCTCCATTCTCTTCCTTAACATTATCTTTAGAGTCGGTCATATTTTAGTGTAATTAATAAAATCTATCAAAATTACGTAAATATAAATCTGTAAATAGTAAAGCCCTTTACAATTATTAGAGGTTAAGTTTAAAATTTTTCGAAGTCACAAAACGAAGAGGAAGAAGAAAAATTAGTGGTTATCTGAACTACGATGTCATAAGTAAACACAATGATCCTATATACAAGCTAGTGCAATAGTAATGGCATTCAAAACAGTTTTTCAACTACTGGAAGTTCTGAGTAGAAGGTTTATTAAATTTCTATTGGTGAGTGATAATGACAACTAAGTACCTACTAACTAATGCCAAAAATTTTAAATAGATTTCATTAGGAATACCCCAGCAGTTTAAAACAAATAGCAAAATTCATTTTCAAGAGTGCCTTTATTATTGCGATAGATTGTACTTCAAAACGGTAATTTTGAAAACACGATATAATACTGAATACAGAGTGGCCGCAAATTTCACCGAAAACGTATGGCTGTATATTTACGGCAATAAATAAATATGATCTAGGAAAAAAGTTAAATAAAAAAATGCTAACAGGCCTTTAAAGTTGTCAATAATAATTAATTGCTTCGTAACTTCCTGACCGATTTCATTAAAATTTATTTGAACTATTATGGAGTATTTTTTTAAGTTCCTATTGATTAAATTTTAAATTAGTTTGGTTTTTAACAACTTTAATGGTCTATAACTCAAAAAACAAATATTTTTTTTTTTTTTTTGTTAAATTATTTTTCGTCGTGAATACCCATACCAGCTAAACATTGTCGGTGAAATTTGCACACTGTATTTAGGTATCCATTAATCATATTATTAATATTTTGTGAAACTGACTTTGCGGATCAAATGTTCCGTGTTTGGCTAGACCAAAACTTTTTTGTACTTATCTTTGCACGTATTGGTAATTTTGGTATTGTTGCCCACCTTGTACTATTTAAAGCAACTTGTGATACATTTTTCGAATCAGCTCAGCAAGGGAAATCAGAAAATGAGGGTAAAAATGGAGTGTCGGTGTTCCATTTAAAAAACCGGTGATGACGTCATTACTCGAAGATCACCCTGTATATTACATTATTATTTGAAGAAACAGTAAATTAAAATAAAAAAATCGAGAAACGGTTCCGACCGTAGCAGTCGTAATACCAACAATACGAGCTGAAATCAATATATGGGCGGGCCCAGATATGCCGATAGCGGGTCTGTCCCCCACGAAAATTTGTATGTGCAGTTTTTGAACTTCTGGAAGTTCTGAGTAGAAAGTTTCATTAAATCTCTATTGGTGAGTGAAACAATTAAGAACTAAGGTTAAAAGTCGAAAGTAGATTTCATTACGAATATGCCAGCAGTTAGAAAGAAATCGCAAAATTAATTTTAAAGAGTGCCATTATTATTGCAAACGATTGTATACAGTAAGTAGGTATGTTACCTACTTCCTTTACTTCGCAAGTAGTGGCAAGTACTCAGTAAATATAGAATAGACTTGAATAGAGTTATATCATAGAAATCATAAAATATATAGAACGCCAGACGCCTTTACATTAGGCACTCAAAATAGTCAGACTATGGGCTTAGAAATCAGCCATCTAGGGAAAACTTAATGTAAGCAGTTGGTTGCACTGCATTATAAGTCTAGCTTACAATTGAATTCAAAACGGAAGGACCATAGAAATCACAAATTGGACGTAAAATTGTCATATTTTGAAATTCCCGCCTATTAGTGTGAAGCTGCCTCGTTAGTGTAACCAACTCATGAAAGCTAAGTTACTGCAATATTACCAGACTCGCGTTTTCTCCATAGGTTGACTATTTTCGAAACCTCTTTTGGCGTTCTATATATTTTATGATTTCTATGAGTTATATGGACTATTTTTGAAGGGTAAAGAAGAAGAAGAAAATAATGGTCGTCGTACTTCAAAGCGGCAATTTTGAAAATAATGATTATGTAAATTATCATATTATCCTTATCAGTATTAGATAAATAGTCACGCAACTGATTAAGAACAACATTACATATCACTTTTGCTATATTATATTAATTTCCATTAATTATAGGTGCCGAACATGGTGCAGTTTGAAGGAAAATACAATCACCAGAAAAATGAAAACCTCGACGAATATTTTAAGGCTCTAGGTAAGTTGTCCATTACTATATACATATACATATACTTAAAGTAGGTATGATTTTCAAAATTTTCATTATGATCAGGTGTTCCATACATTCCAAGAAAAATGATGTGCTCTGCAAGTCCATCTTTAGAAATAAGCAAAAGTGATGAAGAATGGACCATCACTATCACCACTCTTTTGAGGACCGCAGTTACCAAGTTTAAACTTGGTGAAGAATATGAAGAATCCATGCCAGGAGGAATCCTGAAGGTTTGTATAGGCAAATATTGATTGGTACATAATTAATTTTAAATTTATTGCATGTATATTTTAGTTATTTTTAACGAAATTCAATCTCATTAATTCAATTCGTCTCATTTATTCATTACAGAACAATACTATTTTGGAAGGAGATAAATTGGTAACAAAGTCAGTTGGCCCTAACAATACCAATATATCTCGTATTTATGAATTTTCTGATGATGGGTGCGTCATAGTAAGTATATATTCTGCTTAAATTCTTGAATATTAGCATTACTAAAATCGCTTAGTGCTGAATAGATTGTATATACATGGCGGCCAAATGAAAACGAAACAGAGCCATTTTCAGGCACTGCGTCAAGATTGTAGAAAAACGCTCAGAACCGCCGATTTTAGATTAAAGGGAGACATTTTTGAATATATAACACGCTATTATGTTTGATCGTGACGTCGTGCCAACGCTGTTTTGCTTCAACGCTCGAACGCCACTTGGCTCTGTGTCATCAAAACATTTGTAGCGTCGCGTTACCAGAACTTATAATTGATTGTCTTCATTTGAAAGGTCAATTAAAAAAAATCGATATTTTCATCTGTATTAGCCGAATTAAAGATAATTGAGAAGAATCTTACTCTTCAAAAAAACAACTTTAACATATCCTGTATCTTGGAATCTTAAGATAGCTTGGTCCTCATAAATACGAAATTTGCGGATATTCGCGCGAATTATTTTAATGCAGTAGAAAAAGTTTCAGCTTTTAGCGAATTTCGCCAATTATATGTAACATTTTCATCATTAAAACTTTCATTGACTGTAATGGTAGATTGTTGGAAGCTCAAAACAGACTTTATAAGTAATCCCACATAATGATGAAAATAACGATAATATTTTAACTGTTTGGACATAATGATGAAAATAACGATAATATTTTAACTGTTTGGCGAAAATAGTTAAAAGATGCCATAAAACAATTTAAATCAAAAACTGCAAAATCGCGCAAATATCGGCGAATTTCGCGAAACATGTATGAACTATATCTATTAATTCCAACTATGTCTCCTCACCACTTTACTCACCTTGAATTTTTCTTCATAAGCGGTATACCAAAATAATAATAATAGGGTTAGATGTTTTAGGTATAGTAAATAATCAGATATTTATTTTTTAGACTTACAAACATGAAACAAGTGGGGTTGAAGGCAAGCGTTACTTTAAAAGAGTGTAATTTTTCTCTTCCTTGATGTTTAATGTTATGACAGGATCTAATACTTTTTATTATATGTTTTATTATAGCAGCCGATGGGTCCTGTAATATTTTTTTATTAATGTGTACCTAGGCATGTCGTACCTACAATTATGTATATTTTGATAAGTGACTTTATATGTATATTTTGTAATCACATTTATCTATATTGCTGTGAAATTTAAATTCTGAATATATGCTTTATTTCTTAAGTTTTTATTTATTCATAAGTAGTCCCATTATATGTAAATCAGTTCATGAGGTTCTTTCTTATTAACTTCTCATTACTGACAAACCACAAGCCCAAAAATGCGTTTAAAGTTGAGCAAGGGCAAGGCGCGTCCATCATTTTGGTTTGCTAGAGTAATGGAGATGGAGGTCTTGTAAAATCTAAACTAAATTTTGTATGACTCCTATATGATCAGTTAAAACAATATAGTTAGTTTTTTTTTATTATAAAAAATAAATAACAAGCTCTCAATGTAAAGAAAAAAATAACACTTGTAGGTTGTGCGTCTGGGGAGAGGATAATTACCCTCTGTTCATGAATTTCCTAACCTATCTTTAATTATATTAAAGTTTAAATACCACAAAATAAGGAGATATTCTAATACCATAGATATATTAAGCCTATGACTAATACCTTGGTACCTGATGACAGAATGTCAATGTCTAATCGAAAACTATAATAATTAATTTTTGATAAGAACTGGATAAACACAAGATTATACACAAACCACTCAAATCAATGACACAGTGGGCGTATTCAGACGAGGTCAGCCGCTGAGTAAGAATTCAGCTAAATGCGTGCATTTGATTGGCCTGGATTTCTCCGCGGCTCAGCGGCTGACCTCGTCTGAATACGCCCAATGACTGTCTTGATATAGTTTAAATTTTTGCTGTAAGAGGATGTAGTCCTGAGCTTAGACACGTGTTTGAAACGTCAATTATTGATGCAGGCATAAATGAATAGTGATTATTTGGGTATTGTATTTATTACAATAAAAAAATGTATTCCATTCTGAAAAACATTTTGAATTTTGACTAAGACTTTATGATGGACAATTTAATCTGTCATAGATAAACATAATAACTCACATAATTTATATAAATTTGAGGTATGGAAACTAGGTTTGTGAAAGTATTATTGAAGATTTGATGTCAATAAAAATATAAAGCTACACTTACATTTATCGACTGAATAAAGAGTATATAAATTATTATGCAATACTTCAGTTTGTACAATTTAGCAAAAAAATTTAGTTATTTTTAGGCTTTCACGACCGGTGCTATTATCTGATACATAGTGATATTGCGGATTGTTATGCCTTGACCTCAGTAATTGGTCGCTGATAATAACAGAATTACAGTGCACATCCATAGCATTAGCCGGGATTCTTTGACTTGCCCTGGATGTTCTTGGACTAGGCTCTGTGGAGACAGTATCTTCAACCACTCATGCCATGGAAGCATGGGATGCGACCAGTTAGAGATGGCTACGGGACGTCCCGGAAGACCACAATTATCCGCCCGTAGCAGTCGTAATACCAACAACAGCAGCCAAAATTAATATATGGGCGGGAGATACCGATAGCAGGTCTGTCCCCAGAGCTTTGCCCAAGAACAATCAGGGCAGGTCAAAGATTTCCGGCTACTGCTAGGGATGTACACTTTAATTCTGTTACTGGCAACGACCAGTTATCTAGATCACGGCATAACAACCCGGAAAACCACTGTATCAAATTTAGAGTTCTTTTTTTAAAATGAAGTGCCCTTCAAGGGAACGCCGAGAATGTAGGATTAATCGTTTAAAAACAGCAGCAAACATTAGGATTGGGGAAAACCTCATTTGAACTTAGAGTTAGCACCAATTAATTTTTTTTTTTGGTATTTGAGAAATCTCTACCATTATTTTAACCTGTTACTTCTGCAAGTTTCCTAAAGAATTTAGCAAACGCCCTGTACGAGTATATGGTCCTGTAACATTAAATCTCTTCAAAATTAAGATTATGAGGTATAGTTTGTAATTGAAATAAAACACTTAAATCAAGCAAAGGTGTTTATTTGACTTAATAAAAAAAGAGCAATCAATACCAGATTTCATGATAGTTTTAAATACCTAAATAATTTAGTATATACAGAATATAATGAATGATGCAACATTTTTATTTCATTACATAATAATACTATCTCTAAGTGTATGCCTGCCATAAATATTTTATAAATAAAAATATATATATATTAGTTTCCAGAAAAAGCCATGTTGGTAGTAAATAGCAACTTTTGTTTATTTTTCTTCTTTTTCTTCTTTCCTGATACCAAGGAGTCTGGAAAGAGTGATCCTGATAAATAACCATTCACTTTGATATCAGAAGCGGGATTAATAAATAAATCGGTTTTAAGTAACGTACCGTCATCTTCCGCCTTTTCCTCAACCATCTGGAGTGCCTGACTAATGGCATCACTGAAACTCCTATTGTAAACCGGGACAGGCTCATAACCTTCTAGTTCTGCATCACTATCGTTAGGGGCTTGCATATTACTGGCAACTTGCATCTTTGAACCCGTAACGTTGATCAATTTGACCGGCTCTAAAGCACTTGAAGAAGGCTTTAAAATAGGCCACCTTGGAGATTGTTTCTTTTGTGTAGCTAACATCTAAAAAACAATTCGATTAATAAATAAATTTTGCATATCCCACTTCTGATATTGCTTCATTGGTTATATAAGCTTGGTTCTGTGTACCTAATAGTAATATATCTAAAGTTTGGACTATCAACACGCTTCTGTTTATAAATAAATAATTTTAAATAGTAGCATTACTACTATAGGCCTTTATGAATTGAATTTCCTAATGTAACTTTAAATTATATTAAAGTTTAACTAATACCTGATGGCAGAATGTCAGTAATTAATTTTTCATATGAAAAAACTGGACAAACGTATAAGATTAATGATATCGCAAATTACTCAAATCAACAACTGTCTTGATATAGTTTAAATTTTTGCCGTGCAGGGCATAATCTTGAACTCCACCACAGGTTTGAAGCGCCAATAGATGTAGGTATAATAATATATTCTTTGTAGTTGTTTATTTCTTGCATAATCCTAGTTTTACTTTACTTTAATTGCTGGGAACTGCGTGACAGTGATGTGACTTTTGTTATTTTTTACTCATCTGCTTTTCCAGTATGAGTTTTTTTAGATTAGTTGGCAAACTTAGTTTCAAAAATAGTCCTTCACCGAGTGTGGCAAAATACCCAATTAAACTAAATAAAAAATAATATATTTCACTTCGAAAACATTTAGAATTTTGATTAAGACCTTTGTGATGAATAGTTATTTATTGTATAAGTGTTTTAAGTAGCATTTAATATTCTTGTGGATAAGAGGCAATTAAAACACAAATGCAATACGTTTTATCCATAATCACATCACAATCATATTTGCAGAATCAGAATTATTGGAATTTAATAAAAAAATATTCGCACAACTTGATATTTCTTAGTACTCAATGAAATGTGGTAGGTTTTATTATTCTTACTGGCTGCTATGGTACGTTAATTATTGTCAATTATTTAAACAGTTCTATCTGAATTTGGTAAAAAAGCAAGAAAGTAATAATTGTAAATAAATTAAATTTGATTTATTACTTTTTTTATCAATCCACTAGTGCAATAAAGTCACTTTATAAGGTTTATATGTGTGAATAAAAGTCCGATTATAAGGTGATTGTGGATAAATATATTATAAACACTTTAATATGTCACAAACATAATTCATATAATTTATATAAATTTGAGGTATGGGAACTTGATTTGTGAATGTATTATTAACAATTTGATGTCAATAAAAATGTAATGCAACAATATTTTGCACAATTTGGCAAGAAACCAATATCAGAAGTGGGATGGATATGGAACAGAACTAAATCAAATTTATACATACATAAATGTCGTAGAGGGGACTGACCTTGAACGATATGCATCGGACAAGGTTAATTAACCTCACTTTTACTATAGCACTAAACGCTGTCGAAACGACACATATACACAATCGTTTCAACATAAAAATTTAGTGCAAATAAGCTGCATTGAACAAGAAATGCATAAATAAAACTCACCGTGGCGAAAGATGGACCAGAATGGGCACTTTCCACTGAAATGCTTGAAGAATTCAACAAGTCAGGGGAAGAGCTACGATCGCTTGGCAGAGTGCCCTCTGATTCAGTTCGCAGTCTGGCCTCGAAGCCAAACTCCGGAAACTGATCGTTGGACTCGAGGTGTAAATTTGGAACGGGATATTTTCCCATTTTCCTGTTCTCTTCTGCCTCAATGCGTTTCTCCCTGCGCTTCTCCTCCTTTGCTCTACGCTGACGTTTCTTACGACGTAACTCTATTTGTTCTGCAACAAATGGACGTTTTTATTTTCGAACCATTGTTGTGTTCACTGAATTTATAAAAAATGTGTTGCTTATTGCTATTTGGAATCACAAATGTCAAGATCGGAAATATCAGAATTTGAAGTTTGATACCGACACTGCAATAGCTCATCTCATCATTGTCTAATTTGCTTTAAAAAAAAGTTGTATATATTTTATGTACTCTTTTAAGACTAAAATTATGCCAGTGAACTGCAGGTGATTAATACTCAGCGAGGTTGACGAAGAGGTTATGTCATTCGACACCGGTGCACTGGTCAAGGGCAAAGGAATAAGCTGTGGCAAAGGCAAGGTACAAGTGGAAACAAAACATGAAATATTTGTGGAAGGAGTTTGATAATTTCAATACACGTAAATTGAAAGTTAATATGAGATCATTTTGCATCTTTTGAAACCGAACTAAGCTAATGGTTTCTTTAAGTAATGCACTGCTTGACGCATCTGTTTTTCTCTTAAGTCTCTTGTGTATTTAATTAATATTTTTCATGAAATACAGTGTGATTAAATAAAATATGGCACATTATTCAAAAAGTGAAAAGGTTGACAAAAAGCATACTTGTTAAGCAGTGATAATCAGTGCTAGTGATAACGATAGTATATATTGTGATAAATCAGTTGGACTGTAGTAAAAATAGATAAGTACCAAATTCTGGAAAAGTAGTGAGTAGAGAATCTGATTCATATTTTCAATTTATTGGTGAGGTATAGGAATGGCAAAAGGGAGGAGTTCATTATTATGTTCATAAATATAATTCAATCATTCTTTGACATATCTAAAAATTCTAGTTTTTTGTAAAAATATTTTGATATTTTAAACGTTACTGTAATTTGTACATAATTTTTAACCAATTGATACTAGCTACATTTTTTGGATGTGTAATGGCTTAAAAGTTTTATTCTCTATTTAAAAGTACTGAAGATGTCTCAATGAACTCGAAACAATTATAAAATTATTTTTTTTCTCCTGTTTATATATTTTACAGTCAGAGAGTTAATTAATAATGTTTTTTGACGTCCTAAATTAACAATTCTGTCACTTTTGTGTACCACAAAAATCTATCTAATAATAACACAATTACTAAATCTCAACTGAATAATTTCGCTTACCTTGGAACTGTTCCAATGTTTCCTTCTTAATAACTGGCTGCTTAAGTTGAATCTCTGCCACTTCGAACTGGCAGGTAACGGGCAAGTGCTGCAAATATCTCAACCTCTTTCGTAGGTCTTCCGTCATAGATCCACCTTCCTTCTCAAGAATTCTGCCACTAACTGTGGTCGGTCCAAATTCTAGAGACCCGTAACTGTGCTCTAACATTCTGGCGTTAATCGCATGTAAATAGATATGTTGACCGTCTGACGCTAAAAGGGCAAGTTAGTATAAATATTGTAGCACATTTTAAGAGACGATTGATGCTTTTGTGGATGCAGTTTTACTAACCTTGATAGAAATAGTGAAACTTCGACTGTTGGATAGGATTTTGTGATATGTTTAGACTGTCTACCAAATCCCCGACCTCAACAACTTCGTCGTCAAGAACATTTACGTTGTTTTCTTTACAACCGCTACTGGCTTTATCAATTCCATCACCGCTTTCAATTTTTCCTAAAACTTTCGTTTCTCTTTCTTTTAGCAATGCAACAGCCTGTTCGATAAAGCATTTCTCAGGGCAATTCTCATCGTCTGCAATCTGCGTTTCTAACTCCCTGGATTCCCTAGCGATAATTGACAAAACGTCTTCATAATTGGCCAGGAGCAATTTCGAATACACTTCACCCGCTTCCTTTTCCGACATGTTGTATATAACGTCATCCTCCCTCACCTCTACATTCGCTGGATATGCCGTAAGACCACCCCTTGGCCGTTTCATTAGTTTAAAAGTTATTGTCTCGTTTACGTTGAAGGTTGCATGAGGAATAGCGACGACACTGCACGAGACACAAAACAGATTTTATAAATATGATTTGGACAGGGGACAGTGAAATACCTTTTGAGGTCGTTTTGGTGGACAGTCTCGTAGCAGATGGGGCACTTCCGCGATGGCTTGTCGGACAGCGATAGATAGTGTAAGACGCAAGACCAACAATAGATATGGCCACAACGGGTCATTTTGGCTGCCGCTGGTGGATAAAGGCAAATAGGGCATGATGGAAACTCAGAGACTTGAACATTCTATAGAGGATGAAACAAGAAAAATATGCTTAGTACAAAAATGTTTTATTTAATTTAAACAAAAAAATACAGGGTGTGGTTTTTCGTTCCTTGGCAAAGTATAAAGTATGACAAATTTCTTTTCATGGGGTCTTTTCAAACATTACATTTTCTTTCATCTACCAGTGTTTTAGATAATTTATAAAAAACCTCACTGAGTAGTGCAGATCCACTTTTATGAATAGCTCACATTTTTGGTAAAATTTTAGAGAATTTAATATTATTTCAGCAAACCACAAAAATAGTGTCATTTTGTTGAATTTATCCCCTTAACAAGAAGGCGGTAACATCAGACTTTGGTTAACTCTTTCTTTTTTCTTTCTTATTCTTGATTTGCATTATAGCATACAGTCTACTGCAAAGTCCTATTAGAACTCATCACAAGACATTTAATTTATAAAAAATTATTTTATTTCCTTTATTGTCTATCTACTAAACAAATTATTCTATACTAGACGGCCGAAAATCTAGTAAGTGATTCATGTTATAAACCTGCTTACAATTTATAGCAGTCGACACAAAGAAACATACACGCAGCTCGTATATTTTTCCTATAAAATCTGGTGCCGCATATCTGAGAGCATACCCGATTACACAGCTTCTGCTGCGGTAAGTACTCTTGCACCGCAGCTTTCTATTGGCTGTGACGAATTGACGGATGCACCTGTTCCATTTCCAGTGCTATTATGGACGGGTATATCGGTCGGGCGGGCAACATTTTGGGTATATCTTTTCGCTAATTTAATTATGAATATAATTAATTAGTGATTTTATGTTCTAAAAATGGAGAATATCAAACTCTACAGCGTATTCTGAAAATCGTCCTAATTTAACAAGTGAGGAATATCGGATGACGGTATGTATGAAGAGTTTAGGTCGCGAGGTCAAAATATGAGCGTAAGTGATGTTGAAATATGTACTTCATTAACAAAATTGTACGTGAGTAGCATATATGTATAGTGCAAATAAAAAAGTGGTAAAAAAGTACAACTGCGAATAGGAAAATAATGGAAACTCACGGAGAGAAGATGGTATTTTTAAAATAAGTTTTCGACAAATATAAATTGGATTGCTATATGTTACAAGATGAAACTTTGCGAAGAATATATAAAAGGGTGCTTTTGCGAATTATGCACGACATGAATTATAATAGGTGAATTTCCATATAAATGAAATCGAAGAGTATACTGATAGAAAAAGACGAAATAGTAATATGGCGAAGAAATTATTTAAAATAAATATTAAAGGATCAGAATCTGGATCAAAGATTATATTAAATTTTGATAAAACTTAGATGCATGAAGGTCAAACGGAAAGCAGTACGATATATAATAAGTGTTGTGTGACTTATAGCGACAGTGCTAGTAATCAATAGTGAATAGTGTGTATGTATTCTAAAGCCTTTTGTCCTTTTGAATGCAGAATTCGCAAAAATTTGGGAGATTTATTTAATTTTGGGAAAATCTCTATTTGTAACAAATTTTGTCAACTATAACATTTTATATCATTTTCATCATGAAACTGCCATGGCAGATTGTCAGAAGCTCAAAACAAATTTATTAACACCACATAATAGTGAAGGTAGCAATAATATTTGTAGTGTTTTACTGTTTCGCAAAATTTGTCAAAAGTTGAAATTTTTCCGCCATAAATAATTAAAACAGAAGTTGCAAAATTCATGTAAAAATCCGTGAATTTCGCATTCATGAGCATTAGACTTAAGTGTGATATCCGTGGAGTGCGCATCAGGTAGGTGCAAGTGGGTGGTGGTGGTGGGCAATCGCCGTCCAAAAGGACGGCATTCTAATTTGTAGAGGATGGCACAGGTGGCATATTTAAAGTAACTTATTTTTGATAATTCTATGTGCTTTGAAGTCTTCTCAAGTTGCACGCCTAGATAATCATGCTACCTTCACCTGCCGTACTCATCTCTGTGTTGTGAATTAGTTACTCTCTATTATCTTCCACCTTGGGTAATTGATAATACAAGATACAAACTATAAATTTGGAAATCATTTTTATTATCTAACACCTCAAAATTGGCAAAAACTGTTATATCACTGTTTCTACTAAAAATGATGGATGTTATGTAATGCAATTATTTTTGTATATTTTTTATAATCTGATCGCCTTCAAATTTAGTACGCGTATAAAATATTGCTCCTTGCACGTTTCGCCCGTCGCACTTGTCTACAAGCTAGTGATTAGTCACTCTTTAGATTTTCGCCCGTCTAGTATAGCTTGATACACAGCAATAATAATAAAGTTAATGACAGTATATGGAGTTTTATTCACATCTGGCAACTAGTATGCCAATGGTAAGAAGTATTTTTACTGTGCAGATAATAAAATTTTATATTAATAATAGGTGAGTAAAATTCGTTAGACCTCATTTTCCCAGATACTTTGACTTTTCCTAAATTTTATTCTCTTATGCAATTACAATGACAAATATTTAATGTTTAAATTTGGTACAATTGAATTAAAAGGTTAGTATATTTGTTTAATTTAGCTAAAAATAGTCTCATAATTATGTAGTTTCAATTTAATAAAAAGATTTTAAAATTTTCCTCAAAATTAGAACACCTTGTACTAGAGAAAGTTTAGAGAAAAATGTGTTCGGGAAAACAATTAATTCTTCATGTATAGTATTTTTACTAAACTTAGGAACAGAAGAACGGAAAAACAAAAAGACACTGTATATTTGAAAGAGCAACACATCTATCATTATTTTTTAATGAGATTATTATAAATGTTTACAGAGTACATATGTGTGTAGCACAATTTTTTTTGAAAATTATACTGAGTATAATTTCCAACTTTAAAAATATATGCTTTGATTTTCCAAAGTTAAAATTTCACAAAACCAACTAATTTGGAAATGTGTACTCAACACTTTGGAAAAGTTACCGACTTTGAAGCTGCTGTAAATTTATCACTACAAAAAATTAAAAAGAAGTAATATGAGCAATAGAACTTGGATGAAATAATAAATAAGTGGTACTTACCACTTGTTCGACAAGATTCCAGTCAACTAAGGCATCTGGATTATTCAAGTACTGCTTATAATCACCCGATTGATTTACGATAAACTGACAGCTGAAAGATAAATCCATTACATCTGAATTTGAACAAATAGGGAAAATACACGACATGTATATTAAGAATCATAGTTTCTTTTGCCTCACAAAAACTTACTTAGCTTGCAGAAAATGTTCCTTGTTGTATTTGTGCTTTTTGGTGGCAAGCATCCGTCCCCCATTGCCCCCCTTATCCCGTCCCCTCTCCGAGTGGTAGCCCTCCCTGGGCGAATACGGCGTGTACGAGAAGTTCAACAGGTGATTCAGGCTCTGCTTTTTGCTGCCTGGTAAAAAAACTGAACCCAACTCTGCCTCCTGTTCGTCTAACCAGGCTGTCTCAGTTCGAACCAAGGCACCCGAATGGCAAGTCCCGCGGGGCTTAGGCCGCTTATCAAAAGTTCTGTCTCGCTGTGGCTGGGGTTTGCGAGATGGCTCGCCTTTGATGGCGAGGCTACCGCCAGCAGATTCGCGACGGCGGCCGCCGCGGGGCCACTGTTTACTGACATCTAGAAAATTGAAGGTAATTATTTACATTAGCAGAAACCTCTTCAATCTTAATAAAAAAATTCCTACCCCCTTATTTTCGAGGGTGCTGAACATGAATCCAAAATTAGTTTTGTGCGATCGAGTTTAGCATTTGAAAAAAAATATATTTAGGATGGTCTAGTCTAGATGCAGATGGAAAACGTAATCTAACTTCAGTAAAAAAGAAATAGACAAATAGATGTAGATAAAGATATCATATCTGAAATAAGGAATTTACCCTATCACTTTAACCTTCTGTAGAAAATAATGTACCTACTTGGCCATTTATGGAATTGATAAAATATTATTTCGTAATATTTTTCAATTACACAATACATAATACAAAATAATTTAATTTTTGTAGAAGTATTAAAAAACTGAGCCCTTCAAGCACATTTTCAACACATATAAATATGTTTATTTATATTAAATAAGAGTTTGTTATGCAAATGCAAAATATGCAACATTTCTTATGGCCTCCATGTTGGTGTTTTTTGACCTTGCCCAGAGCAGAAGCACTACAAACCTTTTTTGGAGTCAGCAGCAGGGCCCTTCGGAGAGGGTAAACTGCGATTTCCTTTCTTGTCCATCCCTACGTCCTCCAGTCTTAAAAGCTAATGTAATTTTGGAGTTGGAAGCTCCTCCAGAAGGAGTGGCTACGCACAATTCGAAGGCAGACATCTTAAAAAGCCATGTTTATAAAATCACAAACAAGAAAAAACCGTAACCGACAGTAATTTCTTCGGATTTGATATTCAAAAAGGTGGTGTGGAAAATTAAGCCGAAAACTTTCGGGAGCAGGAAACTCCCCTCGTCGATAACGACGATTATTTGTCGCAAAGCACTTTCACGATCTCGCCGCAGTAATGGCGACGGGAAATTGAAATTTATTTTTAGAATTTCTTGGCACTTGGGAAATTTAGTGGAATACGTGCTGCCAACACGACAGGGCAGAATGCTCAGGTTAGCCAGGCGCCAAAAACAAAAAATATAGCTGTATTTGGACCCATCAACTGCGAATTGCTATAGACGTAAGCCATTTTTTATATTTGAAAAACTAATATAAATACTTGCATTATGAAAATGATAAGTAATTTGATATTGGAAATTGCCTGGCTAGAGACTACAGTGACCCAGCCTTAGACCAGGAAAGGGGTCTGGTCTAAGGACCCAGCGATGTAAAGTTGAAACTACTAGAACTTCAATAATTTCCTTCTCGGAAACTATAATATATGATTTTACAGAACTTTTTTACGTTATCGATTCCATTTTTCATGATGCATCTAGTCCCAAATTCTTTTAGATATGTTCTGAATCATCCTGTATGTACCGTAGCGATAGAGACAACTTTTGTAAAAGGAGAACCATTTTGCAATTTCCCAAAAATAGTTGAAAAATTATGCAGCTCCCCCAAATTTTCAGATTGGCTTTTTAGTTCTAGTGAAACATTTTTTTTTCATAAGTTAGATGTAATTTTATCGAGGAACCTCAAATTATATCGAAAAATTATAATATTAATTATAATAAGTTCTAATTTTATATTTGCAATATATTAGAAAAATTTCAGAATCCTGTACAATCTACAAATATTACTTTTTAATAAAATTTAAAAACCTCGATTAAAATTACATCTAATTTATGGAAAAAATGTTTCACTAGAAACCAATCTGAAAATTCCTGGGGGAGCTGTACAATTTTTCAACTTTTTTCGCGAACTGTAAAAAGTTCTCCTTCTATAAAAGTTGGGTCTAGGTCCTGCGTGTGGTTATTGAGATATGACATACCTGAAATCTCACCAGGTGGCGCTCGTCTTCACTCTTGTTTATAGCAATTTTTTACATGTTTGTAGTATATTACGGTTTTTTATGGTCTATAATAGTATTAAACTCAGAAATATTGCTAGACCCGATGCTTTCACTAGCAGACTCTGTTTTATACACTTTTATTGTGCTTCTATTTATATGGAGAAGAAAAAATTTACTTACATACTTTTATTTGTTAATAAATTAGATATACACTTAAATCTATAAATATATAATTTACATAGCATCGAAATGGAAACGATGAGACTCTGACAAACGTTCCTTCTTATCCTCTTGCCGCTCCTTCCAATGCAACACACCAATAATCACAGTTATCAGTCCACATACTGCAGTCAATGCAGCGACAGACATCAAAATCAGTTTACTTGGAGTAACAAACAGCTGTGCCTTCCACCTGGACGGCTCCTTTGGTGGCCAGGGAATTACAACCATCTGCGAATTTGGTATAATTTGTGTCCAAGTTCGAGAGTGGTTGGAAAGTCCTACTGTTAATTGATCGACGAAATTTGGTGTGCGTCCCAGGCCGAAAATAGTGTAAGGAAGATTGAGACTGAAATGTGCAGATTGCGGTAGTTGTGCTGAGACTCCGTGCCTTATATTTCCCTCTTGTGTCGTGGTTTTATAGGATATAGAGGGACCAGGCAGATTTGTGCCATAAGTTCTTCGTTTTTTCCCCACTCTTCCCATAATCATGGCATTGTTCTCATTTGTTAATCCAGTCAACACCATCACCTTTACGAAATTTGCGTCATAGTCCAAGCTATTTTTGAAAGCAGCAGTTTTGTACTGTTTGCCATTATACGTTACTAGTATACAATCTAGTATACCATCTTGATAGAAGTCAAAAAATGCAGCCATAGCAGTGCCGTTTCTGAAAGGACTTAGAGCGTTCCATTTTACAGCATATGAACGTTTAAATTTGCCACAACCGGACTGGCAAGCGACATTTTCTAAAAGAAAAGTTATAGGGTGATCGGAATCGTCTTGCGCTAACGTTGCCAGTATATCTGGATACCCGTCCATATTAAAATCTCCACTACGTAGAGTTATGACGTTTGTATATCTACTTCCTTTAGACATGTAAAAGTTCCAATTGTTCGAATTGTCATCCTTGAAGTTTACTTGTAAATTTAACCATCTTCCTTCAGAGTACACCATGAGAGCGCTACCTTTGCAGTTCTCTTCGGTACCCTCGAAGCAAACTGGAGTAACTAGGTCCATTCTTCCTTTCAGTTCAACGTCTATGAATAAAGACTGGCCAATAACAGCGGCTTTCTGTTTGTTTGTACTTTCTGGGAGAGGAATAGTGGAATTGTAGACGAACCTTGGATTGGTTCTTTCATTTCCAAACCATATCTCAAAACTGTCAATGGTGGTTATGAACAAATCTGGCATAAAGTCATCATTCAGATCTAAAAAAAATATATATCAATACTATGTCTGCTCCTCATTCCAACAGTTAATTAATTATAGCAGTAAAGTGCCTCTGTATCATAGAAATTTGGATATAGCGTGTCATGTCCAACAAATACGAGAGTTCTATAAAATCACTTCTGCCATAATATATTTTTTCAGCTACCTACTCACAACATATTATTTGAAGCATCTAGAAAGTAATGAAATGATCTAAGTTTCTACGGACTATGTATTTATTTCAATATTTGGATGATTTTTGAACCTATTTGTTTTTTTTTATTCAGAATAAAGACATTTTTGCTGTTAGAAAGAAACAACGACGTGAACTTTGAAATAGGTAATATAAATTCCAGATAACATACATATATATACATAACATAACAATACAAAAATCAAGTGTCTCTTTTTCTATTTTTTAATTATTACCAACATAACATAGTTGTGGCAAAAATTCCGCCATATGAGCAAATGAATAATTCATTATATTTTCACAAAATATTTAAGAAACTGCAAGTGAGAATAATAAAACTATATACTATACTAAATGTTTGCTCTATATATTGCACTCAATTGCAAAAAATTATTGTTTTTAACGCGACTAAATATAGAAAATTACATTGACAATAAAAACAATTGCGTAACGTCAGCAGTGACTTAAGTCGTCTGAATTCTTGCCACCACTATAACATCAATATTTTGAAGCAAACTTAATCTTTTCAAAAAAAGTAACTTTTTGTTATGTTATTAATGTGAATATTCATTTTTGCTACTAGATATATCTAATATATAAAATTCTCGTGTCACAGTTTTAGACGCCATACTCCTCGGAAATGGCTTGACCGATTTTTATAAAATTTTATATGTATATTCGGTAGGTCTGAGAATCGGTCGTAATATTTTTCATATCCCTAAGTGATAAGGGTGGTCCACCCCAAACATTTTTTTTTTATTAATTGGACAAAAGTTTTTGTTTTTATTTTTTTATGATTAAAAAATACATACAACCCTTAATTTTCACCCTTCTATGACAAACCCCTATTTTTTAATAGCCATTTTAGTAATTTAATCATTTTTAATCTTATAATTGATAGATTATCACTAGATCAGTTTTCCCCGCCAGGTGTCTACCGTTGTCACTTCTCACCACAAACCTAGAAAAAATATAGACAGCATCGGTTCATGATATAGGTCACGTGACAGGTGCTTTATGTTGGCGGTTGTGCAAATATGATGGCTGCTTTGCAATATGAACATAACTAACTTGCTGTCATTTTAAATGTCATTAAAGAATGTGACATGAATGTGACCAATCACAGTAAACAAATGAGGTTCACGCTACAATACAACCAACGTATTGGCATAAAAACCAAGTTTTAGTAATTCTGGACCTTTTAGGGCAGCCATGAATTAGCGGTCGCCGGCACAGTCTATATTTTTTCTAGGTTTGTGCTTCTCACCCAGTAAACAGCACGGAGTAGGGATAAGAACGAAGCCGACTACCAAAATATTCACTAGAAATAATTCATATGGCAAAACAACGTTTGCCGGGTCACCTAGTATATCTATATTATGAATAAGTAATTTATGCAGAATATGTATAGTTTATCAAAAACGTGCAGTACCCGATCGTTAAAACTTTAATGTTAAAAATTATACAATATTTAAAATTTCCTACTATTTCTAATTTACTGAAGAATATTGTTACCTAAAAATGCATGTGCATGTGGCCTTTTCAGTTCTGCCATACGAATTCTATTTTCCGCCATCGGAATTTTTTTAGGTTCTCCCCTATCCCTGTCAAACTCCCAAAATACCCTATGGTTTTCTTCGTCTTGTCCAAATAAGTCAATTATCATGTTCTGATTATAGTCAATAGCTAAAGGTTGTCCAATCATCCTAATGAGAGGCTTATCCTTTTCAGTGCAGTTCAGATAATTTGCACCGCCCCAAATAATGTGCACGTTAGTTAAAGATGTTACATGCTCGCTGTCGGCTTCTGTTCTTTTATAGATAGTTGTGACCATAACATCCATCATGGCATCGCCATCAAAGTCTCCAGGTACAACACTAGTTATTAACGCGTTGCTAAATGAACATTTTAAACGATATGGTTTTGCAGGACGAAGCAAAGGTTCTTCTTCGTGGGCAAGCAGGATTTCTATAGTTTTTCCACCATCTAATAAGACAAACACGTCAGTGAGTTCATCTGAATTGAAGTCGCCAAATGCTGCTGGCATGCCATCGGTAAAACCACCAAAAACTAGGTGAGTGATATCACTACATTTTACAATTATTACTAAAAGGTTTATGAGAACGTACAGAGAACTTAGTAGTGCCATTTTTTTGTTACTTAATTATTTACATGTTCAGCGTATTCTATCACCCAATGGAAACAGAAAAACTTATTTTTTGACAATTGTGACAGTTCATATGACAACTGACAGCTCATGTCATCAGTTATGACGCCATGGAGGAGATAAAAAAACGATTAAAGATTTCTACAACAGAAATTGAAAATTATTAAATTAAAAAATTATATCATTTCAATTTCAAATGCAATGATGACATTTTAAAACTATGTCGAAATCATTATTAAATATGTGTTATCCTCTATGTCTCCATCAAATATTTTGTAGCGTCATCTATTTGACATATCTGAAACTATTTTATTTACTACTTGTTAAACCGATCGATAGATGGCTGGTACTTATTCTCATAAAATTCTAGAAATTATATATTCATTTTATAAATGAACAGTATAATAATAATAGTTATTAATTATTATATATTATACTGCAATTAATTTTGGAAATTAGGCGCAAACTACAAAAATTTGTTTGCCTTAAACTGGCGACATCCATTGGAGTTTATATGAAGTAGGTTTCTGGGGCTGCAGAAATTTGTATATTAGGTGAACAATAATCTAATTTCTTCATAGATGGCTGAAAACTTTACAGCCTGAAAATTATTCTTAATTTTCCCTCTGATTTGCCTAAAGTCGATTTATCATAGACGTCCGCAGAAAATTGTCAGAGGATAAAAACTACAAAAAATTTATGATTTGATTTTTTTATGTCCAATACCAAAATCCCACATGAATTTATTGTATCTAATCATCGTTAATATTAACTGACTTTATATCCGTTTAGTTTTAGATAGGTATTGTTATTCAATTAAGAAATGAAAATATCTATTTTTTTTCTACAATTTGTTCAAATGTGCTAATGTTATAACTAGTACGTATACATTTATGTTTTTCTGGAAAACGCCATCCACGTAGAATAATTGAAATAGAAATTCACTCTCATGGATGTAATCGCCGACAAGAATAATTAAGCTTCTACTTTACTTCTTAAAATGGCAATACACGACGCCTTTCACATTTCAAATTTGGAAACCGCATTTTGCAACGTGTGAAGCAGTTTTTTATTTACCTACCCAGAACGATAATAAATGGCCATAAATTTTAAAACCAGCCGGTTACACCTCGCGCTCGATCAGACGGCCACCGCTTGTTCATGTATTTCCTACATCCATTTCACCATACCGTGATAAAAAAGCATAATTCCTTATCAGTGATGAATTAATAGGTACATTTTGAATTTTATCGCGCGGCTTTCATCTACACAAAAAGCAGAGCTTTCTCGGTGCCGAATCGTTAACCTCTGACCTCCCGAGAACCCTTATCAGGGGTTTTTAACGATTTCCATGCTTATCAGAGAACGAAAGTTCTATGAGGCCTGAACCGTTAATGGCATGGTGGAACAGACCTTTTTATTTCGGGTCACCGAAGGACAAGTAGAGGATTACTAAAGGAATCGTACTATTTTTATACTTAATTTAATTCTGTTTTTGCGGAGAATGCTTCTTTTACGTTTATTTAATATACCAGATAATTTATTATGAGGTTGTCAAAAATCCATTTGGCTTTAGGAATTAAATTCAGTAAGTTCGATTACATAAAAGTTATAAGTTAGTTAATAGTTATAGTTAGTTAGTTAAAGTTAAGTTAATAATATGTATTATTATAAAATAAAATTATTGATATGAAGGTTGAAATTGAAATTTATTTATAATTTTTGATTATACCATATTTTTATAAAATTGACAATAAAGTTCTTCAACTATTTCACTATTTCTTATTATCTGAACACCCTGTATTGCGATTATTTTATTAATAATTTTTTTCTGAAGATCAACCTTCCCTCAGTAAATAACAAAAAATACAGAAGTACATTCAGTATTTCAGTACATTTACATTTAAAATTATTAGATACGAGAAAATGATCAAAAATGAATGTTGCATTATAAAAATGACCCATTTGAAAGCGGAACCACTCTAAGTTTTATTTAACCGATTTAAAAAAGATTTTTTTTTCAATGAGACTTTTAATAAATCTACTCTGGTAAAAAATTTCAGAATGCAAATTAAATTTTCAAGACCTTTTTTGATTTTTTTTCAAACACAAAATTAAAAATAAAAGATTAGCGATGATTTTATTTGAAATCTGAGTAAGTCACTGGATTTATAACAGTTTCAGATGCGTGTTACCAAAATTTAGAAAATATACAGGGAGTCTGCGTATAGGTGAACAACTTTTTAAAAGCGTTAGTAGTATACAAATATAAAAATTTGATGTTGAAAAATGGCCTTCTGGGGTTTAGCTCTGCTTGTTTAAGAATCTGCCATGATTTCAAATTCATAAAGTCCATCAGTAAGCCTTGGAAATAACTGATTTTTCACCCGTAAAGTGCTGTTTCTGTACGAGATACGACAAAATGTTATTAAGGAAAGTTTCTCAGAATGAAAAACTCAGTATGTGTGACATTTCAATGTCCAAGGCCTAGTTTGATTTTTTGCTTGATTTCAAATTCTTTCACTACAACTTTGCACGCGTCCTCAATTCTTCATTCCTATAAACTTTTTTAAATTACATTTTATAGTATCTCAAACACACAGGGTATTGGGTCAGTCCAAATAAACCAAATTAATTTGAAATCATTGCTGTCCTAATTTATTTATTTTCTTATCCAAGTTTGTAATACTCAGAGTTGAAACCGGGTAGGTATTCATAAAATTTTTAGATTTTCAGTTTTTCTTTGAGCCACTATTTTTTTTATTGGTGTTGATTTTACAGAAGTTTATGATAAACGCTGTAGTTTCTTGGCTTTTAAATATATTAAGTGCAAATAAAAACCATGCTAAAGAATAAATAAACAAAATTAAAAATGTTAAACATAAAACTAAGACTTACCTTCAATAGTTTTCCTGCATATAAGTAGCCTTTATAGTACACTCGCTACTTCTTTAAACAGTTTTAGGCCCTAGACATTATTTTATTTAATGGGTCTTCTAATATTGCGATTTTACTAAAATCGGGTATTTTCAGTCTGAAATATCTCAGAAGGGACACACTTTAAAAATCCAAAATTTTCAGAAAACACTCTTTCATTGTGTTGTAATGAGTGTTTAAAATTTCATCATTGAGACTTTATTAGCTTTTCTTGTTATAAATTTTTAATTACTGTTAAAATTTTAGGAAGCGCTATTAAGTGCAGATAGTATAGGGTGTCTCAAACACGATAGTATGGGGCCTATTGTGAGGATACGAAAAATTTAAATAAAATCTGGGACACATTTGTTAAATCGGATGAGGTAAGCTCAATTTTCAATCGAAAATAATATGTTTGGAATTTGACAGAAACGACTAATGACGTCATCAATTATAATGTTTCCAGACACATACCCAAATTCTTTTCCTGTTAAAAAGCTCTCTTTTTTCTAATAAACTCTTATTAGAGACATTTTTCTGTATTACTTCCCGTTTAAAAGTTATAAGCAATATTGCCCTAAAGTCTCAAAAGAAATACCACCTCAAAATCACATTAGCGGTGGAGGGATCAAGTAGACGTTGGAAAATAATTGAATGTTCGCTGTTTAAAGTGCATAAATGTCACAAAATACTTGTCATTATTCAATAGAAACGTCAAACGTATAACTTTTATGCAGACAAAATGTTTTCTCATTCAGAAAAAGTTGATATATGAATTACAGCGAGTAACAAAAAAATTCAAGAAGAACTATAGAGTTATATCGAGAAAGGTATACAGAGCGCCGTATTCCTGTACATAAAATCTTTACAAGATTGGAGGCGACCTTGCAATGAAATGAAGATGCATTTTTTGTTCGAGAGAATCAAATAATTGCCCGAGGGGTAAGAAACAATATTAATACAACTAGACTGTTACAGTATTTTGAACAAAATAAGGCAGGCTAGCCGGGAATTAATTTGGATAAATCAACCGTTCAACGTTCAACGAAGAGGTTTCCAAATAAATAAAAGAATATTATAAAAATTTCGAAATCTTTGACACCCTGTATATCGGAAACGGTGAACTTTTAGATAAAGGTATATGTGGGTAAATCTCATTTATCTTCACTGTACAATCACCACTTCCAAGGACGCCAGTAATACCTGAGACATCCTGTATAGTGTTTTAAATTAGTCCGTATTTAATGATATAGGTATTAACTTAGTATTTTTATACGAAATTAGTCCGAGATCCGAAGACGTCCGAGTATCCAACAAAAATTACTCCCGTATTAATGTGTAACAGGTGATGGCCGGTTTCCGGATAGTTACGCGACGAGAATATAATTTAGAGAGAGGTCTTCGTTCTCTAAATAACGACTCCCAAATGTAAAACGGCGTGGATAATTTATTGATCCTCTTCCTTAATGTATTCTGAAATCTGTATTCTGCAAAGCCACCACTATCCACCGAATTTTATACACGAATGTTTATGGTTTTTTTACGACTCCTCCGAAGCCCGTTAAAGCTTCGCCCAATTTTGCCTCGAAGCAGCTCGGATTTATAGAGATTAACAATTTTTTTATTATTTCGTGCGTATTTTGTGTCACATTAAAAAGTTGTTAGTTTATGGCTCTGCGCTCGGACCTGTATTATAGAACACGCACAGTTAACTTAATGTTTTCGAATAATTAGTGATATGTACAATCAGTGGCGTAGCGTAGTGGGTTGGTTGGGTCAAGATTCAGGACGCTCTGAACGGTTTTAAACCATTTCTGTGAATGACTTCTCATGCCGTAGTTTGATTAATTTGGAGACGGGTTGCAATGCGCCTTGTCGTTACACTCGTGATACGTTCTACCATATTTAGAATTTCTCCTTCCACTGCTAGACCAGGACCAGCTTGCCTCTCAGATGTAATTCTCACACTGGGAAACATTCCAGTTTCACATGCATTGTTGAAGACTGTCTGGAATACGTTTCTATCTGGCACTCTTGTGTTCGGGAGGCGACGTCGATATTCAGCAACTGCACGATTAGCGCTACCGTTGCAATACCCATAAATAAAAATAATATCAGCATATTATCGATGACTAAATGTGGCAGGTATTATGAACTTATGTGTGTACAATACCAACTAAATGAACGCACATGTAAAAATAAATGCGTCAGTTATAAAATAAGCGTTTAAATTACAAACGTCAAAATGCATGTGACAATTAGTTATCACTAACATGTGAGTTTGGTTTAGAATGCATGACCTACTCAAAATAAAATATCAAATAATAATAACAGGCTTCCGCAAAAATAGCAATAAAAATATTTTCATTGCTATCTTAGAAACCGTTGATATTTGACCATATGTTTATTAAGCTTTTTTGTTCACTTTTGCACCCTACACCCCTTTCGAATATTGGGAGTTCCTCCAATCACCCTGTATATGCACCCTAGGAATTTGTCTTACATTAAAGTTTGATAACACGTTTACCTATAAAAATACCAAGAATTACACAACCTCTCTAGCAATTAAAAGCTTTGTAATCTTTAGCGGCAACTGCAAACAAATTGTTGTTCACTTTTACGTCAGACATTTTCAATTTTACAGCGCTATCTAGTGATTCGTGAATTTCGCGAATATTCGTGTTCAATTCGACACGTACCACGTTACAGTTATTTTCAATTCGGAACGTAGCTTATCTTTCACGGTTCTCCGAGACGCCGCTGCGCAATTATACGCATCCCAGCTAAAACAAACGCGCGTCGAATGGCGTGAAGCCGTCAATTAAATATTAATTTGCACGCCACTGCCGCGATACGCAATCGGCCGATCGCTCCTAAATAATTGCTTAATAGAAGTCTGTTTTTCCCGCTAATCATCTGTGAAACCATAATAAATCGGCTGCGAACGGCATGTCCCCCCCCCAGAATAGACCAGCGCCGGCAGCCCTATTTTAAGCCAGTTTATTTTTAATTTGTATTGAAGTGCAAAGAATAGAACAGGAGATCTAGATAGAGGTGTTATAATTGGGCGAGGGAGTAACTCGGCCGAAAGCCATTGCCATGGGCGTGCCGATGGTTTAATACCAGGCATCCTGCTTTCCCAAATAACCAACAATAATTATTATATGTTATTTGTTGAAAGTAACCTTTAGGCTACTGTAGAGGAAATTATAACCTGGTGATAGGTCAGTAGTTTTCTAAAGAAAAACAATTTTTTACATACTGCCAACGTTTCGGCCTATATTGAGCCTTCTTCAGGGCTGTACAAGTTACATAAATCATAGCTATTGTTTTAACCAATTTTATTTAATAATGAAGATAATTGTAATTTTAATGTGTGCAATGTATTTTTTATTGTTTTTTTTTATATTAATTATTTTACAATCATTTAATCAAACTTTTATAACATGCATATAACTTGTAGAGCGCTGAAGAAGGCCCAATATAGGCTGAAACGTTGGCATTATGTAAAAAATTGTATTTCTTTATAAATCTGCTGACCTATCACCAGGCAATAATTTCCTTTGAGAATATATTTGTAGATATTATGACGCAGTATGTAAAGATATTTTATTTTATTACATTATTAAACAATAAATTATTTCTAAATTTAACAAAATATGTACTTTGGTGTCACAAAATACTCAATGGTGTTGTATGAAGTTCAAACGGCTCTTTATTGAATAAACTGTTTAAATCAATAATTTCCAGGTTTGAAATTTATTTTTCGGAATTGTATAGCATAGTAGTTGAAGATCAAATGAAATGGTAATCATGTAATAACACACACAAGATATGTTTTCTGAAATAAGAAGCAAATCAAATTGTATCGGATGAAGACGGTCATTGTTACTTACCTATTTCTACCACATTTCATGACACAAAACCTCACTTTCCAGTTTACACCATACTTTTTTATGCAAATTGTAATGAAAATATATTTACAATTGCGGTCCATGATTGGGTTAGAATAATATACTTATATGATTATCGTTCACAGACAGCAGCATACATAGCAAAATTACAACTGTGCACAGTGTTGCCAGTGGTTTGCAAAAAATGTACTCATTGGTGAGAAGAAAATGTACTTTAGCCATTAAAAATGTACTTCTGTCATTCCCCCTTTATAAAAATAACTAAAGGATTACCCTTTGGCCCAACGATCTCCCTATGGCCCATTAAGCTTTCGTTTTGAAAATGTTTCTCATAAATGAGCACAAGGTGCACAAATTATTTAACATAGTAACAGTAACGCACCGAGAATTTTCACTTAGGTGTGGGGTTTCCTCAAAACTGATATAGGAAATTCATTAGTCAATTTTTTTTTGACACTCCATTTCAATAAAGACGTTAATAGCGGTAAGTACTTTTTTATAAGAATGATCTGTCAATTTCATAGAAAGTAAATATGTTTGCTTTTGCAAATAATGTATCATAGAAAACTAAAGCAAAATTGCGGACTCTTTAAAAATAGAAAATGGCCCTTCTTCCTATGCTTAAAGTTATATCTCGTTTTAAGTCTGTTATTATAAAGAAACAAACAACACAAACACAAATTCTTTGTGTTTGTATCTTGTAAGAGTTAATCTATACTTTACTTACTGGTTCTTTGATCAATTAAAATTGTCAATTAAGCTGTCAACTGTCAACGTGTAAATTAACGATAAGGTACTAAATATGTGAAAGATGTACTTTTGTACTCCGGCCCAGAAAATGTACTGCAAAAGTACAATTACCTATTGTACTCTTACTGGCAACTAGAGATGGACAACTATCGATAGCGACTATCGATATTATCGATAGTGACTATCGATATTATCAATAGTTCACAATACAACTCCACTATCGATACTATCGATAGATTCATTCCATGTTATCTTAGCGGATAGGGAAGATTGGACAGTATAAAGACAAGACAAAAACTTGTATACTCGCGTCAAGAATTCAGACGTCTTACGTCATGACTGACGTTAGGTAATTGTTTTTATTGTCAACGTAATTTTCGGTATTTGGTCGCATTAAAAACAATTACTTTTTGCAATTTAGTGCAAAATATAATGCAAACTTTTAGTGTAGTATATAGTCTTATTACTCTCAGTTGCAGTTTCTTAAATATTTTGATGAAAATATAACGAATTATTCATTTGTTCGTATGATGTAAGTCGTTTGAATTCTTGTCGCGAGTATACTTATATTCTTTCTACCAAGTATAAAACAGAATCACAGAACAGTGAACAGATCGAGTTTTGAGTATTCTGTGCTAGTAGAGACTATAGAAGAAGAAGACACTGTCAAAAAAATAACTCCAAAAAACCTCAAATTAAATTAATCTTCTTTATATTTTGTAATTTTGTATTATTAAAAAGATTATTTCTGTTTTACATTTTTAAACCATCGATAGTGCTATCGATAATATCGATAGTTTCTATGAACCACTATCGATATATCGTACTGTACCACTATCGATAGTTCTCCATCTCTACTGGCAACACAAACTGTGCATAGGTATCTGCTCGCACCAACTTTGTTTTCCCCCTTCCACTTACTAAACAAGTAGAAGGGGGAAAATCTACAACAATTGGTGTTATTTTTACACAATATGTTCTCATGCACACATATTTTGGTTCCTCTCACCAAATATTGTTTACATAAGCCCATTTCTTTGTTAAAATGTTAAATTTACTCAAAATTCAGTACCAAATTAATTCACTCATAAATGAGTTTGAACTCAATGTTATTTTTTACTGTGTAACCAAATAATTGTTTGAGTGTCATTTAACAAGGTCCAATATTCTTTAGCGACTGTCCTCTGGCGAGCCCTCCGCCTCTGGCCCATAATGAAGCGTCGTATTTCATGGTTCTTGCGCCGTTTTCTGTGACAGGCGACACTCAGCCAGTTCCAATATTTTGTCTGAGGCGTGTTATGGTTGGACGCCGGCCAAGACGCCTGGTTCGGCGGCGTCGCCGTCGCATCTTTCGGCGTCTCTGTCGGCAGCGGGCTAAGTTTGGACCCGGCCGAGGAGGTTTTTCTCTTTTCTACTCCGGAACACGGGCGGTCGGAGCTGTCAACTAATGAAGTTGCATTCCAAGGACTCCGACTGCAATTAGTGCCTCTATTATCCGCAGATCAGGCCCGTTTAAGTCCTGGATTGATTGATGATTGGCGGACGTATCTAATCTCGCTTCAGTTATTTTGCATCATACCCTCAGCATGTTGTACTTCCGAGGTATGCGGCTGGAAGTACGTGAAGCCGCTCCTTCTTGAATTGTAATTAAAAAATAAATACTTAATTAGGAAAGTACAAAGATGTGTAATCATGTTCGTGCATAGGCGCCGATTTAACGGGGGCAATACAGGCGCTAAGCGCTAAGTTGTGGATCACCCTGTATGTATTTAGAATGAAAACGGCCCGCTGAAGTTAATACTTGTTATAAATGAGTTTTCAAATCGATAGTCTGGTCAATAGAAATACCCAACACACTTCAGATCTAGAGATTTAAAAGACTATTCGAATAATGCTTAATAAATTTAATTATAGAGAATATTTTACCACAGGTTATCATTTTATTTAGTAATACAGACCAAACTGATACCATACATTTGTAATTTTATTTACCACAAATACAAGACGATACCACCAGTTATCAAGAAAATTAAATACTTCTTTGCCTCATGAACTAAATATCGCTACTCATTTGCACGGTTTGACGTAAATACGGCTATGTAGAAATGCCTTTCTAAAGTTTAATATTTCAAAAGAAATGCCAAATGCAGGACACTTGTTGTAAGATGAGAGTGGCGCCATCCATTTAAGTTTCTTGACGTAATGAGGCAATTTATTTTGGAACACACACACACTCATGGAAGTGTCACTGGATTTTCCCTTAGGTCTCCTCTAAATATAGATGCATTTACTCGGTTTTGTAGTCGTATTAAGGATTCATCTTTGTGTTGATAAGTACAGGGTATTACTTTTAAACACGGAAAATTGCAAAATAGATCGGTGAAAAATATCCAAATTTATTTCGTAACCCGCATGAATAAATCGATAAATCAATAAATCGATAAATCGATAAATCCATAAATCAATAAAACAATAAATGAATAAATCAATAACCCGATAAATCAATAAACTAATACATCGATACGTCAATAAATCATTAAATCAACATAACAATAGTTCAATGACTCGATAAATCGATAGCCCGATAAATCAACAAATCAATAAATCAATAAATCAGTAAATCACTAAAGCAATAAATGAATAAATCCATAAATTTATTGATAAATCGATAAATCAATAGGTCAATAGATCAGCAGATCAATAGCTTCGTAGATCAATAAATAAATGAATCAGTTACTTGATAAATCAATCAATAAAACCACTGAAAGAATCGATTAATAAATGAATGAATGAATGAATGATGAATGAATCAATGAATAAATAAATGGATTTAATTTTTTTTCTCATTTTATAGTTTGTTAGATATTTTTAAGTTTCACTATAAAATAACAAGGCATAAGCAGTTTTGAAAAATTCCAAGAGATATATTTCGTTTAATAAGAGCATTATGATAAAGTAAAACGAACGGGCATACAACATTAATGCCTTTCTTAAAATAAATTACTACGTTAAAAAATTTTAAACCGGGTATACCGCCATAATTTCTCCTCGCGAAAAAATCATAATCCCAATAGGTATTTATTTCTCGTCGAACTATCTGTTATGTAATTTTGCAATTTTTAAAATGGTGCATCCTGTATTAGATGATTTAAAAATATAATATAAATACAATATTTCCGACAACAATTGAAGGCAGAAATACATGAAATTGTTTAATGATTCATATTTGCAAGTACAATTTTTGTGCCAGAGAATATTAGTGTCGTTACCAATTTAAAGCTAGCTGGAGGGGGTGATTCAATCTTATTTTGGGGTGGTCTGTGTGTCAAAGGGGTGTGTTACTTCCGAACGGATTTGAGACGACTAGGGATGCTGCGCATTGGTAGCAAATAAGGGTGGATTTTCCCGACAGTTATTTTCGTCATTGGTAGAGACAAAATTGGGGTGGATTTACGCACCCCTGCGGAATGGGGCGGTCGCCAAAAATTTGCTGATTTGCGAAATATTTACTTTTATGTAAGTGAGTGTAAGCTTACAAACATTTAAAAATCTATAAATTATAATCGGCATCGTTTTTAATAATTTGTGCAAAGCGACTAACTCAGTAATTTTTTATTAAAAATGATTGTTTTGTAAATAAATTTATTCAAACAAAACAGGCGGTATAGCTGACTTAAAAAAACGTATAAAAATTATCATTTTTTGCAAAAGGTCATGTTTTGGCATAACGTTTAATCTCCTAACATCCACCCCTCAGGCACTGAACTTAAATAATCTTCATTCTTTTAATGTAGTCGAATTCCCGTCGCAGAATAATTAGTGTACATTTATTTTGCAAGACAAAACAAGACCTTATTTAAAAGAAAGTCTTGTGAGACAAGACTATGACAAAAAGTCTTGCACAAAAGTATAGAAAGGGGTAAT